>VYZM01002525.1:176832-219081 GCA_013398915.1 Dromas ardeola | reverse complement strand
CTCTTCCCTCTCTCCCTCCCTCCCACCCACCGCCCCTGCAAGGCAGTGAAAAATAGCTGGAAGGCACTGGGTGGTGGGGAAGGCAGGCAGGACCCTCGTGTGGCCCCCGGGGAAAAGGAAGGGCTGGGTGGGGGCGGAGGGGACCAGGGCACCGACACGGCCGGGGATGCGGTATCTGCAGGGTTAGGATGGGGACTGACTCTTCCCCTTGGTCTTCTCCGTGCTGGGGTTTCCCCATGGGATGGCTTCCATCCCCCTTGGGCAGTGGTTTCAGTTGTACATTCACATCTTACGTGCTTCTCAGTCACCTTTCTCGGAGCCTTTGCAAATAGTGCAGAGATGCTACAGGTGGGACACCGCGGCTCTGGATGGGGAGGTTTCCCTCTCCCAGAAAAGAGGGGCTTTGCTGCTGGGTTTAGAGCAGGTTTTGTTGTTGCCGAGTCCTTCCCCAGCCGTGTTTGAACGCGTCGGGGGCTCCCGAGCCCTCTCCGTTGCTTCGCCCGAGCTTTAGTTTGCTTCCCATGGCTCTTCAGCAGCATCTTCAGATGATCTTCAGGATCAACCGAAGCCGGTGCTTCCCTGCGCTCAGAGCTCACTTACCAAAGGCCCTCGGTGTCTCCATCTTGCACTCCAGTCCAGGGCCAGAGGTGGGTTGTTTTTTTCCCCTGCAGATCTCAAATAATCAGTGCGGGACAAGAGATCAGGAGGTCCCCCACCATGTGGCTCCTAGGAGAGCATCGCCTTCGTGGCAGGAGCTGCAGTGACCCGGCAATGGGGACAGAGACCTGGGGACAGGGACCTCCAGCTGCGGCGGGCTGCAGCGAGGAGGTGCCACCGTGCTCGGGCTGTTCCTCTGATCGCTTCTAATACTGCAGGGTGCTCAGTTGGCTCATTAAGGGTTGCTGGGCTAATTAGTAGGATACATCTCAGTAGGAAAACAGGCAAATCGGACAGCGCGGGGACCGGAGAGACACGCTGTGCCGAGGTATCCAACACTGCTTTGCAAAAGGCAAAGAGAGAAGAGTCTGTTAGGGACCTCACCGGTGCTACGGCACCTTTGCTGGGGCAGAGGCTACTTGGGCTGCCCAAAACTCGGCAGTGCCATGTGCTTGTCCAGCCTCTCCGACTGCCAGCAGGCAGACGTACCGGGGGCTTCCAGGGGGGAATTTAACCCCAGGGAAAGGAGCCTGGGCAGGAACTTAATGCTTTTGTAGAAACCTTTGGCCCCAAAAAGCAAGCCTAGGCTGTACTTGTGGGGTGAGCCGATGCAAGCCCGTGTGTAGAACGCTCCCGGCTCGGGCGCGGAGCAGCCTGGAGCAGGGATGCCCGATTTCCCTGCGGCCTGGTGGGGCACACATGCCCTCTCGCACCATCCCTGCCGCTCGCTGGAGCACCTGCCATGGCCAATAGCTGCTTTTTTCTGCCTGATTTCGACTAAGCCCGGAGCCTTGAAGCTCCCCAGCAATTTTCCCTTGCACTGACTCTCAAGTATATAATCAAAACAATTTGGGGGCTGCTGGTCGGGTGCCAAGAGGCGGACACAACCACCGCTGTGTAAAGCCTTCCCGCCTGGGTTTTTGCGAAGGTTTGAAGCTTAAATTCCTTGAGACGCGCAGGAAGGGCTCTGGAGGAGCCAGGGAGGGCACGGGAGCACTGGGAGGGTGGGTGGTTGCTCCCGTCCCCACCTAATGGGGAGCCCGGCAAAGCAGCCCCTCTCGCTGAATCGCCGATCACCAAACATACCTGTTGCTACTTGTTCTTCGCTCCCTTCTGTTTCTGCTGATATATTTCCTCTGTGAAAGGCCTGTGGTTGGGAGGATGGCAATTTGGGGAGAGACACAAGAGAGGGGCAAAAGAAGAAGAATTAAAATCAAGACTACTGCGTGCTCTCCCTTGGGCCCAGAAACTCTGCCCTTCACAGGCTGGCAGAGCCTGGCTATTCGTGTGCCATGGCAATCCTCGGCTCCGTCTCTTTGGACCACGGAGCGGCTCCAAGCAGCTCCCCCCCGGGACCATCCCTGCACCGCGCGGGACGAGGCTCAGCACATGCTTGGACTCCCCCCGCATGCAGACGGGCCTCGGCTCTCCTGTATCTCCTCCTCCCTTGCAAAGACAAAAGGCCTTTCACTGCCGAAGTACAACCGCTGCTTCTGGGAATAATTCTGGGCTGCTCTGTCCTGGGCTGCCGGGCTATTGTGGTACAAAATATCAGAGAAGCCCATCCAAGGAACTACAAAACGCAAGCTCTTCTTTCAGGGTCTCTTCACATGACACAATGAGTCCTCTCACTGCCTTCCTTATCGTTCTTGTACAGACAGAATCAGGGACCCGAAAGAAAAGAAGATCTCATTTTGATAAAAATAAATAAATGCATAAACGTTCCTAGAACTCAGCAAATAGTTTCAGAGAGGAATCTGCCCATTATCAAAACAATCGAGAAACAATCCTCTGTTTTCCTTCTTCCCCGCTGAATTAATTGGAAAAAACATCTCTACTTCTGCAGTTCCCCGAAACCTCGGGAGTTAAAGCTGGGAGAAATAATTAGAAGCGCTCCAATTTTGCAAAGCTACTCACCCCTCATACAGCATTGCGATTGTGTAGGAAATTGCCACTACAGCTGTCAGCAGAAGGCCAGCTGGGCTTGCGTGCCTGTTTTGAAAGAGAAGGAAAAGATCAGGTAAGTACATGGGCTTATGCAAGACCTGGTTTAGAAAGCGAAATGAGACGCCGGCCTCCATGAGAGCACTCTCTTGCTCATTAAACAGAAGCGAACAAAAGGGCCTGGTTGGTTTTTTTGTACTTAATGTTAACTGTCTTAGACAGATGTTACTCGGCAAAGTCTCTTCCCCAGCTTATTTCACCGACTTCTTTTAAGTCTGATCCCTGCACGTCTCTGCTAAGAGAGCTTCTGCTTTGATGCTAAGTCCTGAGATTATAAGGCTGTTTAATAGCTGAGCAGCTGCTTACGTACGGCTGTGGCTCCCAGCCAGCGCGCTATAAGGGAAATGCCTGATGTGCACAGAAAGATGGGCCACCCAGGGCGCAGGAGACACCTGGCAGACGGAGCAGCGTATGGTACCGTACACATCCCAACAGCAGCTGATCCATCGCAGGGCTGGGGATGGAAAGGGATGGAAAGGGTCATGTCCGCCCTTTCTGGGGCGGGTGCTGGGCCGGGGCTGGGGGCATGGGCGCTCATTTCACATTTAAACCCATTTCAAGATCTTTTAGGAACACGTCCTTTCACCTCCCCGAGGCCCAGCTGAATGCCGTCCTTCAGCAAGAGGCCACCAGGCACAGCACGGGGACCAATGGCACCCGCCTCACCGCACTGTGGTTATGGGCAGAGGGGCTCGAGGGCTGCCGATGCAACAGGAATGGCTGTTCCTTTTAGCACCGAGGCCGAAGAACCGGGACAAAAAGATCCGCATCACCTCCTGCTCTAAAGAGAAATGTCAACAGAGGTTGCAAACCTGCACTGCCCATGTGGGGACACCTCTTTGATGCTTGGCCTGAAAGTGTCTGAGGCAGACGCCAGCGAACGCTTTGCTAAGGCGCCAGGATTTTGGCTGGTGGGTTACAGTCCCCAAACCAGGTGCTGAGACCATCCCATGGTGTGCAAATTCCCCCAGGTGAGAGCGGCCACACCAGCGGCCATTCCCCGTTCGCTATCCCAGCACCCACGAGGTCCTGGCCCCATCTCCCCAGCGAGGAGCGTGGCTGCCTCTGGCTCACCACAGACACCAGCTCCCCTAAAACACCCTTTCTACATCCCCTGCCTCCAGCTAATGGCTGCAAGTGTTGCCCTTAAATCAGGGCACTGCTGATTGCCTTTAATTGCTGGTCACAGCTTAGCTCTGAGGGGGGCAAGCGCTGGCTGTCAGCAAAAAAAAAAAACTACTTAGATGGTCCTTGGTGAGGATAATCATCCCCTTGTGCAAGGGGACTAGTCCTGTCGGGAAAACATGCCTTCAGAGAGACAGAACTACCTAAACCTCGTCCCGGACCCGCTGCCAGGTGCTGCCTGGCCACATCAGTTCCTGGAGAGAGGTGCACAAACCTTCACCTTTTCCCTGTTTTCCATTTTGCAATAAGTTTTTCCCCTCATTAGGAAGCATCGGGCAACTTCTTCCTCTCCCAACCCCCTGCTATTACAGGCTTAGTCATGTCTCCTCCTTGATTTGTATCAGAGAGAACAAATTTGCATGATTGTTTGTTGACAGCAAGACCTCTAATTGCATCATTTGGCTGCAGCTTCAGCTCTGATTTACACAGCCTGTTGCCATGAGTTAAAACACTTCCCTACCAGAGATACACAAAGCTGTCCCCAAACAGCTAATGCTCCATTTGTCTTGTGGGAGAAATGAGGCTGCTCGACGCGGGTGATGAGAAGCATTTGGGTGAGTTGTTTCTCTCCTCTTACCAGCTCGACCTACTTATTGGGCAATGGCTCGTGTTGTAGCAGCACTGATGACGAGCCGGCCAGGAAGGTTCTGTTACCCTGGTAGGACTTTTTTGGGAGGTAAGAAGTCTGCCTCGCTGTCCCTGGGTGTTGGACATGGAACACCCGCTTTGCCCTTTCCTCCTGGAGCTCCCATTTTCGCAGTGACCAGTGGAGGTGTCTTCTCCAGCATACTTGGTAGACACGTTTATTTTGGCTGCAGAGCTGCCATTAGTTGCGCCAGGGATAGCTGCAATATCCCGCAAGGGGGAAAACAGCGGTTCTCGCCCCACGCGATGCTGTAAGGGTGGACTGGAGTCGGAAGGCAGGCTGGCTGGTGCGCTGCCAGGCTCGCTTACGTTCTGTGGTATGTGCCCTCACAGATGAAAATGAATCATTCCTTTGAGCTCCGATGCCACGATATGGAGCGTGATACATCACCGAGGAAGGACAAATACGCTCTATGTTTTAGATCTGTCCAAAACCAGACAGCAAACACATTCCTCTGGCATTCCTCCCCCTGCCACAGAGTCAGGACGTTAGCTCTGGCCTCTGAGAGCTGACACCTAACATCTCCTGAAAGCCCTGAGACCTCAGAAGAGACCCAGGACCCCCAAAAAACCCTCAAGAATCCCAGGTGAGATCGCAGGGCAGAGAAACAGTCAAAAACACCATGTGAAGGGTTGTGTAGAGCTTCCCCAGGGCAGGCGGGCCGTGTCCTGGTGCCACTTTGCACAGCTCCAGCAATTTGTTAACAGCAATTATTTGTCATGCCTCGCTGCCCTTTATGGTGGCAGCCTTTTACCGAGAAAAAGGACGCAATCACCCTCTTGTCTCGAGGCGCTTTGAGCTGCTTTTGCCCAGGGTTGCTGTGAAAGACCGAGCAACATGCACCTGGTGCAAGGTTGCCCTCTCACAGGGGCGAAGAAGGGATTTCTGCGACACAAACAGCTCAGGGGGGTTCAGCTGGTTCTGCAAAGGTTCTAGGAAATAGTTTGATGCCGATCTTAAACAAATAAAAAGATCTCTTTATAATTCCTCCTGGTCAAATTCCTCCTGCGCGGTTGTAGAGACGGTGGTGCCGGTCACCTCTGGCCGCGGTGTGGTATGGGGGGGTCATCCTGCCCCAGTTCCGTCCCGCTCCCCAGCAATATCCACGCTGCCATCGTGCTGCTGCCAACCCTGTGGCACTGCCATGGCCCCAGCAGGAAGCTCGCTCTGGCTCCCATGCCCCATATCCCGGGGTTTGGACCCAATCCAGTGCCATGGGTGTTCCAGGAAGGCAAACGGCCTCACGTAGCCAGCCCTGACAGCACCGGGAGGGATTGTGAGGGCAGAAGGAACAGCAGCAAGGCTCAGTGGAGAGAGGAGAGAAACCATCAGCTTTAATTACCAGGGGCCAGAATGCGCTGCACACATGGCTGAAAAGGTGACCAGAAAGTGGCAAAGCACTTTATTTTTTCCACCGAAGTAGAAGAGAGGTGGTCACACTCAGGAGCATCAGTGCAAAATATCTAGTGATAATGACCTGCAATGCTCTGCGGGCTCCCAATGTAACACAGACAGGGTTATTTCTCCTAGGCAAATAAAAAAAATGTGATATTAAATGAAAACCACATAAAACTTGTTACACACAGTACAGTATATTGCTCATTTGCTGCTAAATTACAGCCTATTCATTTCCTCCTAAACAGACTATTAAGCTGTGTTGCATCACATGAGGAGTGTTTCGGAAGTGTTATCACCGTGCAGCAGGGGAAAGGGTGTGTTGGCTTGTTTTGCTTTTTTCAGAAGTAATTACAGGGTCACACTGATCCCCAGTATCAGTGCCCTGCCCCTGCCGAGTGACACCCGGCATGAATTCGGCCCTGACTGTTGATTTTTCCACGTGCAGAGCCTGCCAAGGACCCCGTTCAGCTGCAGCGCATTTGCTGAGGCTTCCTCTTCCCCAGCACTTGGCCGTTATTTATTTTTCTACAATTAATGCTGCAAGTCTTTTACGGCAGTAGAAGATTTTGCACGCACATAAATAGTCAGGAAATGAGAAACCAGGCTGTGTTGCACTTTCCCTGCCATTTTGGTTTTTGCTGACTGCCATCACCAAGAGTTTTCTTTGGCCCCTGATGGAACCTTATGCCCTGCTGAGCACAGACCCCACACCTGCCCTGTGACCGGTGCTGTCGGCAGGCGCATGTACTCACATGAGGGACCAGCCCAGGTAGACGGCTGTGCTGCCCCAGTACATGGGATTATCCAGGACGCTGAAGGGGAAACGGGTCACTTTTGCCTCCATCAGGATGCCGAAGTAATCACCTGCAGAGCAAACAGGGGGTTTCTCGTTAGGCTCCACGAAGCTGCGAGTCGCAGGGGGCTTTGGCACGCTGATACCCGCCCCATACCACGGGGCATCCCTGCTGGGGAGGCAGAGCAAAGGCAAACGAAGGGTTTCGCTGCTGATTTCCAGGCGGAGAAAACAGCAACAAAATAGGCTGGCTGTTTACTCCCTGCCTATCAGCTTTTCCGGGAATGGCTCTTTGCCCACGAGGAAGGTTTGTGCATTGCAATGAGGCTACGGCAGCCACATCCCCCATCAGGAGGCAGCTCTCGAGGTCCCAATTGGCTTTCTCATTTGACAACTGCCCGTCTGATGCCACTTGACGAGGCAGTAAATGCAGAGGATCAAAACCATTTAATGGGGAAATAAGACCAGCGCACTGTAATGGTGTTTTGAGATGTTATAATCACGACCGCCACCACCAAATGCCCCCATTCAGTGTCACCCTTATCTCAGTAGTTCAGAGAATTTCTCAGAATTTCGGAAAATAGCACCTCTGCCTACAAAACACTCAATTATCGGCATGATGATGATAATAGGTGATTGTCATCTGTAATGAGGAAAGCTTTCAGAGCTGTCAGCATCCAACCAGCTTCCTATCTACGTTGGAGTAATCCTTCCACCCTCCTGAAAGGAGCCTGGAAAAGAAATGACAAGCGAGGAGATGTTGTGCAGCTTGTGAGCGCCATTCCGGGGGTGCGGGGGAGAAAGGGCTGGGATGCCCTTGTTGTGATTTCTGCTGGTCTTACTTGCGAGATCATGAAGCCCAGCAAGGATTTTGCTCCGTGTCCACTGTAGAAGACGCAGCACCAGTCAGCGAGGAGCAGCGCCGGTCCATCAGCCCAGGGAGCTGCCACCACCCTGGGTCACGTTCCCAGCTCTGGTGCCAGCCCGTTCCCTGACCTTGGGCAAGTTTCCTCCGTCCCTCCTGGTGCTATTGTGCACCGATCATAATATCAGTCTTTCTTAGAGCGCAGAGGGTGGTGAGGATTAATGTATGGTGAGAAAGTGCTTGGGAATCCAGATAAAAGGTGTTACAGGAGTACAAACTATTCAAGGTTATTATTATTACCTGGATCGTAGCGTAATTTCTTTGACCTCACACGGTGCAAAAACATTTATTTCTAAGGATAAACAGCGCCTGCCCAATTAGACAATGCTTTTGGGCTTTAACTACAGGCCACTAAGTGAGATAATTGCCTGGTATTCATACTATATGTTCTCACAGTTACTTGGCAATGCATCTCTGAGATTGTTCTGGTAGAAAGAACACATCACCCCCTGCCATAGCCCATTTCTGTGCTTTCTTATGTGTCAAAATGCTTCATTATAGCCTGCCCGCCCTCGCCTTTGGGCGGAACACCTCGCTCCCCAAGCGGCGCTGGCAGCGGGGAGGTTCGCACAAAGCCCTGTGTCCGTGGGGCTGGCAGGAGCTTATCTGAGCCTGGCACTGGTGGGACTGTGGGACCCTCCGGGCAGGCTCCCTACAAGCAACAAAACACAGCAGCTGGGGGGAGCAGGCAGCTCCCCCAGGACACAAGCTTTTCCAATGTAAACCCTGCCTCTAAACCCACACAGTTAAATGAACACGACCACCAGAGAGGACCTGCGATATTTTTACAGCCAAGCAGGTGCTAAGGTTTGCCCAGCATCAGCCTGGGCATCTCCTGTGCCTCCATTAAGCCCTCAAATCAGGAATCGTCTCCTTGTCACGCTGGGGGACTTTGGCATCTACTTTGAGTTATTTTTTGCTGGAGGTCAGTGTAACCATCTCGCTGCACAGCACAGACGCTTTGGATCACAGCAGCAAAAAGCCATTTGATGCCCTCCACAAGGTCCCCTGCGGTCCCCGGAGCCTGACCTGGGCTGAAGCACCACCTCTGCTTCTCCCCGGGCAGCCGCTGGCTTCGCCATAGCCCAGTGACAGACTTCGGTCAAGTCAGATTTACTTGAAATCTTGGTCAGCGCTGGAAGGAGCCGCGCTCGGGTGGGAGACAGATGGGCTCAGACAGGCAGAGTTGCCTCTCGGTGCCCTCAGCCTCCGGGAAGCCAAGCTCTCCTTACTACGTTCGTTGGGAAATAGGGCAAATTGTGAGGCAGATGGTGCTGAACCGATGCCCGAATCCCCACGAGGGCCCGGTGCAGAGACGGGGTGCCTGCTCTGCAGGGGAGGAGGCTGCAACAAGGGGAGGGGTGAGGGGCCACATCCAGCCCCTGCAAACAGAGGCTGGGGTGGGTGCTGCTGTGCGGGAGACGGGGTGGCACAGAAAGGCTCGTTGCAGAAGGGTGACTCACGCCGCTCCCGCTGCACCATTTAGTCTGCACTTAAGAGACAAAGTGCTCGCAAGTGCTCTGCAGCCGCTCCAAAGCTTAAATATGCTGTTAATCTAACAGGCAGCCCCGATGCGGTCTCTTTGCCCTGCCTGGTTCAGCCCTCACTGCTGTAGGAAAACCCAAAAGGAAAGGTTCAAATGCTGTTCCAGTAAGTTTTTGAAGTGCTTGGGTGTCAGAGGCTCTCTCAAAACTTTCCTCAAGCTCAGGTACTGACTGTGAGAAGATGGATGATGCTATAACCCCCTTCTTGCCAAAGCAGCGCAGCCCTTTGCTACCCGCAGTCAGAAGTACCTACAGGGGGCCTATGGGAAGGATGGGGAGGGACTCTTGATCAGGGGGTGTAATGACAGGACACGGGGTAATGGCTTCAAACTGAAAGAGGGGAGATTTAGATTGGATATCAGGAGGAAATCCTTTACTAAGGGTGGTGAGGCACTGGAACAGGTTGCCCAGGGAAGTTGTCAATGCCCCATCCTGGAGGGGTTCAAGGCCAGGTTGGACGGGGCTTGGAGCAGCCTGGTCTGGTGGGAGGTGTCCCTGCCCAGGGCAGGGGGGTTGGAACTAGATGATCTTTAAGGTCCCTTCCAACCCGAACCATTCTGTGATTCTGTGATTCTGTGTGACCCTGCTCCTCCCGCAGTGCCAGCACATCCCTGAAACCATGTATGCAGGAGGACAGTGGAAGTACCAGTCCCAGGAGAGTCCTGAGCAAGAGAACATCCCAGGTGAGATCCTCGGAGACCTGCAGACCCCTTGTCTTCCCTATGGCTGAGTAAGAAACCACGCTGAACAGCACTCTGCATTAAGAGTTTGCCAACTTGGACTCATGGGGACTTGCAAGGAGCTGAGAAGCTGCTATCAGTCCAAGGATGGATGCTCTGTGGGGCTCCATGCCTCTGTGTCAGAGGTCCCGAGCCAGCCCGGCTTCACCAGCACATGGTCTTGGCATCTCCACACCCTGACTCGGCTCTGCCCTGGTGCTCGGCATGCCCAAGTTAGCAGAGGGGGCTGGCCTCGCTCCCTGCTGCGCCATGCAAGGCTTGGAGCCACGTGGACTCAAGCTGGTGCTACTGGTGGCAGGGAGAGCCTCCGCCAGCATGAAGGATGGAGCAGAAGCGCCTGAAACGTGCCACTAACACCTGCCTCTTCCCTGCCCTGGGGGATATGGAAGCCACCGGCCATGCAGAGCAGAGGGGGACAGGACCACGCTCACTGCTTACGCTGAGCCTGACTCACTTGTTTGCTTTTCTCCAGCGGTTCAAGTCCAGTGGATCCTCCTGGTCGGATGAATCAGGCTTTACGTAAACAACCCCAGACCTGGCTGAACTTCAGGAGCATTCACGCAGCTCTTGCTGGTGGGTACTCCTGTGTCTGGACTCTCTGGACACATCTCCGCAGGCACAGCATTGCTTCTGGGGGCTGCAGGCAATTTTGGAGGATGCCCGTGCCCAGTAGCAGGGGGAGAGGGGTGTAACACGGGGCCAGGAGCGCGGCTGCACAGATGAAGGGCAAGGGCACACATTCAGGAGTGCTGAGCTCTATTTCTGGTGGCAGGATCTTGGCCAACTCAACACATTTCTTTGCAACTCCACTTGAAACCAGGAAGGCTTATTACCTCCCTCTCTTCTTCCTGGCGACGCTGCAGGAGCTAATTGAATTTGGTTTGTAAAGCACTTGCAAAAGCACAGCCTAAATGCAGTGTCAAAGCTGGGGCTGTGATTATTTCAGCCAGCGGGAGCTGCCCCTTTCCTTAGATATTTATTGTTCCTGTCTCTATTTTATTTTTATGAATTCCACACATACTGGCATGTTTTTAAAGTCAACAACGCTAATAGAATTACTCTCTAAATGTGCAAGCAGGCACAGTGGAAAATGCCTTCTGCCATAAAGCGGCAGATAAAAGAATCTGTCAGCGAACGTCAGGTTTACTGCAGAGGGAAGAGCAAACGAGATCTTGCCTCGGCACGTGTGCTGAGCGGGTGGGGGCTCAGAGCAAGGCTGCCGGACAGCTCGCACCCGCTGTGCCGGTGCCGACCCGCTCGCGGGGTCTGCACTCGATGTCCTTTTTCTGGAGATCATTTGGACCGTCAGACGATCAGCTGGTTTCTAAAATTTCAGGCTTGACACTGAAGGTGATGGGACTCACCGTATAAAACCACTGCACCATCTTCTCCGTGCAAGGCAACGGCATGGTTAGATCACGCTTTGGTACCACAAAGCCAAGACCAAATCTAAGAGCTCTGAAGGCAAGGTCAAGGAAATTCTTACAGGACTCTGCCCTAGCAAGAGACCCCGGCAAGGATTTGAGCAGCCTGGTCTAGTGGGAGGTGTCCCAGCCCATGGCAGAGGCGTTGGAACTAGATGATCTTTAAGGCCCCTTCCAACCCAAACCATTCTATGATTCTATGATTAAATGCACCTACCGGTAAAGCTGTTGAATTTTTAGTGCTTACCTAGGAACGTCCCGGTGAATCCCAGTGCTAAGAAGCTGGAGATGACAAACAGGGTCCCTACAGCCAAGATGGCCAAGCCCGAGTAATAGCCCCAGTGGCAATCCAAGCCCTCCAGCTTCGGCTGGCTCTTCATGGCTTCTGTGAAGCTGTCAGAGAGAAAACAAGGGCTGTTAAAAGCAATAACTCATTACTAACATCATCCACCTCTTCCTGGGAGATGCGGAGCTTTGGCAGAGGATGGTGCTGAGAAGGACACTTCACTAGGTCTCTTTTTCCACCTGGATCTACTCAAGCTTCCAACGGGAGAAGCAAGGAGCTGAAGCCTTGTGAGCAGCTTGACCTGGGGCATCCATTTCTACTTGCAACCCCCGTTCACTCCTAGAAATACCAACCCCGCTGAACTGCGATATCAAAACCTTTGCCTTCCTCGCCAAACCTCAGGTTTCATCGTGACCGGGAGCTCTGGGAAAGACGCCCTCGCAACATGCTGGAGGCTGCGATGCCTCGGCACAGGACTTGATGGGTTGGGAACATCGGCTGGGTTATCTCGTGCTCCCACCCCCGTTTCTCTCCATCAAAATATTTTGCAGCGTTCATGTGTTAGCCACGTGCCCAGGAGTGATTCACGGCTGAGGGCTGACAGTCAGGGGGAGGATTGGAACAGAGAAAGGAAAATACTAGACACACGCATTTTCAAGTGCGAACACAGCTTCTCGGCTCCAGGCTTGTTCAGGCATTTCAGGTCTGACCTTCCAAACACTCGTTTGTGAGTGGAATAATTGTGACCCCTCCTTTCAGCCCCCTGAACTTTGCCCGGAGCAGGGCCTGGCATCTCCCATCGCTCCGATACAAACGTATGACTACAAAGGAGACGACACTGTGATTAAAAAAAATGCCCATTAATAATAGCGAGAGGAGATAACAGACCCGCAGAGCTGTACACAGTGTTTCTCCACATGTTGCTGACACATGAAGTAGGAAATTTTGAGCCTTTTTTTTAACAAGCACCCTGGAGGCTGAAATTCAAGTGGAATAACAGCTCTCCCGCGCCTCCGGCCACCGCTGCCAGGCCAAGAGAGCGGCTCCTGCCTGTGCTGCTGGGCTCCTCGGGTGGAAAGTGCTTCCATGACGTTACTTGCAGGGCTTGGGACAGAATTTTTTTCTCCCATGTCCAGCTTCCCTAAACCCTGCAAATCCCTGGATTTTCTCTGTTGCCCAAATGAAAGCTGAGAGAGACAATCCTGCCTGCCCTGCTGGTGGACAAGCGGCTGGAAACGCACCTTTCGAAGGCTCAAAGACCAGACGGCAAGCTACGTGCACCAAGCAAAGCCCAGGATGATATTTAAACCCCATGGTTTAGGGACCTGGATGGTATTTTTTGTTTTCCTTGGAGCTCGTTCCTAATAGGTTTTCTACTGTCGGGGAGTTTTTATGACCCCAGAGCAAGTCATTTAATCTTCACTTTGGACAGGAGCAAGGAAACAAAACACAGAGTAAATGTAACGTGCTTTGGAGCGAGCAAGAACACGGCATCTTGGTGATTTACACGCTGCCCCCACCACTGGAAATTACAGAGAAATTCCCTTTTCCAGGGAGCCGAGCACAGGCAGGGGAATGACAGCGTGGCCCCGGGCGATGTAATGACACATGTCCCCAGGGCTGGCCCTCCTCCAGCGCCCAGCACCTCCCTGCTCTCACCAGGCTCACGTTCCTTCAGCTTAAAATCAGTGCTGGTGGGAAGACACAAACCCGGCTGCGACGTGAAGCAGCAGCAGCTGCACAACCCTTTGCATCACTTCCCTGCTATTTATTTTTAAATGACACGAGCCTCCCCCATGAGGAAGCCCAAAGCCGCATCCCTGCTGCTAACGCTGCCTGGGTTTGGGAGGAAAGCAACCTCCCTGCAGGGATGTCCCCATCCACCGGAGCAATCCTGGCCTGGCCGTGCTCTCACAGCACAATGTGACATCCCCGGGGATGCTCTGGAGCTCCCGCAGAGGAAGATGCTAATGCCTTTTCACGGCAGTGGGGGTTTGACTCCGCATCCGGCCAGGACCTCTCCGATCTCACAGCAACCAAAAAACGCTGCTGGTGGTCCCCGGGGAGGCAGGTCTGGGAGAGCAGCACCGAACTGGCCCCTGCCTGGATCCCAGCCCCCAGCAAAGAGACAGGAGAGCAGAGAGAGGTACAGCCAGAGCCCAGCACTGCTTCTCGCTCCAGATGAAGTGGATTCACGCTATCTTACATCCTTGAGGCTCATCTATCCTATGCTAGAGACCTGACTTGGCCTCAGAGCAGTAGAAAAACAAAGGTGGCTTCAAGAGCGTGAACTGGTTGACTGGGAATCAGCCCCCAAGGTTTTGCAACCGGCATGTGACACGGTTTGTTCTGGCAAAGCTGTCTCCCCTGCTTCAGATGATCCCATCCTTCCTCTTCATGGTCGGATGGGCCTGCATTAGTTACCCTCATCAGCATGTCTTGCTGGGTCCCCTGCTGTTTGGCTTACAGCTAGAGAGGGAGGTGTTTGCACGGAGATAATGGACTGCCTTTCCCTCTAGTAATGTTTTATATCTTCCTAAACACACTCTCTATTTGCATTAAACATGATGCGCGCAGGAGTTTTCAGAATTGGTAAATAAACCTTTTAAGCATTTATGATGCTGGGCCATGACAAGCAGCACGGAGTCGTCAATTATTCTGGCATCCGCGACTGCTCCTGGGCGGCAGGGGAGCCTCAGCGCGCCGCGTTTCACCCTCCCTGGCAGGGGGAGGACAAGGTGTTGGCCATCTCCCTTGCTCGGGGAGCTAGTCATGCAGCCGATTTGTCATTAAACCGGTCCCTTTCACCACGCGCCTCCGAGTCACATTTCTTACAGCATTTATTTCTGGCTGCACGACAAGGCAGCGGCCCAGCTCGGCACCCAAGAGGACACCAATTAAAGCCACGCTTTGTCCCGGTACCTGGAAATGCTTTATGTGCCGAGCAGAGCGATTGCCATGGTGAGGAGCATCCCTCTTGCCAGCGCAGCGGAGGGGTGGGTGGGCTGCAATCTACTTTAATTACATACCCGGCTGCTATCACGAGGATGTCTGCCATGGGGGGGGTGGGCCTGGGAGGTGCCCCCAGTTTTGGCAAATGGAAATTGGGAAAACAGGCCTTCCCATAACATCTCCCCACGCTTGTCAACGTGAAGTGTGATACCAGAGGCACCCGTTCTCCACCCCAGCGGGGAAAAAAAACAAATCCGTCAGCTCGGCTCTGGCCAAATGGGCAAATTTGGCCGATTCCTGGCAGGGTGGGAGCAGCGGCGGCGGCTGCGGTCGGGCTTCGCAACGGCCACAGGGTTCTGCGTGGGGAAGCCGAAGCAGCGGGCGTTCTTCTGCCCACCCTTCCCAAAACAGAGACGCGCTGGCTCAGACACTCAGCTGCTGCTGCACGCACGCCATTGCTTTGCAGGAATCATAGAATGGTTTGGGTTGGAAGGGACCTTTAAAGGCCATCTAGTCCAACCCATTGCCATGAGCAGGGACACCTTCAACTAGACCCGGCTGCTCAGAGCCCTGTCCAATCTGACCTTGAATGTTTCCAGGGATGGGGCATCTCACACCTCTCTGGGCAACCTGGGCCAGGGTTTCATCACTCAGATCGTAAAAAATTTCTTCCTTGTATCTAGTCTGAATCTACCCTCTTTTAGTTTACTGCGTAATAAACCACATGAACTGTAAAAACACATAAAATGGTACTGAAGCATGGGGCCGGAGATGTCAAATGGGTAGAGAGTGGGAGTGAGGGAAATCGGCTGCAGGTCCCCCCACTGGGACGCAGCGGGGACACGGGGCCAGGTTTGCACAAACAGGCGCCGATTTACTCAACTGGAGAATGGCGATTGCAACACCAGAAAACTTACCAAACCCGCAGCCCAAAATACATCCCCAAAGGATGTCTGGAGCACAAAACAAACCTGGAAATTCTGTACTGAGAGAGACGCTGAGCTTTTTAGGTCTCTGGGCCTCTCTCGGTGGCCCACAGTGAGCATATTTTGCAATCCCGTCCCCGCAAAGGAGGGCAAAGACCTTGTCCAGCAAACTGGGTCGCTGCTGGGAGCAGCCCAGCAGTGCTCCCTTTGCCTGATCCCAAAAATCAGCCTGGAAACCGGGGCTGGCAACTGCAATTGGAGCAGAATTAGGGCAGCGGCCGGCGGGCAGCGCGGAAGCAGCGGTAGTGTAGGCGTCCATGGTTTCGGAAGGCGCTGCAAGGTTCCCTGCTGCTCACCATGAGGGATGTCGATCCGTCCCCCATGCCCGAAGTTTTGTTCCTCTCGGCAAAAGGAGGCAACAGGGGTCAAACCATCCAGCGGTGCCCAGCAGCACACGCCGCAACAAAAGATCTTGTTCATTTGGAAAACAAAAAAAAACAACCACCAACCCCGACGACACTAAAATCGTCCTGCCGACAGCACTGGCAATTGTTAGCCCAGTCATCATCTTCACAGCTTCTTTTGCCAATAATGACTTTGCTTTTCTGCCAGCGCTGGTGTGCATGTTATTTAGGTCAGCTGGGGGCTGTGGCAGCTTCTCCCCCCACCTCGCATTTCAGCTGCCCAGTTTCCTTATCCAGATGCCCAGCAGCCGTGCCGGTGTGGACACAAGGTGCTGTTGGCCACCTGGGGCTTTTCCCAGACAGCCATCAGAGATTGCTGGCAGCATGGCTCAGAGGGGACATCGGCTCCTTCAGGCCACGCTCAATTCCCATCACCAAACTTGGTCACTTCTGCACAAAAGGCCACGTGGTTCTCAGATCGATACCGTTTACACCATGGTACTAGCTCAAAAAATTAAATAGCATTGAGCGTAAAGCCGAGAAGCACTACCAGGCAATGACAAACAACCTCTTCCCTGTGCAAAATCCCATCCCACGGTTGATTCATTTTCCTGGAAGCATCAGCTCCAAGCGAGAAGCCCATCCGTGCAGGAGGCGATGCCCAGTGAGTGGCATCAATGAAGGACTTCACAGCAGTGCGGTACCCACCGAGCATTGCCAAAGGTGCTGCCCTCGCTCAGCCTCTGCGGGGCTCACTCCCACCGGAGGCATCACAGCCCCGGGCACCCCAAGACCCTCACATCTGCAAACCCCCCCATTCAGGGTGTGCAGGTTGCCTTTACACGTCAGGCAAACACCCCCAGACCCTTAAGGTGGCAAGTTCATAAGCTCCCTGTGTACAAAACCAACCGCACACCCCAAATTCCTGGTGGGAATTTGCCAGGGTGTGCAACAGGCAGCGCAGGAGGGCTCGGAGGCAGCGCCAGTGGCTAATGGAGAGCTGATGCAGGGAAAGATACCAACAATGTGGTCAGGCAGGAGAGAGCGACACTGGATGTAAGTCTGGAGGACAGTAAAGATTGTCACGTCCCATGTCACACAGATAAGTCATAAACCGCTGGGGTAGCGCGCACAGTGCAGATAGTTCAAAAGTTCAGGAATTGTTTTCACAGATAAGAGCCTCGGTGATGGAAGTTCCCACCTTCTTGCAGAAAGAACACAGCTGTAATGAAAATAATCACTGTACCACAGCAATTAAGGATGCTTGTCTTGTGCAGTTGAGTAAGCAGGTCCCTCCTGGTCACAGGTCATTCTGGATTGCTTCGCAGAAGCAAGCCAAGGCTGATAATGAAGCTCAGAGCTGGGAAGCACCTAATTGCTTAATTGAGCACAAGACATCCCTCTTCTTCCACCCAAGGTATCCCTGCGGAGCAAAGCTTGCGCGAGAGCATCACGGTGCGAAACTGGGGACAGGACCACAGCAGAGACCCTTGCGTGGGGCGGGCGGTGAAGCAGCACAGCCCATCTCCGGGGTGCTTTCAGCCATAATGCCGACCCACTCGCAAAGTTTCTGCCTGCTCTGCCCTCCCCTCCGCCGCCCCCAGCCTGGAGTCTTTCAAAAATCCAGTTGCAAAAAAGGATGCAGGTTTTTAAAAACAAAAGAGGCATCCTGTGGGCTCCTCAACTGCTGCCTGGCAGCCCCCACCCACATAAAAAGTCTCCAAAGAACGCAGAGAGGATTTTTAAAGGCTGGATTACAGCACTGGGGGTGGAGGGACCCTCCGAGGCTGCCTTTTCACTCGCTATCAGTAGCTAGCATTCCCTGTGAAAGCCACCCCGACCACCACACGCAGCCGAAGCGTGAGGCACAGCTTGTGCTTTGCCGGCTGGATTGCCTCTGCGGGGACGAGGGGCGGAAAACCTGCTTTCATCAGTGCGCTCGAGTACAGGTGACTCAGAAAATAAAATATAGGGAAAAGCGAAATAGCAAGAGCGGGTGAGATGCATCCCTCCCGGCGTCACTGGCCACTGCGATGACAGTGCCCGTGCTGTGTGACCCATGAGCGGCTCTCTGGCCAGCCAAACCCCAGTTTGGACCTGGCTGATATCTTCCTGCCAGGCCAAGAGGCAGGATGAATCCTTCCCAAACATCACAACCTCTCCAGGCTTGGGCAATAAGCCTTGGGCAGACCTGGAGGGCTCACAGAGCTGGGAATGGAGGCAGCGAGTCTCCCAGGTGTGTTTCAGGGCAACTCCAGCAGCTGCTGCTCCAATGACCACCCTGAAATCATCCCATCACTCCCACAGTTAAGGGCTTGAACAGTCTCCAGGCCCTGTTAGCCACCACTCGGGCCAAATTCAGTGCCAAGGAAAGGCAAGGGAATAAACTAACCGTGTTGATACACCTGGACAAAATAAACTTCATGCTGCAATCATCTGAGATGGCCTTGGCCCATCGGGGTGGGCTGGCAAGCACAGCGGGCTGGTATCTCATGCGTGTTCTGCTGCGGGTGAGCTGCCCCCTCTTCTAGAGCCTCTTCTCCAAAACCAATGTCCAAGTGAGGCTTTTCCAGCCCCCTGAGTTGACGTTGCTGTTTCCTTCAGGGCCCAATTCATGGGCTGCGCAGGCAGAGCCACCCCCAGTGAGCCCCACAGCACTCACAAACTTACGACATAGAGCAGAGCCAGCGCGGCCAGCAATCCTGGCCCTGGTAGGGGCACCTCTGCAGGGAGAAAGCGCGTAGTGCTGGGACAGGTGAGGTCTCTTTGGCTCTCCCAGCAGTTCCCCATCAGCACCTCGCTGTGACCCAGCAAGCCTCAGTGACCCAGGAGCCAGCAGGACCACTGGGAACGGAGACTGTCCCTCCATCAGCTGTGTTTTCAATTAAAGCCAGGCACAAGGCTTTGCATTGCTTCCCATACAACAAGCGACTATGTCATTTGTGCAAGAGACTGCTGAGACATTCCCCAGCGATATCCAAGCCCGCTGTGTCGCTAAGACATCAGCGGAACACACACATGCCCTCCGCATTGCCTGCATTCAATTACAGCCCCATTCATTGCAAGCTTTCTTACAGTTTCTGCAATAAGCAATCGCTGGGACAAATGCAGAAGGGCAAGGGCAGGTCTCAGTGTCACTTCCAGGAAGGCAAAGCTCTTAAATACATGTACAAATTCCAACCTGAGATCTCTGTGCCTGGGAAATTATCCAAAGTACTAAACAACCCATTAGCTCTGACCCTGGCATAATTGAATCTGGGAATTCAGTAAGAGAGTCTGTCTCTCCTAACAGCGTTGAAGATAAAGCCTACCAGATCGCAGATAAATTGCTGGCATTGAGGAAATCTTCTGCAGTAAACCTCTCTGCTGCACTCAGAACGTCAAAGGACGTATTCCCATGGCGTACGGTGCATCAGTCATACAATACTATTAGCTAGCACAGGTGGTATTTAAAGAGATCGCAGATAAGAGTTTAAAGAGACTGCTTGCTAAGTGGCACAGATAATCCCGCTCTTCTACACAGGAAACTGCAGCTCCTTAAAAACAGGTTTAATTTTGTTTATGATTTTTACGGGAAAAATTTAAAAATTCTGCTGTTACAGATGATCCATCCTGTGCAAACAGCCCTCCTGTCACCTGGGCTGCTCAGAGGGCAGGGCACCCTGCGACGCTCCAGGGCTGCTGACACCGATGATTTTGGCCACGCTGATGCATCCCTTGTCTTTATTACAAATCCTGGAATAGATCTGCTGCTGGCTGCAGGTACCCAACCACGTAAAAGTGATAAAGTGGGGCTGGATCCAGCACTGCAGAGCAAATATCCCTCATCCCTCCCCACCCTAGAGGGGCATTTCTTTGCAGCGATAGGTAGCGGTAGGGTCAGCTCCTTACCAATGGCTCCGCACACAGTTAAGCATCAGGATAACGGCACCCAGGCAGTAGCAGGCAGCATGTGGAGAGCCGAAGACTCGGCTGAGCGCTCGCGTTTTGTGCTCCCATCTGGCTACCTGAAGAGACAACAGAAAACAAAGCGGGTGGTTGGAGGTGCCTTGGCACGTTCCCAGGAGTGTGAATCCCACCGCCTCGGCCCCTCATAGCGGGGGGACATACCGTCTGCATGGCTTTGTGCAAGAAGCAAGCGGAGGCCACTGATGGGACATGGCTTAAACCAAGCCTAGGGATGAAAGCTCCTTCTCCTACCCATACCATCCCCTGCTGGAGCTTGCATTGCATACACCCTTGCATGCCAGGCCAGCCAGCAGCACAGAGTCATGGGGAAAAAAAAAGAAAAAAAAGAAAAAGGAAAAAAAAAAGCACCCTACACATCAGCTTTGGGAAATATGTGGCTTGGATGACATGTGTTCAACAAGGTTGAGAGCATTGCTAAGACCGTCCCCAGGCCACCAAACCCAATATGCCCCTGCCACAGAGCCTAGAAGTGCTCTCCCGGAATGAAAAGAGATCCCTGAGTAGAGGACAGGCCAAAGGGACACCCAGCTCTCATTTTCTGGGCTCTGTCACCTCCTACCCCCAGCCTTAGGGATCATACCTGGCAGGAACAACCCCTCCCTGCTCACTTCCAGAAAAAGTTGCAAACACTTTCCCAAACTCCCCGCAGGCGAGACCTGCCAGCTTTGCCTAAAGAACTGCTTCCACTTGTGCGGGCAGAACCAGCTGGCCTTCGTTAGCACTCAGCAATTGTAGCCATTAAGGGCTCCTCTGCATTCCTCACCCACCCCTGCAGGGCTGTCACCCATGTGCTGTATGGGTCACACTGAGACAGCCCAGGACTCACAGGTATGCAAGCAGCATCTCCAGGGAGGCATTAGCATCCTTTATGGCACGCTTTGGCTGCCATTTGAGGCTCTGTGCTGTGCAGAAGCTGCCGGGCCCCTGCCCAAGCCACCTTGCGGCTGAGGAGCTGCCCTCTCGCCCTGGGTGGCTGCTGCACCCAGGTGGCCGGAGCTGCTCCCAAAATCTGCAGGACTGCATCCACCGAAGCCACCAAATCCAGCGCCCTCACTCCCCAGCTGACCAAAATCCTCACAGCTACCGTTTTCCACCTTTGCCATATCCCTTAGAAAGCTGACGCTGTATTTATAGCCTCTTTTAGGCTCCATTTTCAGGTGCCAAGCCTGGGGTTTGGATCAGACCCTAACCTCCAGCCAAGCAGAGCACACCTGGGCAACGAAGCGGGAGGTGGGAGTCAGCAGAACATCTCGGCACCAATTTGCTTCTCAGAGAGGGCTGGCACTTCATTAGCTTCAAATGCACTTCACACTCTCGCATGGAGCCTGGGCAGCTCTTGGGGGGCACCTGCAGCCCAGCTATTCATCTGCTCTGAATGCATTTGGTAATTTATGGGCTCTATTCGAGCAGAGAAAGGCAGCTTTGCAGGTCCCGCTTTCTTCCCAGGCTGATGCAGAAGCACAAAGTGCTGCCGGTGGAGGGGGAACTGCCGGCTTCAGGAGGGGGAGAACGATGAAAACCTCCGATAAGCAGGGCAGCGATTTCACATGCTGAGAGCTGATTCAATTAGTTATGCAATGATTGCTCTGAAATTACAAATCCACTCATGACAGAGCAAGCTGCTTCACTGCCTTTTTCTGGCTGGTATAAATAGTTTGTATTCTAAATTGAATTTAAAACACTGTGCGTCATGCTGCTGCTAAAATGGGAGCTGCGGTTTGAGTGCCGCCAGAGAGAGAAATATAGGGTGAGTTACCACCTTTGGAAAGTAAAAAGAAGTGACCAGACAGGTGACTGAGTCGCAGATGGAAAAATGCAGCCATGTGCCAGTTATCGGTACCAACTTCCTAATTCCCTGGAAATTATTCTGGCGGCGTTTGCACGGCCGGCAGCTCCTGGCTCGTTTCGAGAGCTTCGCAAAGCATCTCAGCCGGCGGCGGAGCTGAAGCTGAACGAGAAGGCAGCACCGCCGGGATCAGAGGGGAGAGCCCGTGTGCCGCCAGGAGCCGTCGAGGCAGCCTCGTAATTACCCTTGCTTTTAGCAAGGCACATCTGGGCAGCGACGGAGCGCGGTGGGGCGAGGGGATGCGCTTCCAAGCCCGCCGGGGCAGCCGCTGGCTCGGCTGGGTTGGGATCGCTCCCACCACAGCCCAGCTCCTGCTGCATCACGCTGCTGCCGACTCTCCGGCTGGGACCGAGACGCCAACTTTTATTTAGCTGTCACAGTCTCCAGATGGGACCCAGGGCTCCTTTCCGAGCCCGCCCGGGATTCATCCCGAGGAAAGCGGAGCGGAAGCCTGCGTGGGGCTGGAAGCGGCGGTGCCTGCCAGGCCCCGCGGTGATATTTCAGCAACAATTAATTTGTTCCGGTTCTGGTTCTATTCCTTGAACAACTAATTAGTTCTGGCTCGGTTCTAATTTTCTAATTTTAGTCATTTCTAGCTAATATTAGCTCTCGTTCAACCTATTGCCATGCAGCTGGCTTCATGGTTTTATAAAATCATGAGCCGATGTGTTATTATTTGCTGCATGACGGATGCAAAATGCTTTCAGCATCCTCCATGGCTGTGTGCGGGACATGGCAGGGCTGAGACCGGCAGCCTCCTGGGGACAGCTGTGGCTATTCCTGGTGCCCGCCTGCTTTCCCAGCCCAGGCCAGCACTGTTATCCCCATGGGCAAGCTGGGCATCGGTGGGGAGAGCCCCACGCCACGGCTGTGTGTCCTGGTGAGGGAGGAAAGGGAGTATTTTGATTTTTCTTCCAACCTCTGAGTTTGGAAATGGAGTTAATACAAAGTTTCCTGACGTACCCAAGGGTCAAAGCAATAGAAAAATTCCAGACTCCTTTTCCAAAGCTCCCAGCCCTCTGCTTTCACTTTAGGATATTTGGTGAGGGCTGTAAGTAATTTTTTTAATGTTTCCCCCAATGCTCGTTATTGAAATAAATCAACGAGCGGATGTGGCTGCAAAGCCAGGGAGTGCTCTTGGGTCCCATGTTCTGCCTTTGTCAGGCCGTTCCGGCGCTCGGCGGGGGCAGGCGCAGCCAGCTGATGTTCCCAGGGAATCGCCTCCTCCTCGACGTAAATTCGGGGCTGATTTCTACGTAACTGAACCAAGCCATCTCCCCAACTGCTTGGGCAAGCGTGTAAACAAAAATGAGAGCACCAGGATGCATCCCCAGTGGCTGCTCTGATGCAAAATGGAAATGCTCTGGAGTTTTCTTTTCTTTTTTTGGGGCAGACAAACCTTCCTGAGCCACCTCGAGAAGGGCCACAAATATCCACTCGAAAAGCAATTTCGTCTCACCGACCTGCCTCCGCAGCTGATCAACGGGAAATGCTCTTTACAGCTCTGTGTGCATGGCAGACCATCGCCTCTCATTAATATTTAGTATTTGTTTCAAGGAAATTGATTATTTTTGTCTGCCATCCAGGGAAGCTGGCTTTTGAACACGCTACATTTTAATTCGCTCAAGCCCAGCTCTGAAACAGAGACTTTGTTCTGTTTTCGCATGACTCCATTTCTATATCAGGCTCGCTCCAGAGATGGGGAACGAAACCAGATAGCCCAAAGGCTCAGGTCTAAGGGACGTTTTGCATCTCGATGCTAATCAGCCGCTCCATGTCCTCACATCACACCATCGCCACAGTATCTGAAGAAGACTGTGTGGGCACTAGTGAATTTGGCCTTGAGGCATGCCAGGGAGGCTAGGATGGATAAGCAGCTCCCCAAAACCTAAGGGAAACTGAGGCACCGAAGGGTTGAGGTGAGCGGCTGCTTCCCAGCTTTCCGGGGAGCAGGGTGGCAGGGCTGTGTCCATGTCCCGGTAAATCCCAGACCCATCGCCCACCTGGAGAGATGCACTGCCCACTTCTGGGGATGCTCTTGCCCTGGCCAAACTGTTGGCCATAAAAATATTCAGTGCCCAAGACTACGCTGGAGAAAAGATGACAGTGGCTAGGATACACTGCCTTCACCGTAGCTGTCTCACAGTATTTGCCAGCACGAAGGATTTTGCCCCATCACGTGGGCTCTAGGAAGCAACGCACTGAGAGACCTAAAACTCAGAAATTCCACGAAAAGCCCAGGTGAAGAATGATCAGCTCCTCGGGGCATGTCTGCACCCTGGTCCCAAGAGGATGCACGTGTGTAGGGTGAGCCCCTGGATGCACGGATGATTCAGCCCTAACTCAAAAAAAACCCTTAAGACAAAACTGACCTGAGCAAATTTTTGAACTTACTTCTTCACCCCGGCCTCTCCTAGGCCAGCCATGGGGCTGCATCCTCCTGTGGGTGCTGCGGCAGGAGAAACCCTGACTCTGGACTTAGGTGGCTCCATGTGAGTATCTCCTATTGCAGGAGACATGCCCTGGCTAGATCGTAACCCGATGAAAGGGCAGGAAACCTGACATTACCCTTATTTCACCTATGGGGACCAGAGGCACCGATCTGTTCCCCTGTATGAAAAATCTGCTTTTCCTTTCTAATTCCCTGTAATCCCTCATTAAAGCGTAACAACTTTCTCTGCTCTCTGTCACCGCGTGGATGCTGGAAAACAATCCCGCTCGCAGCGATTATGTTTATCTAAAAGACAGGGAGGAAAAAGATACACCTGAGCACCCAAACTCTGACTGTGGTGCTCCCAGGAGGGAGCAGGGAAGCAGAGCCAGCGTAGAGCCAACGCGGAGCAGGCTGCAAAGTAAATGAACATCCACCGCCCGCCTGCGAGCGCCGGGGCTGGCTGACCTTTGCCGAACGCCAGAGACAGCCTTTCTGGCTGTCCCAAGGGACCGCGGAGGAAATGAGTGTGGCCTGATCGTATCCCTCCTGACAAACCGCGCTCCGGCCCCTCTGCAGCCGGCAGTGTTTGGTGCGGATGGTTTATTGCCCATGTGCTGGTAGGGAAGCGCTGACGGTGCCGGCTGAACACCGTGGCCAGGCTGAAAGCTCCAGCCTGGGCTCCTGTGGCCACTCAAGGCAAATGTCTGAGTGCTTGTGCCACTCCTAGGTGAGAAAAATTCTCTTTTCTAGGAGACTGCAAACCTCAGGAGAGACAGGAGGGGAAACTGCAGGGCTGGTGCTGGGGAGGATGGAGCACGGCAGCCCCGAGGCTGGGTGGCGGCAGCTCCTGCAGCTCGCCAGCACAACGCGGCCACCACACCGAGCCCCCGGCACAGGAACAGCAACCCCCCAGGACTGGCACGTGCCCATGTGCAGCCTCAACCGAAACACCGGCCCTGGCACCGGGCACCAGCACAGGCTTTCCGAAGGCATGTGCAGAAAACGCCCTGGGGACCAGCGTGCCACCGGCAGCAAGAACATGATTAGCAGGAGCTCTGGGCAGCGAAGGCAGGAGAAAAAGAACAGAACAAACCACGGTTTAATTTGTACAAGCTGGTAATTATAGTTGCTATCTGTCTGAAATCTCTATTGAGTTTATTTAAATATGTTCTCCGTGAAGGCCATTCAGACAGGAATTATCAAGGTGTTGCAGCAGAGGAGATAATGCCATGCAGTTTTCAACAGATCAAGGGCTGATTAGGAGGAATTAATTAGCTGCTTAAACAGTCCTTGACTCGCTGCAGCAATTAGCCGTCACCTCCCCGCAGTCATGTTCCCGGTGCAGCAGCGGCGGCGATACGAAGTGCCCGGCGGCAGAACTGCCCTCCCTGCGCCGCCGGGGAGCACCGGGCCAGCCCTGGGTGGGCACGTAGCCCCGGGAAGGTGCCCCAAACCCAGGAGGTTTAGCCCGCGGATGGGGCTCGGTGGCCAGGCAACCGTGCGTTGGGGTGCGGTGACTCCCTGGCACCCACCTTGGTGCCCATCACCTTCCCATCACCGGTCCATACATGTGCATCCGTTGTGACTCTCAGCATAAGGCAGACAACAGTCTTCCCTCTTCCATTGAAATTCTGGAGCGCGTCCAGAGAAGGGCAACGGGGCTGGTGAGGGGTCTGGAGCACAAGTCTTGTGAGGAGCAGCTGAGGGAGCTGGGGGTGTTCAGCCTGGAGAAAAGGAGGCTGAGGGGAGACCTTCTCGCTCTCTGCAACTCCCTGAAAGGAGGGTGTAGCCGGGGGGGGTCCGTCTCTTCTCCCAAGTAACAGGTGATAGGACAAGAGGAAACGGCCTCAAGTTGCACCAGGGAGGTTTAGATTGGATATTAGGAAAAATTTCTACGCCAAAAGGATTATCAAACATTGGAACAGGCTGCCCAAGGAAGTGGCAGAATCACCGCCCCTGGAGGTATATAAAAGACGGGTAGACATGGTGCTTAATGATGGTTTTGTCAGTGTTAGGTTGATGGTTGGACTCCATGATCTGAAAGGTCCCTTCCAACCTAGACAATTCTATGATTCTATTCCAGTCTTTAGCAGGCCTGTCCCCCCCATCCACCATCTCTCGATCTAGAGATGGGAGTCATTTCTCTGAAGGCTTCTCAACTTGCAGGCACTCAATTACAGAGCGCCATGAGACTGTAAGGGAGCCCAAAAGCTTTTCAGCACATTATTAAAGCTCTGCAAAGTTTCCCCACTAAGTACTGGAGCAGCAGCTTCCAGTTCATGCAATTAAAACACTGAAGCGATATTAGAAGAGACAGGCACCATCTTAATGGTTTCATGTGAGCTGTAAGACAATGCAGGCTGGAGACTTTGCCCATGCAGCTTGTAAAGGTCTTTTTAATGGTAATGCACCAAAAAGATGCACCCAGAGAGGGATGATGGTGAGCAATGGGCACCGGGGACAACGGGTGACAGCGCATGTGCATGGAGCTGGAGCAGGGCAGGGACCCCCCATTGGTGTGTGGAGGCTCTGGGCACCCCGACCTGATGATCAGAGATTTGACAGATGCCACAGGAGATGTCACAATTCTATGGTTCTATGGGGACGGGCTGTCTCAGCCACAAAACGTCTCCCCAGAAGGCTACACCAGTTAGTTTCTCCCTGTTCCCATTTCCCCACCAGTCCGATGGCAATAACAGCTTGTCAGCGAGCTGCAGCCGAGCGGGACAGCTTAGCTCATCCGTGTCTGCCAAGGGCTTTCAGTTTGGAAAGGAAGGCGTCAATTTGACTCAAGGAAGACTTTTCCATTGCCTTTCATGGGGTCTGGATGGTGGGGGGTGGTTGTTTATTCCAGCCAAAAGAAACAGCAGCGGGGTTTTGAAGAGACGGGGTTTGGGTATGGAGACTGGCTAGGCAGAGACACTGGAACAGCCAGCTGGAACGACGGGGCTGTACACTCAGGTGACAGAGAGTCTCATGGAGGGAAAAACCACACGTTTGCAGGCTCCCGCAGTGGAACCAGAGGCTTGGAAAGCACAAAAAAATGAGAACATCCAAGG
Source organism: Dromas ardeola (assembly GCA_013398915.1). Lineage (NCBI taxonomy): Eukaryota > Metazoa > Chordata > Aves > Charadriiformes > Dromadidae > Dromas > Dromas ardeola. The sequence goes on along the minus strand of VYZM01002525.1, from coordinate 191,889 downwards.
GGCTGAAGAAGTGAACCATCTACAAGCAGAAAGCAGGGAGGGCTCCTCTCCAAAACCAAGGGGCTGGCTGTGGAGCTGCAGCGTTGAGACGAGCCAGCGTGACAAACCCTCGCTGCCCGCGATGCCCATCACACAAACCACCGAGTCAAGAGGACGAAACGCAAGCTGGAGTGCCTCTTCCAGTGACTCTTTCCTGAAAAACGAGGCGTTCAACGTGTCCAGTCTGAGCACTTCGACACAGGGAGAAGAATAAAGGGACTCCACTTCTCTAGAACTGGAAAGACGACTGCTACAGAAGCTTCCACCATGTATGAGTTTAGCCTAAAAAATAATCCCCCTCGCATCCATCCCCAGTGAAAGCAATTGGACTGAAATGGCACAGGTCACCTCAGCTAACAGCCTTGAGGTGGGGAAACAAAACAAGCCGGCAGGTAAACAGATAAGGGTTTCATAAGGACTAGGTACGCTTTACCTCAAAGCCATCCCTTGAGATTACCTCCACACGAGTCTTTACCTTGAATCCACTCATGATAAACAGCTAGATAATAAATCTCATTTCTCTAATAGTGTTTATGTGATTTGTCAAAGTACCATCTCATTAACTGCTTGCAATAAAAACAAGCCCCTGCTTAACGTACGCCAAGGCAGCCCGGGTCCGTGGATGTTCCATGAGCCACATCCTCTCCTCTTCAATAAAAACAAAAATGACACGGAATATGGGCTGTATTTGCTAGCAATTTCCAACACAAAATCTGAACAGTTTCTCCTCAAGGCAAGGAGCTCATGATTTATGTCTAAAGAGCTGGAAGCTGAAGGCAGGTGATTTTGAGGAATCCAGAATGAGCCGTGTTAATTAATTTTGAGAGTGAGCATTGGGAGCCCTTACGAGCAGCTCCCCGAGACCGAGCAGGGGAAGGGCGACGTGCTCCAGGCCAGGGAATCAGCCTTCATGTCCCGAACTGACTCTCCCAGACAGCAAAACCCATGGAAAAAGTATTTGTAAAATAATGATTTCTCCAGAGCGCAGCACGGGACGGGGAAGGACCTTTCCAGCCCCAGTCTGGGACGTGGTGAGGAGAGCCAAGCACCGGGAGGGACATGGGCTGCGTGGGGGAACAGGGAGCAGCCGGGACCCACCCAGCTCCTCTAATCCAGTAATACAACCAAATCAAATAATATCCCAGGAATAGCGAAAGGCAGAGGCTGACCCTGCCACAAGGATCTGGGGCTCTGCTGGAACCCAGAGGGAAGGCAAGCGCTGCCACATGAGCATCCCGTGTACAGGATAGGGAAGCGTTTTGCCCAGTGTTTTGCCGGATTTTTTCTTCCTCATTTTCCATGCCCAGATGACTTGGCCCACGCTCAGCTTCCCACTGCACACGGTTCCCATCCAGAATACCTCAAATCTCGTATTTTCATACATTTTCCTGAAGCTCGGAGCATTTTCTCTGAGTGAAATGGATCCGATTTAGCTCAGGCAGTCCACAGCAGGCACCTTCCCAAACCAAGCCGAAGCAAAGGTGTGTGTCGGTCTCTCGGGTGAACGAGATTATTCTGCCCATCTCACATCCTATATTTGCTTTATTTTTTTTTTTTTCCCTGTTGCTCATACTCATGCACCACTAAAAAAAGCAAAGCCGGGGAAAGTGCCTGAAGTGTTACACACGCAGCCGTTTTATCGAAACAGGCCGTCTACCCAAAAGACCCATTTTCAAACAAAGCGATCCAACAATAGCATTGACGATGTTTGAACTGGCATCGATTTAGGCAGACAAGCTCTTTGCTGCACCACACTGTCAGCCAGCGCTCAGTACAAATGCCACGTTACAAGACAAACACCTCTCTCTTTTTTTTTTTTTTTTTTTAAGACTTGCCTTCTATTTTCGCGCCTCCGCTCCGTGGCGTTATTTCCAAACCAGGCCCTGGATCCCAGCGGATACACAGTTCCGGGGTCAAGTCCCTCTGAATTCGCTGCGGAACTTCAACGCCTTGGGTTTGGCTTTAAGTGTGGGGACAAAGCTTTCTATCTTTGTCACAAAGCATCTAGCCAGCTCCTCAAAGCTTTCCAACCATGGCTGCAAACCTGTACTTCAAATCGCTATCACCGTTGCCAATAAGGTCAACCTGATTAAGACCCAGTTATTCTAGCTGGAATAAAAATGGACGATCTTCACTAAGTGCATCCTATGTAAGAAATACCCTCTTACTGAGCTGAGACCAGTCTTCACTGGCTCCAGGTAAAAGGAGATTGAGGTCACCTAACGACTCTGACATTTCTTGCAGCCTCTGATTCATCGCAGAGGGACTCTATAAAGCTATACCGGAGATGTCAGCTAATTCAAGTGCTTTTCTGCTCTCCCATATGACCTGTATTTAGTTGCAGCTCTGGTACATGTTTGGGCAGCAGCGGCAGGGTGAGCACCCAGCTCTGTCACCGTGTCCCCAACCAAGCTGGACCTGCAGATGTGCCACTGCCTGCAAGCCAAAACTGGGGCTGGAGGCTGCAGTATTTCAAGTTGGGCAATTCTTCAAGCAGACGTGGCCCACGGGAGCGGAAATACTTGGGCTCCGCTGTCTTAAAGATTAAATCAGCAGCTCCGGCACACCCAACACAGAAGAGTTAAGAAGGAGCTGTCAGGAGAGATGGTGATGGAGAACGGCTGGGGATGATCGGCAAGCAGAAGCCTCTTGAGACGCAAAACACATCAGCACACAACCACACAGCCCCACGCGGAGGAAGAAAAAGCAGGCGAGCCATGCCAGCGCTGCCTGGGATCTTGTGTCTGATGTGAGGGTTTGCAGACCCGGGCACCATCTTTTGCCGTTTGCTCTCGTTAATAGGTTTGCTTGGATTCCAGCTCAGCCCAGCTCATTAGCCACACCGCTGAATCCAACACTAATTCTGGATCACTCCTATTGCTACAAATAAATAATAAAATTGCCTCCACGCGGGGGTTGTTTTCTTCCTCTCTTCCCCCTAATGCAGGTCTGGTAGCATCTCATGTATCCGTTAATGAAGTCCATTATATCCAGAGTTTCTCAGCAAGTAAAAATTACAATCATTAGCCAGAGACTGACGAGAGACAGAAACACCATTTCTGCCCGGGCTGGCAATAACAGTACGCCAAGTACACGTCCCAGCGAGTCGAGCCTTGCTCTCCCGTAATATGGTACCCAATGTTCTTCATTAGCATCTCTCTTTTTAATAGAGCAAGACAGAGTCCTGCAGCAGGTCGCAATTACACGCAACAATTAATTCAGGGGGAAACAATGACGGGTGTCGCAGAGGCACATTTTGCAGCAGGGTTGTCAGAAGGTGAAGTGGAAGAAGATGAGGAACATTTCAAAGCCCTGCCTAAAACCGAAAACAAAACAAGTGGAGGCACAAGTGACAGCATGTGTAGAGGAGACATGACTGTTTTTATAAACTACTTTGTAATTTTTGTTTTAAATAGTAAAGAAACACAACAATTACTCTTTTGGTCGTAACACCCCAATGACCAGGACCAGCAGTCTTGGACCGGGACTTCTTGTGCCATTTGCAAACAACACACAAAGCCGGCTCGGCTCCTCCCAGAGCTGCAGCCGGTCTCTCACTGCCCTTTTGTGAAATTAGGGTTTAATTCTCTGGAATAAGTCTGCTAAATAAGGACTCCCAACACACCCGTCCTTTGGACAGCGTGTACTCGCTCATCGCTCCCCCAGGGGCTGTGATGGGAGGGGGGATGGGGAAAGGGGGGAGAAAAAAAATAAATACACCTCGCAGAGCACAGAATGCAAGAGAAATCTAATATCCCTTCGCAGAGTAGTGAGAGTTCGTTGGAAAAGAGGTACTGGTTGCACCGGCCAGAATTTTGGCCTCCCATCCTCTCGCTACTCGACATATCACGTTCCACGCTCCGTGTTAAGCCTCCCCTGGGAACATTTCCCACGGCGCTGAGGACACGCATGTTTGCGATGCTGCTGTCGTCCCGGCGGCCAACAATAGAGAGGGACAGTTTGATCTTTATGTAAGGCGGGCAGCCGCGCGCGCTGTTCCCCTGCTCCTCGGGGATGAGATGTTCACACCACGCGCGGCACAACAAGTAATAACAAACCGAAGGGTTAAATACAACCATCAAACCCTCTCGGGCTTGCTGGTGTTATCACCGGGGTTCCTGTACGTGTTGATGGGTGTCTCCACGTGCCCCATAGTATTTGGTCAATGAAAGAAACGTAACCCAAAAGCTGGAGGGAACAATGAATCAACCCCAAACCCAGCGATCTGCATCCCAGGGGAGCTCCTTCCCCCTTCTGCAGCCTCAAAGCCCAATGTTAAGATGAACAGACAAGCCCTGCATGCAGTGCTCAAACCCTCTTATGGTTTTTTGCTCCATGCCTTTGTACCGGAGCCCTGAATGGAGGTGGATCCACACCAGGGACCAACGCCTGACGGGTACAGGCAGGAAAATAATGTTCCTCAGTCGGGCAACGCACTCGCTTTGGCTTCCGAGTACATCAGTCTCTGGAAAATGATTGCACGACAAAGTCTCGAAATGAAACTGCTGCTCTCCAGCCTTGGGAATCAAATGAGTAACTCTCCAGTCATTAAAGCAACATCCTGGTAAAAATAAACAGGAAAGGGCACTTAATAGGAATGCTTCGTACTTAAAAATATTGTATCCCGTCTGAGGTCATTCAGTTTTTAATAGGAACGGCCACGCATGCCCCATGCTGATCTGATTTACTCCAGCCTTGTTACAGGTGTAGACTGTAGTCACAGACGGATGGATGGGGGTTTCTTTTCCCCGTTCAAAATCCTCCACGACATTTTGCAGATTGAGCATCTGCTGTCGGACTCACCGCAGCAAACACGGCTCTGAGGCAGGAACAGGAACACTCAACTACATGGGGGGATTTGGGGTCCCTCCTCTCTTCACCCAACAAGACTGATGAGGAGGATGCTCAACATTTTGTTTCTACAAGGGGCATTTCTATAGCAAAGGAGAGGCTTGAGCCAGAGGCGGTGACACTGAGCACCAGGCAGGCACAGAGCTGATGCTGGAGAAAGGGCAGGAGGCGAGGAAAGTAGGCAGAAGGAGCACTGTAAAGGATGATAAAAGCTGCATGCACATTTTCCTTCCCTGAAAATGTCTTTGCGCTTTTATGGCAAGGAGCTGTTACAATTACAGCTTCTTTTATAAGCAAAGCACAAACCAGATAATGAGCAGACCTCCCACCGCACAAAGGAGGCGATGAAGGCGTTCTATGAGCCCTGACGGTCAAGCTTCCCGCAACAGCCGAAGGCAGAGAAAATTGCTAAAACCCATCTCCATTTCACCCACTTCAGGGGCGTGAGCTGCTCGCAGCCTGCTTTTTCTTCCCAAAAGCGCAAAAAGGATCACACCAAAAATGACTGTGCCTACACAGCCAGCCAGTGAAAACCCTTCAGCCAGACAAAGCAGCAGCTCGCACGTCCCAACCTGCAGAACAAGCCCACGTCTGCATCATCCCTGGTCTGGAGGAGTAGAGGGAGGGAACAAAAAAGGTTTTGCAAGGAAGAAAAAAACACAAGCATGGTATTTCCAAATCCAGATGACTAGGTAATGCACTGCGGCGGTTCATGATTTCAACGACACATGGGAAAATCAAGAGCTCCCTCCAGCTTTCTTCTCCCTTACCCCAACATTCGCTGGGAGATCGGGGGAGTTTGACAAAGCCCCACGCAGGTGTGCAAGGCTGGGGCTTCCAGTTTTTCTGGCAACCAAATTCATCACTTTCTAAGAGAGTTGCCCCTCTTACCCGGCACGTGAGCAAGCACGGAGGTTCGGATGGCTTGGCAGGGAACAGGAGAATCAGGCAGCGGCTCGCTGGGTAGGGCTATTTCATCCCACGCTGCAGCCCTTCCCCTGGGTCGGGACCACCCTCCGAAATCAAAGCCCCTTGCTCTGAACAGCCGGGGCACCGCTGCTCCCACCCCTCCGCAACGGATCAACCAAAGCCACTGCCCAGGCAGGCTCTACGCCCACAGCTCATGTCCTCCACCAACATCAGCACCAGCTTCCAAAAATCGACTATTTCTCCCCAGGTTGGGGTATAGGGGTTTCAAAGCTTTGTCAGGATGCCTTAAAAAGAGGAATGTAAGGGAGCCGACGCAGGCCGGCAGCCCTGGGGGGAGTGCTGATACTTGTTTGCTTTAAGTGAGATGAGGCTCCTAATATTTACCAGGAACCAGTGCCCACCAAGTGCTGCTGGACTATCTGGTTTCGCACTCAAGAGAGCAGAGAGGTGGGATGCTCCTGCCAAGTGCCATTTCCAGCTACTGGTGTCACTGGGGACACAATATAGGGGGAAAAGAAAAAGAGGGGTTTGATTTACTGATTTACTAATCTGCTTTACTCCCCATTTGCTACTGCCGTGTGAGCAACTGGAGGTAATTGTCCCCTGGAGTTCATCAAGGGGGGAGAAAATAGAGAAAACGAGGAAGCATTTTCTTTGGGGTGCCAACCCTGTGTGCCACCAGCCTGCCATAAATTAGATCCAGCACCCCATGAAACCCCAATGCCTCCCTCCCCATCAGGAGCCTCCAGGCACACAGGAGATGCAATTACATCGTGATGGAAGCCGGGCAGTGGGTCTTACGGAAATAACCTCCCAAGAGCACCCAGCGGACTGCGTGTCTCTGCATTTCTTCGTCAAAGCAGCCTATTTTGGGAGATCCCATCCTTCTGGGAACTGGGCAGGCTTCTGCTAAACGGTCTGCGCCACGGCACAGCCGGAAAACACTCAGCTCACGTCTATAATTGCAGCAGGCACACAACCCGGGAAGCCCTTGTCCGGCCCAGGGACAGCCAATGTCCCCAGGGAGGCAATAGGTTTCTCCAGCAGCTCCCAGTCCCAGGGCTATGCACAAACGCTGCCAAAGCCCATGGCCACATGGGAGGACCTGCCGTCCTCTACACCTCCAGGTCTGGGTAGATCATACTACTTTCTTTTTTGTCTCCATCCGCATTTTTGTGCCTTGTCCCGTGGGATGCAGGTGGTCACAGACTTGCCATTCCATAGACTAACATCTTTGAGCACCACCTCATCAGCAGGAGAAAGTGTTTAGCAGCAGTATGGCAGGATAGGGATGGAGCGGAACAGAGAGAAAAGGGTCTCTCCCAGCTTCTAGGGTCTACAGATAAACCTCTGATGCATGTGGAAAAAAGACTTTTGGCTTAAATATATTTTTTTATCTTTTGTGCGTGTGCTGACTTATTCCAGCAGGGCTGCCAGCAGCCCACAGCTTATTTTTAAAACACTAAACAAGAAAAGTCCAGTATATACAACAAGCACCCCAGGCTTCTAGAGAAGCATTCTGCAGAAGCTAAAAAAAGAAGGTTGCTTTTCGGGTCAGCTTGGCCATGATCCATAGGGGACTGTGAGGTGAGAGACGGATTCTGACCTCGGTTTAGAGAAATGCTGAGCAGGCACGTCGCACACCAGCTTGATCCCAAATTCACGCTAGGAATGGGCACGGAAAAAGCTCAGTCGTCCAAGCACACCCTGCCTGGGCAGGTACCCGTGCACGGTGCCTGGGCAGCTGCTCGAATGGAGCCCCGAGGGCTGAGACCCTGCCTGGCTCGACACACAGATGAAGCATCTCAGCTCAGAGCTGCTCAGCCAGGCTGGGCTCCATGATACCCCCCTTGCCGCAGGCATCTCAGCCCACAAGGACATTGTAAAAACATACTGCACAGCTTCTTAAAGAGGATTTAGATGACAACACCACCACCCCTAGCGGGGAGGCCACAGGGGAGCGGTGCTGGGGTGAAGGATGTGGCTCTCCCTCAAGGTGACAGCGCTCCTAATTGTGTCACTCCAGCCGGCATGTCACATCCAGAGGATGTGACCCAGTTTTGGTGCCTGTTACGTGGCTCGCAGCGGTGCCGACACGCTGGAAAAGCTAAATTTAGGAGTCAAACAGGCACAGTGTTACACACCCGGCCAGGACTCGCTCAGTTACGAGACGGCAGGAGAATCGATGCCGTCCGCTCACCACACGCGTTACAGCATCGCCGCTCAGCCCTCACCGCCTGAGTGGGAAGCATTACCAAGTCACTCGGAATAAAATTGCCACTAAATGCTGTTGTGGGGGGGAGAGAGAAAAAAAAAAAAAAAGGCAAATCAAGCAAATCCTCGCTTTTTCTCGGGCATTGTAGGAAATTAAAACGGCTATTGCTGCCTGGTAGAGAGTCCAATTACGAATAATGTGCGTTCTCTCCCTGCACAAAGGATGAAAGGCATCAGAGCTGGGGGTGACATTTTAAGACCGGGGATGTAAGAGCGAATCCGAGCCTCATTGCAAGGCCAGCTTTACCCCCATAAAGAAACACTTTCTGCAGTCAATTGCCTTGCAGCGTAGCTTGAAGCCCCGCTATTGATCTAGCATCTGTTATAGGCAGATAATCATCGTCGCTGTGCCGTGGCTTCTACAACGGGATCTAAAAGCACTTTCCAGAAGCTGGTTGAGGGCTGTTTTTCCACTCTCACCCACAGCTGCAGGCAGGCAGAGGTTTGCAGGGGAGCCCACAAAACTCTTGCAGGTTTGCAAAATCTGAAGGCCAGTGATTTATATCACTCCAACTCGTCCCTCTCCCAACCCTGTAAACTTCAGCTATCCAAGGCGTGCTCCCCGCGAGGCTCTGCCTGCCACTCCAGCCCTGGCACAGCCATTTCATACCCGGCAATTTCCTTTCCCCAGCGAGGCGCTAACACCCCGCCATCAAACCACCGCTCAAATCCTTCCCTTCCACAAGACAGACAGGGAGAGCTGCTGAAATCCCCCAGCATCAGGCATTTTTCTCCTGCACCCAGAAGGTTTCTAGGAGTTTGGCTCGCTCAGTCTGAATCCCCATAGCTCCTGAGTTCTTGGCTGCTTCCCAGCAGCGTGGGGAGGTTTTGGGCCAGGCACCTTTCTCCCGGTTTAGCAAGAAGTGGTCCGAGGTAGGTGAAATCGGGCTGCCAGCACCTGTGACCTCCCTCCTCCCCGCCAGCACAAGCACTCCTTATCCACTTGGCAGGTTCCTCTAGTCTCCGAAGGAGCAGAAAAGGATGGGAAATTAAAAATAAATGAACCAAGAGATACACATCCATCAGGAGCCAGGCGTTGTCAGCCCAGGTCCCTGTGCAACCACTTCTTTAATCAAAACCTCATGCGGTTTAAACGCTTGACAGAAGTCTAGAACAGAGATCTTGTTACCCTCAACAGGAAAAGCTGCCACCTTGAAGAATAAAATCACATTTGTCTGATGGGCTCTATTTTCTTTAAAATCAGGCTAAATTACTCTAAGCCCGTTCCTAACTGTGACATTGGGGGTTTCGCCCTGCAGATTCCTGCGAGAGGCATGGGTGTCTCGAGGGGGTGATCGGAGGTGACGGGAGGAGCAAGCTCTCGGGCGGCAGCTGAAGATGTGCCATTTCTAAATCTGTCTGTGACGCCAGCCATAAATTTTTAAGAGGCTCAAATCAAGAAAAGGATTGCTGATGGATGCGCTCCCCACTTGAAACGCACTTGCGTGGTGACAGACGTCAGACTACCTGGCTCACGGCTTTGGCCCTTGCCTGTTTGCTATTGAGAGAGTACCAGAAACCTTCCAGCTTTCTAGAAACTCCACGTGTGCCAAGGCTCAGCGAGCTCTTTAAAGCCTCCCGCATGCAGGTTATCTGCCTCTCCCGGCTTAGAAAATGTCTGTCCCCGAAGAGTTGTTATTTAATACCTTCCTTAGTTACCAAGGGATGGGAAGTTTCTTCCACCGTTCCGTGGCTTTCCAAACACAGATGGGATTTATTGAAGTTTCTATCGCTCTGACCTGCTGGCACGGCTCCAGCAACTCGCCTACTCCTCACTGGGTGCCCCTCAACACCCCCACGGCGGCTGAGGTGTCCTGGCTGTGTCGAACATCCTTGTGGGGGGGGAGGGTTTTAGGCAACTTCATCCCCAAACCAGCTCCGCTGCTGCCTTCCGGGGCCTCGCCTGCACAGTGCCTCACATGGGATCGTGGCTCCCAGCAGCTCCTCTCGTAACAGCCGCGGTGGGTGGGAAAGCAGAGACAGCATGAGGAGGAGAGATGAAAACAAAAAGCGAAAAAAAACCCAGAATAGTGCAGGAACACATCCAAGCTGTGCCACGGACAACGTAACCTGGGGGCCACCCGAGGACAGGCAGGACTGGAACTGGCACGGAGCGGGGGAAGCAGAAGAGGGAGTGCAAGCCCTGGTTTCAGTGGGGAAATGCAGTGGGGAAACGCGGGGGAAACATTCATGGTACCCCCCAGGACATGCCTGCAGGGAACAGGGTGGGAATTAGGGGACCCAAGGCCTTTTTTGGAGAGCTTTTCTCCCCTGTGGAGAACAGGAGGGAGCATCAGCACAGCCTGGCTGGAGTCCTGCAAATTGCCCCACTTTAGTGCTCGTCTTCTAAATTGCTCTCTTAACCAAAGTACATAAATCCACCCGACAAGCATCAGGGTTTTCTCGGAAGCCACACTCCCCCACAGCCTTCGGAGTTCGTGCTTTGTCCCTAAACCCTGCAGGTTTTGTCCCAGAGAAACATGCCTGGTGCTTACCAGGGCAAACGCCTCGCTACGCTCGAGGCCTCGAGATGCGCCTCTCCATCGGCCGAGCACTGCACGGAGCCGGGCTTTCCCCACCACATATTTATTCAGAGACGCTGCACAGCGAGGACAACCCGGCGCCAAGCTTTGCAAGAGGCAGACCTGGCCGGAGTTCAGCTGAAATGGGGAATTAAGACACTAAACTAAATCAATGCATTCCCACCCGATTTCTACCCAAATCAGGAATTTCATGCGCAGGAGGGGTTTTGACCAGGGTCCCACATTACTTATTAAGCATGGAGAGCAGAGAGTGCTTGGCACTGCACAGAAATCCAGCCTTTGCACTAAAGCTCCTGCGAGCCCAAAGTAATTCAGATGCAGAAGCGATCTCAGCTGCCGGGAAGGAACTCAAATAGCAAAAGACAAAGGGAGCCTGTGCAGGGGTGCGGAGAAAGAAAGAAGAGCTGCTGGCTAGGTGCAGGCAGGGGACACCTATCACATAGAAAAAAGGATGGCGAGGAGGTAAGGAAGCAGATCAGGGAAAATCCAGGGATGGTTGGGGCCACTTGTGCTAAAACGCACCCGATAGCGGGGGCTTGCTCAGGGCTGCAGGTCCCACAGCCCCCTGCAAGAGCCTTCTAGCAGTGCCTGGTGCGAGCCACACGCCAGGACTGGCCAAGCCTGGAAACACCAGGGAGATGCCAGGGGGCCTGGGCAGAGCAAGCGTATGGAGGGAGGCACATGGACTGCGAGAGCCGCCCGGCCGCCTGCAGCCGGGGAAACATCTAGTGCCAGGCTCACCTCCCCAGAGCTTTCCACCAACACACCAGCTCAGGCTGCTCACTGCAAACCCATGCAGAGATGCCTTCTGCTCCCTGGCACAGGCCCTGCACGTCTTGCTTGCAGTGCCACCTGCCGCCAACGGCAACGCTCTTCAGACACTGGAAGGGGACAACAGCAACGCAGAGCAGTGAACTTCCTGCTGTTACATCGGCTTTCCCTCTCCTTTAACAGCGGCCAAACTCTTGATCCAAAAAGCAACGCTATTTCCCAAGCTGCAGGCGTCCCACGAGTCGCAGGCGTAGCAGCAGACGCTAATAAAGTACTTTTTTTTCTTTTTCTTTTATGCAGTTTCTCACTGGAGCCGGTCTCTCTCCCCCCAGAGACCACATCCTGAATCTTCTTGTTCATTGATTCTTTATGCTAAATGATGACTCCGCAGTCGAAATAATGTGGCATATTCTAGTTCGCATTTCAGACACCGTGAGACTTTTTAATAACGAGTTGCATGAAAAATTAGGGAGGCTGCAACAAAGAGCTCCGACGGAGGTTTCCAAAGTGACTCACAGCCAGGAGAGCCTCGCTTTTCCAAAGCCCAGCGTGAGACAATCTCAAGAGCCCTTGCGCTCAGAGAGAGCCGAGTCCTCCCCCTCTGGAAAAATAAAGCCTTTTTAAGGAGAATTCCCCAGGGTGAGAAACCCTGCGGGGAGGTTTGGCGGGCGGTTTTGGGAATCTTGGCTGAGATGACATCCCATTCCCATGAGCGCTCGCGGGCAGAAGGTTTCGCCCCGCACCTCAGCGGTGCTGCCGAGCGTGCTGCGGGGCAGGAGTCACCTCGTGCGGCAGCCGGAATGGGCTCCCCGCTTGGCACACTGCCTTTGCAACGCTCCGAAATGGGGCCAGCGATGATTCCTGCTGCTCTGGCAGGGAGGTAGCGAAATGCAGCGGTAAAGGGCAGTGGAGACTCTTCCAGTCCCGGCTCCCGAATCACTATGGCCCCCACCGAGACAGCGAGCACCACCCGTGAACAGGTATCGCTGCTTAGGGCTGGCTTGCTGCAAGCTCTGCAGCTCTTCGCCAGACTTTGCAGCACGATGGAGGGGGAGTTTCTTCAGGTTAACTTTTGGCTGACTGTTTTTGCGTCCTGCCATCCATACAACCAGCTGCCAACACATTTCAAGGGGAAGCAGTGGGCAACGTATCCAGCACAGCCCCCCACCGGGGGCTAATGCCATTTATGCTCAATCCCAGCGGTGACCAGTGCTTGGCTGCTGGGGTAGAAGGTGGCTGAAGGATGGGTTTGATTGCTCTGCCCTCTCTCCCAAGCTCAGCTCCTAATTCCTTCCGCATCCCATGCTGGCTCCCACCTTCACCTCCTCTGTGACAGCCGTCACAGCCACCCCCAGCCCCAGGAGCTCCCTCTACAGCACAGCTCCCTGCGCACCCACTTCTAACGCCTAATAGCCGAGCACTGCTCACCCCACCCAGCCCAGCAAACGTCCCCAAAAGTGGTTTTTCCTGCAGCATGGCCCAAAGGAGATCCCCCTGTAGCTGGCAAAGCAAGGCTAAAAATAACAGGGTGAACAGCACGCAGGCAGCTCTTACCACATTCCAGAAGAGGGGGTTGAAGGCGATGGAGAAGACAGCCGCAATGAAGCCAGAGTCGGTCACGTCCACGTAGCCGAAAAGCCGCGCCATGGCTGTCACATCCACCTGGGGAGGGAGAGCCAGTTACTGGGGGTGCGGGTTCCCGCAGGGGCATCGGGCGTTGCACCCGAATACGGGGCACTTCATCTCAAACCAAACCCATCAGCTGCCCTGCAAGAGCGGACAAATCTTTAATTGGCCCCAAGCAACGTGTTGTTACGGCTTGCAAAGCGCTGTGTCAGGGTGCAAAGCCAAGAAGAGGGGTGGGGGCTCCTCCGAGCCTTCTTCCCCCGTACCTGGGGGGCATCGGGCTCTCGGGGAGCCCCGCGTTTGCAGCAGCGCCCAGAAGGACACGGGCACTGCGAGGACACTGCTGCTGTGGGGACAAGCACCAGCCCTACGGGGCAGCTGCCAACCCAAGTGTGTTTCCAAGCCGCAGGGAAGGGAGCACCATTTCACAGCGCCACGGTGTCCCCGGGGACGGAGGACTGTCCCAGGGATGCTGGTCCGCGTGGAAACTCCAAGCAATGAACTGCGTCAGCCTCAAACTTGCCTTCCATAAAGTAAGAGTGATGCAATCCCCCTCCAGAGTAAGGGGGGGATGAATTTGCATTGTAAGAAGATGCAAAAGACCTTCCTGTCTTAATTAATGACAACAACAACCTCTTAAAGCTCGCTGTGTTTCCCCCTTTCTCCTTTTAAGAAAGAGATATTTTTCCCGGGACGGCTCCCTGATATTGTCAGCATTTTTACGTGCAATAAGCCATGCTGCTTCTCCCTCCCCGCCCCCTCTCCCTGCAGTGGTATTTGGATCAAAAACAGACAGCATCTTTTTTTTTTTTTCCAAAAAACTTTGAAAACAAAAGACAAAATAGCCCAGCCCAAGCCCTTCCCTCGCTTGAATCAAAATCAAGACAACATCGAGACGTGGAAGGTTTTTGCTTCCCAAACACAGCTGTGTTTGCAAGTCCTTCAGATGCCAGGGGACAGGAAAGGCTCCAAAAGGCATCGCTTCCACCTCGCCTGTCCAGGACAGAAATTCCCCCTGGCTCCTCACAGGTCCTTCAAAGGAATCAGAGCTGCAGTGGGGTTCATGGAGAGGGGCTGCTAAACCTGCTGTCTCTTCTAGCCAAGAGCAAAGGCCCTGGGAATGGCTCCCGTGCCGTCCCAGGGCACGTCCAGCCGCTTGGGAACAAAGTGTACGAGCACGGGCCATACCTCACGGGGGTCTGCGGCTGCCTTCAATCCGCCCCAGCTCCCCCAGGCTCCTCCGTCCCAGCCCTCGGGACATGGGTGCCGTTGAGGACCGAAAGGAGCAGCTCTCAGGGCCTGATCCTGACCCATCTCCCCCTATTCCCACTCTGCCCAGCCTCATCTCCCCTCCCTTCGCCCCCGAGCAGCCCTTTGCCATCAGACTTCATCCCTTCACGCCGTAACCCAGGCACCCAGACAGCCGCTGGCGCCAGGGCCGAACTGTCTGGTCCCGCTTCAATTGCAAACCCGTGGGACCAGGACAGCTTCTTTCCTCTCGTTTCGTACGGCGCTGAGCACACCGCCAGCATGGGCAGAACAAAAGCTTCTTGACCTACTAACTCCTGGCTGGCAACATCGTTAGCATTGCACTCACCTTCTTTTCTCCTCCTCAACAACCAAACTCTCCGCTGCCAGCGGGAGGCAGATTGGCCTGTGCCTTAGGATGTGCTTTTAGGGATAAAAAGGGAACCCATTAAGATGAGCTGTCTCTGCAAGCTGCCGGGACAGCCACGTAACAGGCACAGAACATCCAACTTTGCTCCCTCCTCCCTGATGGGTGATAAATAACAGGGTGGCAAATGCTGCCCGCTCGCCCACAGCCCCGAAGTCAGGGAGGGAGAGTGATGCACGGGCACCCGGGGGAGTTATGCATGGGTGCCTGGGCAAGAGCTGCGGGGGCATCTGGGCAAGAGCTGTGGGGGCATCTGAGCAAGAGCTGTGGGGGCATCTGGGCAAGTGATGCATGGGCATCTGAACAAGAGCTGCGGGGGCATCTGGGCAAGAGCTGTGGGGGCATCTG
>VYZM01002525.1:152516-175479 GCA_013398915.1 Dromas ardeola | reverse complement strand
TCCCTTCCCTGTCCCCCTGCCCGTCCCCTGCCTGTCCCCCTGCCTGTCCCCCTGCCCCTGATCAGCGCCTTCACCAGGCCCAGGGGGAGGGAAACAGCTCCAGTGGCTTTCCGGTACGGGAAAGGCTGTGGAAATGAAATGCTGACTGCCAAATATTACTCATTCCAGGGTAAAATGTGAAGCCATCAAGGTCTGGATCTATTTTAAGGACAATTCACTGCGCCCTATCCCCTTCAGCAGGTGTAATTTATTTTTTTTTAATTGCTGTTATTACTCATACTAATCTTATTTCTCTTCTTCACTCCTCTGTAGGATGTTTCTGGTTAACGCACCTCGGGGCTGCAGTCCCGGACCTGCCTGCACCTGGGAAATCAGGCGGTATCATCCCTGCAGACCTCTGAGGGTCTCTGCTTTTGCAGACCCTCCTTTGAGGGGAAATAAATTTTCTTTAAAAAGGAGTTAGACATGAAGGAAGCCTTGTGAATGAGCTGCAAGTGTCCCTTCCAGAGGTCCCCTGGGAGTGGGGAAGGGACGGGATGCCTGAGTGCTCGTGCCCTGGCCGGCACCGAAAACGTGCGTGAGTGACGGCTTACGTGAAGCCCTCCCCGCCAAAATGGCATCCGTGGAGGATGCGCTTCAGGAGACGCGGAGGATCCCAGCTGTGACTCTCGGCTCCACGGTAAAGCGGCTCCGAACCCCTCGCTGCACCAGCGTATCCTCACCTCCCCGCCTGCAGGGTCAGCTCCGGCACTCGGGGTGCTCGCACAGGGCTGCACCCCATCGCGCTGGGTCCGACGAGCACATTTGCGGTACAAATTGCCGCGCTGGGCCGGTTTGGGGTGAGGCAGGCACGAAGGCACTGTGGGTGGGAGCAGCGTTCCCCATGGAGGATCTCCAGCTGCTTCCGGCCTCTTCTCCCTCACGCTGGATAATTTTGCCATACCGAGTGTGTAATTATCGCCTCTGTCATCTCCCAGGCTGGGGAGCGGGAGCAGATGGGAGGATGTTTATTTTGCGAGTCCCACCAGCTGGGTGCTTGGGGCAGTGGGGAGGGCGAAAGGGACGCGGTGAGGAAAGCAATGATGGCTGCGCTCAGAGAGGAGGAAACATCCCCCCCACGGAGGGAATTAGCAGGGAAAAACCTTCTCCAAACGTGCTGGTGCTGCCAGCGCTGCCAGCTGGGAAAGGACAAGGATGCCGTGGTGGGCTGGGAGGAGGAGTGGTTCTGGGCGAGGGATGGAGGGAAGGATGGATGGTGAGGAGGTGCGGAGGGGTGAGATGTCTCACTGGCTCCTCGCTCGAGGCCAGCGGAGCTGGGCTGTCACGGACACGTTCATCCTGTCACCCCACATTGGGGGGCACCCAGTGATGGCATGTGCTGCAGGACCCAGTGCCCTACCACCAGCTCAGCTGTGTTTGGGGCAGGGAATAACACCGGAGCCTCCACACCGTTACCGCTGCCAAATCCCCTGTCCAGGGAGCATTTTCCACGTCAGAGGGACAGGGGGTGTTTGTGGCAGCAGGACCCCTCCGCACTGGCCTCCGTCCTGCCTCAGAAACATCCCAGCAGCTGGGAAGGAGACAAAGAGGGCTTTCTGCAGGGCTGGATTTTCCTTTGTGTCCCCATCCCTCCCCTTCTCCCCGTGGCATGCCTTTTATCCAGCTCTCCGTTTCCGAGCACCGAGCTGAGGAAGAGGGCATTGCCCTCGGCTTTCCCAAGTCCCTTCTCAGCTTGAACCGCCCCCAAGCGCCCTTTGAAATCCCACCACGGCCCCGAGAGGTCGCCGATGAATATGGAGTTGCAAATGCCTGCGTGGGCAGAAAGCACTTAAACAAAGTCATTCGGAACGGTGGCGATGAGCTGCCCTGTCGGAGGGAGGACCAGGAGCCGGTGAGCCGGCTGGCAGCCGTTAATGGCACGCAGGGATCGTGCAGCCACCGTTGCTTCTGCTGCAGCGGCGGTGTCCCTCTAAGGCGGTACATCAGCGGCACCGAAGGGTTTCCATGCGTTTGACATGTTCATCGCATGCAGCTGAGCGATGCGTGTGCGTGTCGGTCTGGTGAAGGATGCTCGCTGCCTGCCGGTTAGCAGGACGCTGCGGCTCGGCGAGCTGCAGTTTGCTGGGGAGCGTTTCAAACACAAGGAGACCCAGGGGACTCCCAGCGCCTGGAAATCCAGGGCAGGGAGTGCTGTCGGGCGGGTTTCCCTTAGAAACGGGATGTTGGTTGGGAAACTGCAGCCAGGTCAACTTCAGCACAGAGGGACATCTCTCCTTACAAACCCAAGAGAAAGCTTCCAGGCCAAAGGACCGGTTTCCTTGCTGAGTAAAAGGGGAAAAGGGGATATAAAGCACCCACAGCTTCCACTCGCTGTAGGTAATCTTGCTGCCGTCCTCTGCAAAGCAGGACAGGCTCATCAACTCCCCTGCTTGCCTGCAGCTCCTATAACCCCCCTCTCACCCATCGCTCCAGCCAAGCGAACCAGACTTTATGGTTGCCCCCAGCAAGCCTTGGTGGTCACCAGGAAGGGCTGCTTTCTGCTGGTGACTTTGGGTTCTCATACCTGAGCTTGCAATCAGCCTGGTCCCATCCCAGCTGCGTCCCTTGCTGATAGGGATCCCATAGGCACAGCATGGGGCTGGGGGCTTTTTCCCAATCCTTTGTGTCCCCTTCCCTGAGGGCTGTGTCACGGTCCACGTGTTCAAACCTGCCCCAAAATAAAGCTGACCCCCGTGGGTTTGATCCTTGCAAACCTGCAAGGGCTTGGACTGACGGGTCACGGGGATCAAGGACGGAGCATCGAAACCTACAGTAAAGGACAGCACTGGAAGCCTAGAGAGAAGCAAATAACGCTGGAGCACAGAGCTGAGACCTTGGGCAGAAACAGGAAAAACTGCAGATACTCTTCTGTCCTCCTTCAGATAACACGTTGTCACCAGCGGTGCAATGCTGCAATCCAGACCTGCAATCCTAGTGGAAATCCTCTAGTGTTTGTGCTGGAGGTTAGCTCTATTTATATTCTGATGAATGATTTACTCGAGTAATTGGCACACAGCTCCCCTATTACAGATCATAAAGAATTAATCACGAGATTTTCAATGCTCCCCTATCAATTTTATTAGGCTTGATTGAACGTGGTGGATTGGGAACATATGGTATGTGAGTCAGACTCTGCTCCCAGTTACACCCTGGTTAATGCTGGGGACTCGCTCGGCTGCTGATCCCTGTAAATCCGAAGAGGCAGCTGCTCCGCTCCTTCTTTCCATGCCCCGACTGCTCCTTGCATTCCCTTAAATGCCCAAGGATGCAGAGAGCAACCAAGATCAACTCCATGTACCTAAATTCCCCAAAAGCTGGAGATGCTCCCAAACTGAAAGCCAGGATGGGAAGAGGATGCTTCACTTCCAGCTCCTCCATGTATCGGCATGAGCCAGAAACCGGAGCCAAGTGCTTGGGAGCTCGAGATCTGCCCTAAGAGAGGTTGTCGAACAACAGCCCTTGCGAAGGGGACATGTCACGGCGTGGGAGGCTTGTCACCGGTGAAAGCTGAGGATGCCTGTGTTGGCGTCGGGTGTCCTGCCAGGCAGGTTTGCCCACGGGAGATGCTTTCTGGAAAGAAAGAATTAGCAACAAGGAGTCCTAACATCCGCGGGAGCGGGATGACGCATCCCTGCCTCGAACCAGCAGCATAGCGCCATTCCCTGGAGCAGAAACCTCCTTAGAAGCCGTGTCCCCCGCATGGCTCCCCTCACGCAGAGAACCAGGAAAACCTCCAAAATTTCCACGGCGGTGGCTCACAGCCCTTCCCTTGCTTTTTCGCCTGTGGGTGTTGTTGCCGTGCTGGCTTATGTGCAGAGTCGTGATGCGGGGAAGGGCCCCGCTCCAGCTCGTGGGCAACGCTCACCCCTGGTGAAGCTGTTCCCGCTGCGCTCCCAGTGACTACACCAGTATCTCAGTAGGTATTTACAGGAGGGAATGGGACCTTTGGGTGTAGATGGAGCGACTTGCATAAGCACGGCTTATCCTGAACCAGGCTTGCAGAGCAACCGGCCTGGCACAGCTACAACCCACGTCCCCATCTGCTGTCTTGAGCAGCTGCATTGAAGGGCACCGAGAAGTTATTGCCAGTAACTCTTGGCAGGAGCCAGCGAGGAAACCTCCCTCTGGGGAGAGCTGATCTGGGGAGGGCAAATCAGAAACGCAGCAGAGGACAGAGCAGGATCCATCCTTCCTGCAGGCAAAGGGGAATAACGGCAGCCCCTTCGCCTTTACACTCAAAACATTCTGCGTATGCGAGGTCCTGGTTCGGGAGCAGAGCAGGCAGGACCTTCCACAAGGGTCTTGCCAAGCATCAACATGTCCCAATGGCCTGGGGCTGCTTCTTCTCTGCCCTCCCTGTGCCGCCTGCGCCCGAACCGGCTCTCCGCGGTCTTGCCGTGTCCATGCGTCTGGGTGAACATCCCTCGCGGGCACCCCGGGCTCTGGGAAGCCCGCAGACCTGACTCCAGGTCCACCTTACATCAGCATTTTGGAGCAGGGTGCTCTGCCCTGGCAAAAGCCACAGCTCGCTTTGCTTTAACCCAGGGCATCGTGCCCTCGTCACGCATTGGTGGGGACAGCCGCAGAGGGAGGGGACGGACACGGAGGCGCTAAGGGGCATCTTTCCAGCCCCAGCCTATTTCCAGGGACCCACGCGTGTGATGGGCTCCGAAGAAAGCCGAGCTGTCGGAGGAGCTTCCCGGCATCTGCGCTCTGAGCCCAGTGGAGACAACATTTAGGGAAGGATTCACAACAGCTTCCCCGCTCCCCGAGGCCACGTTCACCACCAGCATGTCTCTAATGAAGCGGAGGCTTTACTTTCTGGGATCAATGAATCCACCGATCGTGACCTGTCTGCTAAGTGGGAAATCAGGTCTCTCCCTCCCCGAACTCGTCTGAGCTCGGCTCAAACAGCAGGCTCTGTCCCCTGGGTACTCCGTGTCGCTTAATTGCAAACCCCGCGTCTGATTAGAGAGCAGCAGCGAGGGCGTGCAGAAGCCCTTGCTGCCGCAGCCCGGTGGCTTTCTCTTCTCAGAAAGGTCCTGATTCTGCACAGCTGGCTGGAGGGTTTATTGCCGATCCGCTCTCCTCCAAAGCCCTAAATCCCCCAAACCCTTTAAATCCCTCCAAAGTATTTTTCATGGGGACAGATACTTTAAGAGAAACTGCATCTTCCCAAAGCAGGGGGCAGCTGAAAAGGTCACTGCTACCATGTCCCCCAGCCACAAGCCTGTCCCACGCTGGGGTGTGGAAACAGCCCCCATTGCCCCTGGGTCCATCCAAGGAGACTGGGAAGCTTTTCCTGACGCTGCTGGCACCCCCTGGTCCTTTCTGCACCTACAAACCACCCTGTGCCCACATGGTGCAAAGTGCAGAGGGCTGAACCAGCCTCCAAAAAACTTCCCTGCACATCATCAGCCCAGGGATATGGGGCATTGCTCCGGACACATATAATCAGGGTGTCCTCATTAGCCGAGCAGCCAGGTTTGGGACGCCGAGCCATCCAGACCTATGCCTAATGCTCGCCGCAGCAGGGATGATGGAGGGAGCTGAGTCACAGCGCCCAGCATCACCTGCATGGCCACCTCTCATCCCTCGCTCCGCTGGCGGCCGGCTTTTCCCAGGCAATCAGCCTTGCTCTCAGATGTGACACCCAGGAGGGCTGCGGAGAGAAAAAAACCCTCATCGAGAACTCGGCGGGGGGTAAAGCCCGGTAGCGGGGGTTGCTTCGTGCCGTGCGTGACGGCCCCCGCCGCGGGCGCCTGGCCCCGGCGCTCAGCGCCCGCGGAGAGCTGGGCTCGGAGCCTATTCGGGGCATCAGCCCTTCCCCGAGTCGTCTCTCAAAGCTGCGGGGATGTGATCTGCCTCCGGGCTTGAATCAGCCAGGGAGCCCCTGGGGAAGGGCTGACTTGCAGGTCTCGGACACAAACACATGCTCGCGGAGGCCAGGGAAGATGCTTCCACGGGGGCATGCAGGTTTATCCCGAGGAACCACAGAGCCGGCTATAAATACCTCCTCAGAGCATCATTCCCCCTCCTCTTTGATGTTTTGCTGTTATTTACTTCAAACCCACTCCTGCTGCTGTTATTTTTATCTTCTCTTCTTTCCCCTCTGCTTTTTCGGCTGTTTACGAGCTGCAATGCAGAAGCATCTCAAAAGGAAGACAGAAAGAAGGTCGGGGACCCTGAGAAGAAGGTTGGGGATGCTGGGAGGGCAGAGGCCCCGTGGCCAGCAAGCTCCCCGGCTCCGTGCCTTCCCAGTGACACACAGTGGACAAGAGTTCTGCCCTCGCCTCCCACCGGCGAGGGGCACGGCAGCCCCCCGAGCAGGGAGCTCCTCTGCTCCGGGCATGGCGCTCGCCCCAGGCTGGACTGAGATTAAAAGCAGAAGGGGTGTAAAAGCCCAGCAGAGCCTTTCCCACCTTCTCCCTGGTGCATCCCAGGGGCTTTCTGCTCCACTTCCATCCAACCTTTGGCCAGACACTTTCCTCCACCGGGATGAACCGGTCCTGCTCGGATGCAGCCCGGTACCGAGCGCTGCCAGGTCCCGGTGCCATCCTTGAATCAGTGGCTGGTAACGAGGCGGCAGGTCCCCGTAGAACTAACGTGGTGGGCCACCAAATGTGCCCCCCACTGCGGGGACGGGTCTGACAGGGTCTCCCGCTGCTCCGCAGCCACCAGCATTTGTAGAATTTGCAGGAAATTGGTCTCCCTGCCATGCCAAACCCCTGCCGGAGCCAAAGGAAACCAGGCAAGCGGCTCAGAAATTAATGAAAGTGGAGGCGATGTGAGTAGTCAGACACAGATGAGCTTAATTCCCTTAAACAAATTAAAAATACATTGCTCCTCACCACCATGAGCCCGAAGCCCTGAATTGCAGTGGCAGGAGGGGAGGGCGAGTCATGGGTGCCAGCCGCCCCACTGACCCCCTCCCCACCAGCCATGGGGGGGTCCTGCCTTGGCCCTGGGACCTCCCAAATCATGCACCCAGCCCTCCCTGCCAGGACTCCCTGTAGGCAGACTGGGAGCTGGGTGCCGATTCAGGTTGTTTCAGCAAAAAGAAGCCCCTGGAGCCAACTTTTTACCTTTTTTTTCCTTCACCTTTTCAGCGAGGTGAAGAACTCCGGGCACCAAATGATCTCTGCTTTGTAGAAAACAAGGCCTGAAACAAAAGGTCTGGTGTTTCCCCACCTAAACAAAAGCAGACTGTTTACCCTGTTTAAGGTTTAAGGCGTTTAATCCCCTTATTGCTAAAGACAAGATGCTGCCCCTGCTCCCTCCTCCACAACATCCCTTCTTCCTCCCACACCCGGAGAAGCCAGAAACCGCCTGGAAGCACCGAAACCCAGACGTCCCCTTTGCCAGAGTGCCTGCCTGCAGCATTGCCCACTTGCCAAGCCACTTGGGGGTGGGCTTTTTTTTGCAAATCCCCATAAAAATTGCGACCGGCTGGGCTGCTGGTGGCTGCCCGGGCAGGGGTGCACAGGCTCCGTGCCAGCCCCGGCTGTCGGGACGGATGTTTTCTGCCGCGGTTTGTTGTTGCTGGTGGGGAGCCCCTGGGGCCCCGTTGGGACATCGGCTGCCGGGGCGAGAAATTGAATCCAAAGGGCAGAGGGGGAAGGAGGAGAGGCTGGAGCGGGGCTGGGAGCATGGGGTGGACCCGGCACCCACCGGCCACAGCCCCACGGCAGGGAAGGGAGGAGAAGAGCCCAACTGGAAGCACGGTCGGAGCAGGGATAAGGAGGTTTTGCCAGCAGATGGGTTTAGCGGGGGCTGCTGTGAATTCTTCGGTATGGAGAAAACTTTAAATCCCAACGGGCTGATCCTCTCCAAGGTCTGCTCCAGCCCAGACGGGCAGGCGTCCAGGGGAGCCTCCTGGCCTGGATTGCGCAGGAGGTCACGGCTGTCCCTGCGGGCTCTGCGAGCCAGCGCCCAGCGAGGATGGATGCCGGATGATGGGAAACCACGCTGGGGGGCGGCTGGTGGCTCTGGGCACGGGGACCCTCCATGGGGGCACCCAGGGCGCTGCTCCCCACCGCTGCCGAGGATGCTGCGATGGGAAGCAGCTGCCCTGGTTAGCCCCTGTGGACGGGTTACCCCTGTGCCACCAGAGGCCCTGCTGCTGGCACCAGCCCTGGTTTCCAAAGCAGGGCTCAAAGCAGTCGTCTCTCCTCCTCCCTTGGTGCCGGACGGCGTCTGGCCCCCACACTGGCTGCCGGGCATTGGCATCGGGCTGCAAACAAGTCTCAGCTGCGTGGAGAGCGGGGTCATGTCCCACAGCTGGTAGAGGCATGCAGGACAACGCTATCTGGGAAGAGAAATTACCTCCATCTCCTTGTGCCTCTCATTAAAGCCAAGCCTGGCAGCATGTGCTTTTTCTCCCAGGAGGGTGCTCGGTGGGCATGGGTGCCCCCCTGGCCGGGGTGGGGGGACAAGGTTGGATGTGGGGCAAGAGGTGGGATCCAGCCACTTTGCAGCACATCAATGCATGGCCGCCGGGCATCGTCTCCGCAGTGCTGGGCGGGACCCTGAGCTGTGCTGCACCCACCGCAAACCTGCTCCGACTTTCCTTAAACGCTGCCTTTCACCCCTCCATGTTGGATATTCCCCATGCGGTCGCATCTGAATGCTTTCCCCCCAGCTCCATCAGCTTACAGCCTGACGGGACAACCCCAACAGGCTCGCAAAGCACCGGGCGCAGGACCCAGGGGTGCAGTGGGTGCAGGAATGGGACACAAGGCCATAGCAGCGCTGCAGCTGCCAAGGAACCTCTCGGGGTTCCATGATCGGCCCCAAATCCAGCCTCGCCGGCTGCTGGCGCAGGGAAGCTGCCTGCAATCCATCCATCACCTCTCCGCCTGGCGCAGGGAGAGGGAAATAGGCTTGGGGGCATGCGGTACGGGTTCAGGGCGCGCTCTCTCTGCTTGGCTAAAATGACACTAATTAAGCCCCTCGCAGCGTGCAAAAGCTATTCCTACAGGGCAGACAATTAACCTTGAAACTTGGCTTTTAGTGCTTGGAGGGGAGCGAATTTTTCATCCTGTTATTTCCCCGTGCTATTAAGCTAATCCTAGGGACCGCAAGGGAGAAGCAGCATTACATGTTTGCAGCTCCCAGACTTGCCAGGAGCACAGCGTGTGGCCGGCAGCCTCCTGCTCCATCCCTCCATCCCGCTGATATTTTCACCCACGGTCTCCAACAGCATCATCATCGCTGGGGAGCACCGGGAACGAGGGATGTGACCAGGGCACACGGCAAGGCTGTGGTATTACACGATTATTATGGTCAGAAGTAAATCCAGCCTCCTCCAAGCGTGCTGGATGCGGTGCCAGCCTGGCCTTGACTTTTCAAGGAGTTTCCCTGGAAGGACAGCATGTCCCCGGCTCTCCAAGGCTGCGGCTGCTGGCACAGCATCACCCCAGCCCAAGCTCTGCAGGAGATGAACCACAGAAGTTTTGTTTTCCTGGAGGAGGAAGGGAAGGACGAGAGAGGTGGAGAAAGGGGGAAAATTTGGCCCATGGAGGTCAAACCCTGCCCTGCGGGCTGGGGATGTCCCCAGGCTGCCCCATGTCCTCCCCAGAGCTCACAGCTCCTCTCCCCCACAGCTCTCCTCTTGCCCCCCAAAACGCAGTTGACGACAGCGCTGAGCTTGGGGACACCGGGGAAGGGAGCTGGGGGCTTGTCCTGATCCTGCCATCAGAAGAGGCGAGGGGAA
Source organism: Dromas ardeola (assembly GCA_013398915.1). Taxonomy (NCBI): domain Eukaryota; kingdom Metazoa; phylum Chordata; class Aves; order Charadriiformes; family Dromadidae; genus Dromas; species Dromas ardeola. The sequence continues at coordinate 165,725 of VYZM01002525.1, read as the reverse complement.
AGGGAGGACGAATAACCCAAAAAACCCCACCGCGGGCTGCCGCGCAGGCACACCAGCACATATATAACGTGTTTAAGCACTAAAAAGACAACCTGAGGACATTTGTTACAACAAGCTGCAAAAAGGAACTGAAATGTCCCCAATTTGCCCCAAGAAGGGAGCGCTGGGAAGGCACCGCCGTGGCGCAGGCACCCACGGCCGCCCCGGCACCGGGCAGGGCTCTGGCAGTGCCACCGACCCGAGCCAGCCGTGCCGGGGCCACCGTCCCCGCAGGCGAGCACCTGGGGAAGGGGGACAGGGGTTGAGGGGGACCCCAAAGCCATGAGACACGGAGGGCAGAAGCCGAGGGAAGGGCTGGGAAAGCAAATCTCTCCACCCAGGAGGAGACGCCTCTTCCTGGCGAAGGTCCTGGGGGTCTTTGGGGCAGAGGACATGGGCGAAAGCCATCAGGAAGGGAAACAGGAGCGTGTTTTGGGGTGTAACAGCAGGAAAGCTCAATGCCAGCCACGTGCTCAGGTCAAGTAGTGGCTTGTGAGCAAAATGCATATGGGGTGATAAGCAGCAGGTGATGGATTTGGGGAATGCAAATCATTTCCCCATGGCTCAATTAATCTCAATTAACACTTACACAGGAAAGCCTTTTTCTCTGCAGTCAATGGTGGGTTAAAACTTCTTTTTCCAGCACCAGCTGCCCCTGAGCAGCTCTTCTTCAGCTGCGAGGTGAGCAGTGGTGGGGAAGGGGCAGCCCCACTGGTCGCCCACCCCCAGGGATGAGGATGGGGCATCCTGGTGATGTTGCTGCCAAGAAGCAAGGGAAGAGGTGCAAGATGCGCTGCTCCCGGCGGTGACGGTGCCATGAGACAGCAAACCAGCCTTTGGGGGTGCCCGGGTGGGATGGGAGAGGCTGCGCGTGGTGGGACCTGGCTGTTTGCTGGGGTGATGCAGCAGGAAGTGTCCCCAAAAAATGCATGGAGCAGCCCCCGCCGGTGAGGCCACCGCTGAGATGAACAAGGCACAGGCGGAAAACTGGCTGAGTCAGGCAAGAGGTTTTTAACACCCTTCTGCTCGCTGGGCTGGTGTTATGTGTGTCAGCCCAAGCCACCCTGCTCCCAGATGTCTTCCAGGTGCTCCTTCAACCAGGCCACTCAGCATCCAGTCCAGGAGCTGCACCTGATGCTCTTCTCCCCTCTCCCCCGGCCGCATCCTCCACAGAGGTCTTCCTCATCTTCCCACCGGTGGGACCTGCACACCTCTCCCTGACCCCCCCACCGAGCTGAGCGCTGCCCGCTCGGCTCCTGCTCCTGGCCTCAGCACCCCAAAATAGCAGCCAACCTCCTCCCTGGGCACTGCTGGAAGTGCTCTCCCAGCTTGCCGCGCTAATTGCTTGGCCTTTAAATCAGAGCGTGGAGGGCTGCAGTAGCCCTCAAGGAGCCATTTTGTATGTGGGTGCTGTTTCTCTGAAATGGCCTGGTTTTTAACTGCTTTCCTCTTTCTTTTTTTTTTTCTTTTTTTTTCTTGAGGGGGTGGTACATTATGGAGGCCGGATAAAGCGACTGAAGGGAGAGCTGCACCGTAAAAGCCAGTCTGCTGCTAAATCTGTTGGAGGAAAAAAATGATGCTGCAAAGTGCCTTTGCAGTTGTTGAGTCATTTGTTAGCCCGGCTGAGGGGTGATTTGCGTGGCCGTGCTCTGCTTGTGTGCACAAGCCCCAGCTGCAGAGCATCATGTAGGGTAAAACGCCCTTAGAGTGGACGAGGACCAGAGGGAAAGGTCAGGAAAGGCAGATGAGAGAGCACCGAGAGGAGATTTTCTTTTCTTTTTTTTTTTTTTTTTTTGGGGGAGTTTTTTGGCTTGTCTGCCTCACTCACCCATTTGCAAAATGACACTCATCTTCTCCAGGGCTCCCAGGGAGGTACATTCAGCCCCAGCTGCCTTGCAGCTTTTGCCTCCCCAGGAACCATGCCCGTGAAAGACACTTTTTCCTGCCGCTCTGTTGTTTCTCGCAGTTAGCTTTCATGCTTTAATAAAAAAAACAAAAAGAGAGTAGGTGCCTGGGGTAGCAGATGGGACCGGCTTCTCCTGCCCGCTATAAATCACAGAGGAGGTTTTTACCTTCCTGGGATGAAGCCGTGCTCTCGGAGCACCGATCCTGCCGGAGATGGTTGGCGAGCAGCGGCACGGCCGGCTGCCAGCACCGTCACTGCTCGTCGCCACGTCCTTCTCTCCGGGAGGAGAAGACAAACCGACCCGCTGCGCTGCTTCTGCAGCAGTGGCAAGGTCCTAATGGGATTGCTAAATCATGGCCGTACTTGGGAGCGTCCTTCTGCTGGCGTAAATCAGCCCCGCTGAAATCGGCGGCGTTGTGCTGATTTACACCGGGGCAGGGGGTGGGGGGAGATGCTGGATGGTTCATCTGAGCATCCCTGTCCTCTGAGCGGTGGCAGGTGGCCACAAATCGTGCAGCGACGATGGAAACAACTCAGCGGCCCGAGCTTGGGCATGGGGGAATGAGGGAGATATGTAAAGCCAAAGGGGTTTTGAAGTGGTTGTGGGAATGGATTTCAAAATTTAGAATAGAATAGAGTATTTTTAGCTAGAAGGGACACACAATGATCATCTGGTCCCACTGCCTGGCCACTTCGGGGCTGACCAAAAGTTAAAGCGTGTTATTAAGGGCATTGTCCAAAGGGCTCTTAAACACTGACGGGCTTGGGGCATCAGCCACCTCCCTAGGAAGCCTGTTCCAGTGTTTGACCACCCTCTTGGTAAAGAAATGCTTCCTAATGTCCCATCTAAACCTCCCCTGGTGCTGCTTTGAACCATTCCCTCGCATCCTATCACCGGATACCAGGGAGAAGAGATCTCCCCGGAGACATCCCAGGCCTGCTGGAGGCTGGGTTTCTCCAGGATTTTGGTGGGAATTGGTGTGTCCCTTGTTTAGATTGCAGGAGATGCAGCCTTCCCGAGCGTGGACAGTGCAGGATGGGGCGCACAGGCACCGAGCTCAGCCCCGGGGCTGTTTGCAGTAGGGCGAATAGTTACGATCGGCTGGTTGCTCCAAAACTGGAAGGGATAAATGTGGAGCGGAATGTGTGCCAGCCAACTGGGCCGTGTTAAACCCGGCGCGAGCGCTTAGCTGTGACAAAGCATCGGCACCGAGGGGCGTACGTGTGTGTGAGCTGGCGGCCGGTGAGCCGGGCCGTGCGTTATCGGCATTCGCAGATGCGAAGCGACGGCGCCAGCTCTGGAGAGCGGGGCTGGCTGGGACCCGCGTGCTGCCACCGTGCCCTCGGGTGACCATCAACTGTACCTGTCCCCAGCCCAGGGGAAAAACTGTCTGCAGCCCTACAGGTTGCATTTACCCCTCTAGACGAATACAGAGTTGAGGTGCGTATATAATACAGCCTGCTATGTCTATTTTATAAGGTCCGTGCAGGATTGTATTACCTGCACGTGCTGGGACAGACCAGGCCTGGGGAGATCCTGAGCTCCCACACAGCATTTCATGCCCCGATGGCGCAGGACAGGCTGCGGGACCAGCAGCAGCTCGGTGTGGGAGCGAAGGAATATCTTGCACTGGAATATCTTGGCAAGCTGGGTCCCCGAGGATAAAATTTGGTACCACGCCAAGGGCAACGCCTGGGAGGGAGCAGGGACTGCCCCGGTGTCACGCTGCCCTTCTCTTTGATCTCTCATGCTGGGCTGAAGTGATGGCTTCTGCCAAACCCCCGACAGTCGTTTGATTTATTCTGCCCCCCGCAAGCCCCCCGCCACTCTCTGCTGCCGAGAATCCACAGCAGCGTTTCCCCAAAGTGTCAGCACTTTGTACGGCACAAGACCCAACGTGCCTCCATAGCCATGGGCACACCGACGTGCACACAGGCAGGATACAACTCCCAGGACTCATTTATATCCCTGTGCTTCTTTATAGCGCTGCAAATCCCCACGGTGGGTTACCAGGTCATAGCAATACCTGCAGCAGAAATACCTCCTTGCCTTAAGCAGCACGTTTTTATCCCGAGACGCTATTTGTTTAGTGCATTGTGATTCTAATTCAGCAGATGGTACCAACAGCTGCCAACACTGCTTCTTATCTCCCTCCTAGCAGGCAGCGCTGACCCCATCTGACCCCGAGCGGGGCTCAGCCTGACACCCACGGCTGGGGGGATGAGCACATCCCCTGGCAGAACCCCCAGCGTGGTCCGCACCCAGGCAGACATCAGCCAGGCTGGGAGTCCTGGGACCCAGAGGATGCTGCTGCACCCCCCTGAGGATGCTGCAACCCCCCCCCCGAGGATGCTGCTGCCCAGGCCCTGCTGCCCGGGCGCTGCCGGGGGCTGCCCCAAAGCCGGGCAGAGGCTGCCACTTAGTGTCGGGAAGGGAGCACGGCTGCTGTAGGGACCTGGCAGAGCGCCTGCGGTTGGGGACAGGCCACCCCTCTGCTCCTTTGGGGGGGTCCCCAGGCTCCTGCTCACACCCCGGGGTGCCTGAGCTCCCCCGGGCAGAGCCCAGCCTGCCCTGGGTACGGGTGGTCCCGTCTAACCACGGCCCCCTCTAATTACTGCTGATGGGGCTGATGGGTCCTCCAGCCCCCAGCCCTGTCCCTTGGGGCGCTGGCAGGACTCACCCCGCTGCCGTCGCTGCTGTGTAATCCCCTGCCAGCCCTGCACCCCCGAGGAAGCCGATGAATGTCCTCGCCCCTCCCCGGGCACTGCCTGCATCAACTGTCATGGCGTTTTTCAGCATCATTCAAGGCAGCCCCCAGCAGCAACGCCAGCAGCCCCCCTGCCCGCCGGCAGCCCCCAGCCCGTGCTGCTCCCCACCTCCTGCTCGCCAGCCAGCACAGGCTCCCAAATCCCACAGTTTGGGTGACCCCTGGCTCCAGCTGCCCTCCTGGCCACCTTTCTAAACAAGGTGCCTCATACACCTTTTTCCTAGAGAATGTGGCACTGAAGCATCCAGGGGATGCAGGATCCTGCTGCTGTCCTTGATCTCCTGGGTGACTCTGGCAAGCTCTCCCATGCCTCAGTTTCCTCAGATTGTACAGTGGGTTGATGGCAAATAAGCCCTTCAGCCAGCTCCTGGGGTCTCTTGGGTGCTGCAGCAGAGCTCACTGTCCCTTGGCCATGTGGGGAAACTGAGGCAGGGCACAGCCAAAGCAGAGCTGGGTGGCCCCGAGCTGGTCTGTGCTCTCACCGCCCTGAGCACGCAGGCTGCTGTCATCTCCTGCTCCTTCCCCTCATTATGGCCCGAATCCCTGGAGACTACGGTGGTGGAACGTCCTTCCCTTGTGATGTTCTATTAGCTTAATTGCATTTTTCCACTCCATTTGAGAGGGGAATTTACAATGATCTCCGATTAGGACTGTCTTGGCAGTGCCATACGTCTGCCCGCTCGGGCCGGCCACCCGGGCTCACCCTGTTCTGCTCCGGCTCCAGGGGCTGCGGGTGCCAACTCATCACCCCGCGGTACAAAAGCCTCCGGCTGCCTGCGTCCCCTTTCTCACCCACCAAAACCCTGGGAGCAGGAGACACGGCTATTCCCATGGCTCTTTTTGCCCGTGCATCTCACCCTGGAGATGTTTTCAAAGCCAGCCGGGCACCAAGAAGAGATCTTACGAACCCGGTTCGTGGTCCTGCTTGCAAATCCCGCTCACGGTCCTGCTTGCACTCCCCACCAGCAGCGCCCCCGTGCAGGGCAGGCAGAGCCCTTGCCGTGGGCATCCCCAGCCCTTGCCATGGGCAGCCCCAGCTCTGGAATCTCCTGCCCTCCGGAGCGCCGGGGGCTGCGCAGCCCTGGCCCCCTCCTCGCCCGGAGCTGCCTCTGCTCATCCCTCGCCTCTGCCACAGACGGTTCTGGGATCACTTACCAATTAGTGTGGCCTGCTCATTAAAGCTCATTATCTGCCAGTGTGAACTTGGACGGGATTGTGCGGGCTTGGCGGGGGATCAAAATCTTCCTTCTTTCCAATCGCGCCCCGCTCAGCCCCCCCGCTCCGGGAGCAGCCCCGCGGCCGCACCAGAAGGCCGGGCGACCCGATGCTGCCTTTTAGAAGGAAAAAAAAGTGCCCAACAAATTAAGCCTACCCCTCCCCATGGCAGGGACGAGTCGCTGCACTGCACGGATGCTGCGATGGAGCAGGATGATGCCTGGGCTCGCCGTTTTCCATGGCTTTCCAGGAAGCTGGGGACACACAGTGGGTAAAGAGCTGGACTTTTTGTCAAAGCCTAAATCTCAGAGTCAACTTACAGCCCAACAAGTCCAGACTAGGGATATTGGAGGCCGGGAGGCAGCTGCAGGTACCGGGATGCCTGCAAGGTCACACTTGCCAACTGGTCGTGTCTCGGCCCGGTGACGGTGCCCTGTGTGCCCAGGGAAATTGCCAGGTGGGTCCTGGTCCAGCAGCCCCAGCTGCCCCTGGGCGATGCCTGAGCCCCATGGCTGTGCCCACAGGGTTTTGGGCAGCCCCCAGCACTGTGTGAGAGCGAGCTCAGCTCGGCTCCAGGCACAGAGCCGGCAGCGACGGGGAAATACCAGCTGCCAACCGCAGAAATTAGGTTTCTTCTTCGTGTGCCACATTGTCGGAAGGGGCTGGTCTCAGGGGTGTCTTGACTATTTTCTGCTTTTACTTGCAAGGATAGAGCTGAAAACACAAAATTCTGACAAAAACATTCTTCTCCCACCGCCTCGGTGGGTGTTTGAGTTCAATGGGTGCTAGAAATCCCAACAGATTACATGGCTTGGATGGAAACAAGCTCACGGAAGGCGACTTCACTGTGCAGGGACCCCCGGCTGTTGTTTGAGCTGCGGGTCAAAGCCCTGCGCCTCCGTCCTGCCCCGCTGTACCCCACGCCTCGCCATCCATCTGGGGATGGCTCTGCTGTCATCGCAGGTGTCCCAGCCTCTGCCTGACACTGGGACATCGGTGCCTGGGGGGGTGACATGGACCCAGGTCCCGGGGCAGGGATGGGACCGTCGCTTTGCTGCTACGAGGGCCAGTCCTGGGCATCCTGCACCAACAAGGCAAACAAGCCAAAGCCTTTCCACGCTGGGAAAATCAACCCCAAATGCAGCCTGGATTCATAAGAACCAGCAGCATGGGAGAGGGAGCCCTGGCTTTCCCAGTGCCTCCTTCCCCTCTTTCCCAAAGCCGTCCTTCCCGGGGGAGTCACCAGGTCTGGCTTTCATTAGCGAACGAGCCTGTTTTGGTGAACGGCTGTTGTCAATATTGATTAAATTCTATCTTCCCATGTGCAGAGAAATCCTTTTGCGGTCTCTTCAGCGCTACCATCCTAAAATAACCGAGTAACAAGACCCGTTTTAACCCTTGCTTCCTCCTCCTCCAAAAAAAAACCACCCCAAGGTGAAATCACCCACTAACTGCTCCTTTGTTCGTCTCCTGCACGGAGCCACCCAGTAACAAGACAAATATCCACCAGCCAGTGGAAAGCAGCTGGTCTAAGTTCAAGCCAAACAGCCTCAGCTTGCGTGAGCCAGGGCTTTAGCGCAGGCCAAGCTGGGAAGGCTGCGCCTGCATCATTAACAAAATCCCCAGCAAATGCTCCCCATGGCATCCAACCAGCTCTCCAGGGCTGCAAATTGTGCCCAGGAGCATATTCTTCCCCACCTCCTCCTTGCCAAGGGTGCCTTTCACGGCAGACATCAATGTGCCTGCGTCCCACGCTGGCCTGGATTAACCGCCTCTTTTATTGCTGCCAATTACTGGCAGCAAAGATGCCGCGGGGATGGAGAATGCAGGATGGGTTACCACCTTCCCGGCCCTAATGATGGGAGGCTTTGCAGGCTGCAGCGGCAGCCTCAGCTCCCCACGGAGAGGGGAAAAACAGCCCACAGCCCCCCACCCTGCTTCCCTGTGCACCCATCCCTTGCACCCCGCAGCTGGATGCCGCAAATGGCATTGCAGGGAGAGCTGTATCCCGGAGCTCCGGTGTGGATCAGGGGATGTGAAGGTGATGCCTGTCCGTGGTGACTCGGGGACCTTCCCGCACGGGTGGGAGCGGAGGCAGCTCGGGGCTGCAGGCAGCAGACCACACTCGGCTGCTGCTGAATGCTCTGAGGCTTCACGGTGCGAGAAGAATGAGCAGATAATAGGATTTTCCATCTCTTCAAAGGGCGCGCGAGCCAGGCCCCGGTGCTGTGCGGCGCCCTGGGAAGAGCCATCGGGAATATCCCGCACCTCCCGGCCAACGCCGCAGCCGCAGGGACGCTCCCAGCTGCAGAGCAGCCCCCTGCGTGCAGATGGAGACCGGAGACCCCGGTCCTGCGAGGGCATGAGGCTGGCGGGGACTTTATCTCTGCTGCTACCGAGGGGAAGCAAGAGGATGGCAAACCCCGGCGATGCCACGGCAGGAGCCAAGGGAAAGTTGAGCCGCCTCCGCCCCGACACGGCGCGTTTTCGCGAGGAACAGCTGCTCTGCCGCAAAAGCAAACGGGAAGGCAGACAGCGGGCTTGCCACTTCACGCTTAGAACAGCCAGGGCACGCACACGTCGCCACACCAAAGGCACGAAACACTCGCGCCTCCTCTTGCGCACACACACGCTGGCACCAGCCCGGGGCAGAGCAGCCGCCCCCGGCGAGACCGCGGTCCTCGGCCCCCGACCACCGCGCAGGGGCGGCCCAGGGACCATCTGGAGGCTCACTTGAAAAGCTCCCGCGTCCCTGCATCCCCGCTCCATTTCTCCTCGGATGGCTTATCAGCAGTGACTTTCCCGACAGCAATCGATACAAAACATTTTATCGCCTTCCCAGGCGGCAGGATCCTTGGAGTGGGTCTGATTTCTGTTTCTATGGTGACATCTTCCGGGCTTATGAAAGATCTTGCCTTTCTTGGTTGTTGTTGGGTGGTGGAGACGGGGGGTGGGCTGGTGCTATATTTTTTGTTGTTGTAGATTTTGCTTTTTTTTTTTTTCCTTTCATTTATTTCTTTTTTATTACCGTTTTCAGTGTAACAAGGAAGTCGCCAGGCAGACAAATGCAATGCCTGCAGCTCACTCGCAGCGCTGCTGCTCGCTGGGAGGGGCCCCGGGGCAGCTTTCATCCCCGAAACACGTCGCAGCCTCTGAAACCTATTGAGGCTCGAATGCACGTCGGTTGAGCGGGGGCCGTCTCCCTCCTTCCCTCACCCCCGTCCCCCTTCCCACCCCTCCGGGCGTCTCCTGCCAGGCCTGGAAAAAGCCACTCGGCCACACAGCAGGGATGGCCTGAAGCACAAGTGACTGCTCAGGGCGCTTTGTAGCGCGGCTTATTTTGCTGCTCAGCTCTGCTCCCTCCTCCTTCCCCTTCTTGTTTTCCTCCCCCACCTGCTTTGGAGGAGGAGGAGGGGGTTTGCCACGTAGCCCCCGGCCACCAGCCCCTGCCCCACCAGCTGTGGTGGCTCTGGGATCCGACCAAAGGGACAAGGAGGGACGCCGGGGGGTTCACTGCGTTACCTCTGGGACGCGATTGTTTGCCATCTCCTGCATGCAAATGGCCCGGTGCTTTTGCTGAGTTATCTGCACCCGAGGATCTAACTGCCTGCCTAATTAATGTCTGCATGCTTCCTTCTCATTAGAGCTCTCTTTACCCCGTGAACGGCATCACCTCCTGCTGCCTGCCCCTGCTGAAATGGCCCAAGCGCTCCTCCTGGAAGCCACCCTCCTCTGGGAGATGACGGATGGATGGATGGATGGATGGATGGATGGATGGATGGATGAGCTCTCCTGTCCACAGATGCCCTGTGCTGATGCATTTAGCAAAGTAGCCCACAGCTCCTTGGCCCTCATGCCTTGGGGACCCAAAGGGGAGCCCCTCTCCTCCACCACCGAGTCCCCAGGTGGGTTTAGCGCTTGTCCTTACTGCAAAGGGAACAGATGCCGGCTGAGGTGGACGTACCCCAGGCTCCAGCTTCCCGAAAGCCTGAGTGCATTCAGCAGGCAACGGCCCGGAGAGGTCGAACAATGCGAGGGAACCACCAGTCCCATGCACCTCCTGGCACAACACCGGCCATGTCGTCCGACCCGGGACGAGCCACGAGGGCTGGCGCAAGGACAGGGACCGGCACTGAGCAGCGGGAAGGGATGAGCTGCTGCCAACGGCTTCAGTCCAGGATGCCAGAGGTGTGTTTGAAAGGCATCGCCAGCTTGGCGATATTCTGCCTGTACCTTTCCCGTACCAATCAAGCCACGCGGCTCTATTTAGTTCACGTTTCTCAGTGGCACAGCCTTCTGCCTGCATAAAAATAAATAAATAAAATAAAACAGAGGTTTCTTCTTTTTTTTTTTTTTAATTATGGGAAACTCCAAAGCTCAGAAAGTTGGAACCGTGTCCTGGTGTTAAGCGACAGCAGGGGATTACTCCTTGCATCGGGCACAGACCCAAAGCACTTAAAAGCAAGGGCAGGAATGGCTAACGCGGGCCTGCCATCACCTTACCCAGCAAAGAGACACACACCGCCTGCGACACAGACCAAAAACCCTGCATATTTCATCTCGACACGATGCCCTTATCTTTGACCCAAAATAAAAATTATTCCTTGCTCAGCAATCTCAAAATACAAAATTATCTAGGTGTGCATTAATGCCACGTATCAATCAACTTCAAATGCAAATCCACCAAGCGTTTATCCCTAATTTTACCATAAAAGGATGGTTACACGCCAAGCACCTCGCTCAACATTTTTCTAAGGAACAGCAGTCGGGATCAGCAAATCTTCTCCTGGCCATTGACAAATACTTGGATCCTCAGCTTCTCCTAATGGAAACAATCTGGCCGGTTCCTGAGAAAGGGCAGAGCGCGGAGGCCAGGAAGGAGAGCAGCACGTTCTCTTCTCTCCCCCTTTTCGCAGCCTCCCTCCCAAAAAACCCCTTCAGATCTGGAAGCCGGTGCAGGGACTGGCGCTGGGGGAAGGAGAGCGGAGCTGGCTGGGAAGCTCGGGTGGGAGCAGCGAGACAGACCCCTCTCTGCTCTCCCTGTGAGGGCGGCGGGGAAGAATCAGCGTTATCGGCTGCTTCGGGGAGAGCCCGCAGCCCTTCCCTGCCTACAGCAGCGCTGCTCAAAGGGAAGCCCGTTTCCTTGGATGTGCGGAGGGTAATTAGGGATTTTGCAAGGCCAGGCATACTCTGCAAGTCGTTTTCTTCCTTTTTAAAGAAATGGGGGAGCGTTGGTGGTAAAAGCCTCTGTACAAGCGAAAGGAAAACACCAGGGAGCGCCTAAAGAAATGGCAAAGCGCGGATCTAAAGCAGACCATATTAAATGTCTTGCCCAGTTACTGCAAGGCTGCTGGCGAGGGTGCGGACGGACAGACGGCAGCGCTACCGCAGGGCCACGACAAATATCAGTAAGAGCTCTGGAAAGGCTGAAAGTCCTCGGGCACGTGCCACGCTCCAGCCGCGAGGAGCAGGAGAGCCCTCTCGAGCGGGCTGTGCCACCGGGGCTGTCCTACCACCACCACCAGCCGCTCAGCTGCCAGACGTGGGGTTTGACCAATTCCCAGCTGGATCCGCTTCGAGGGATCCCCCGCTCGCAGCCCGAGATCAGCCCCCGGCAGTGCTGGGAGGGCGGCACACAAGGGGTCCATCCCAAATTTCCGCCCCACGCGCTCAAGGAACAATGGCCCGTGTGTCCCTCGGAGGCTCCTCCTGCCGCACGCGGCCCCAGCCGCCCTCCGAACACTCTCCCTCTTGTTCGCTTTGGCTGGGGAAGCGGTGGAGCAGCAGGTATTTCCTGCCATGGGCCACCATCCCCGCCCGGCGGGGGACACGCTGCTCCAGCTGGCGTCCCTGGGACCCCCAAGGGACCTGACACCCCTTGGGGACAAAGCAGGGACCCACAGAGGTTGCTGTCCCTCGGCGGGCAGGTGGCCCTGCTCCAAAGGGACACCAACAGCTCGACGCAGCCCCCCGCTGTGCACATCCTGCTGGAAAAGATTCCCTTCTGCGGTTCCAAGTCCCAGCTAAAATGAGTCTAAAAAACGTGCAAAATGCTGTTTTCGCTTCGTTTCCTTTGTGCGTTTCACAGCGTGTTCTGCAAACAGGGACTTCCTCATAGTTTCACTTTGGCTCTCACGTTCGGGGGTAAGAGAGAGGCTTTTATTTTAATAGAAAAACAGGATTATAAATTAGCAGCCTGGCTGCGAGCGCCCAGAATCTTCCCGTTAAAAAATACCTGCGCACGGTGCCGTGGCCAAAGCCGGGTGTCAGCGCCGGGGACACAAGCAAGGAGGGGTGCTGGGTGCCACCCCTCTTGGTGCAGAGCGGGTTGCCGGCGGCCGGTGGCACCTCTGAGATGCGAGCGGTTAACCAGCTGCGACCGCCGAACAGCAAGGGCTTACACCAGGTACCTGATGGAGAGGAAAATCCCAAGCCGGCACCAGGCAGCAGTGCCGGCTGCAGCCAATTTTCCTCGCTTAATATGTTTCCTGCACTCGTCCCCCTCCCTGACCTCAGCTCCTCCTTGGAGCACGTTCAGCCCCAGACGCACCGCTGAGCAACAGCCAAGGCCAGCGGGACCGCTGCCATTTTGTCCCTCCCCTCGGCTCCTGCCACGGCTGCTGCAGACCCCAGATTTCCCCCTGGCCTCCCCAGGCTGCCTGGGGCAGGGGGAGCGGGCAGCACCCTTGGGGGGCGAGCACCCCGTGGCATGAGGGTGCTCTGTCACCCGCTGGGGCTGCCGTGGGATGCTCGGAGAGCAGGGGGTCGGACCCGCCACCTCCATCCTTTGCAAAGGATGCGCGTTCCAGATTCGGATGCAGATGTGGATCCAGATGAGGATCTGAATCCAGCTCCAAATGCAAATCCAGATGTGGGTCTAAATCCAGATCCCAATCCTGATCCAAATGCAGACCCAGATCCAAGTGCGGCCCCACATGTGGTCCGACCCTGATCCAAACGTGGATCCAAATCCAGAAACGGACCCAAATCCAAATGCAGACACGGACCCAGATCCAAATCCGGATCTCAGCCCTGACCCCGGATCCGGTGTGCGGTCCCCGATGCACGGCGCCCAGCGCCCGGTGCCCGGGACCACCATCCCCCGCCGCCCCGCCGCGCAGCCCCCGGTGCCCAGCACCATCCCCCGGCGGCCGCTGCCCAGCGGGGTGCCCCGCACCCCGTACGGGTGCCCACCGCCCGGCGCCCGCTACCCGGTGCCCGGTAGCTGCCCTATAATGCCCAGCGACCGCTGCCCGGTGCGGCGCCCCGCACCCCGCGCGG
>VYZM01002525.1:119905-130956 GCA_013398915.1 Dromas ardeola | reverse complement strand
TTTTTTTTGTTGCCACACAGTGCAACGTGGGCTCCGTTCCTCCTTCGCCTTTTCCTCTCGCTCCCTGGGGCAGCCCGCTGTGTCTCAGAGGCACGAGGAGTGAATCCTCCCGGGAGTCCTCCAGCTCCTGTGAGGAATGGCCCCTTGGGGGGCTAAATCCAGCTGCGGGGCCCCGAGATGGCAGAGGCGTCCGTGCGTCTCTCCTCGATGACAGCAGCGCCCCGGACGGAGGTTTGCACGCCTTTCGGTGCGGCAGCCGGGGGACGCCTGCCTCCCTGCCAGCACCTGCCCCTCCCTCTCGCCGTTGTGCAACATCCCAAGGGCAATTACAGCAGTGCTTACGTGGAGGAGTGATATTGGGAAAGTATTCAGTCATTTTTAACTGTTCTGCTGGCGGCTCCCCTCCCTTAAGGTGGTTCCTATTTCTTCTCCCTCTCCCAGCCTATCGTGGCAGCTCCTCGCGGCAGCCCCTGGCCCAGTGACCCATCTTGGTGCATCCTTGGGTACCGAGGGCTCCTCTTGGCGAGGGGGAGCCCGCGCTCCCGCGGAAGAGCCACATTCCCATCGGACGACTCTTTTCCTTTCCCCATCCTTCCTGTGCTTACTACAGTGATTTTTTTAAAGTTTCCGCGCCGTGACAGCAATGGGGGGGAGGATGGTTTTGAAAGCAAAAGTAGGAGGCAGGAGGATGCAGAGCTTCTCCTGCTCTCAGAGGCTTCTGGACACTTCTCTGTCTCCATCCCCAGAGTGATTTTCCCTGGGCCCAATGTAAACAAGGCAACCCGTTACGGCAGTTTGAGCGTTACTCCACAAACACGCTGTCGGCCCCTGCCCCCACCGCAGGCTCTCTCCGCTCCTTCTCTTCCTGCTGCCGTGCCACGCGGCGAGTGTTGGCGTGGCGCGGGGGTTATCGGGCACCCGTCCGCACGCAGGAGCGGCCTCCCAGCATCGGCAGGCGAGGAAGGCTCCAGCGGGAACTGGAGTCGAGTCTGCAACGGCCCCATCGCTGCGCTGCACGGCTCACCCCGGTTCGGAGGGGCGGTTGCAAAATTGAGGAGTGTTCAGGGAAGTTTATGGACGCTGATGCACTATCAAGGAGGGACATGGAAGAGTCCGGGTATTGTTTACTCTAGAAAGATGGCGAAAAGAAGAGGCCGTGGTAAAAGAAGATAAGCTCACGTGCGCACAAAAACAACACTAAAAAATACCTGATTAAGATTACAAAGTCAGGCACTGAGCGCGTAAGAAATCGCAGTATTAAAGACACCTGAGCGGCTTACAACCGGCGGAGTGGCCTGCGTTCATTAGGGCGCAATCTTAATTCTATGGTCACAAGCTTTTTCTTCCGCAGGGGCTCTGCCTCAGGGAATGTGTGGGATGGACGGAGCTCGGTTAAAAGCAGCTCGGTGTCCCGTATGTGGCTGTTCCGCTGCTATTCCGTGTGCAGCCATCATGCAAATCCTGCTTGGAAGACCCAGTTGTTTCCTCCTCCTGGACCATCCTAAAGTGTGAAACGCTAAGTCTGCTCTCGCCTCTTGCTTTCCCTTCCTTCCCTCTGTCCCTTCCACCTCCATGCTGCTTGGTGGGGGACAGAGGGGATTAGCGGGACCCCCCCCCCCCCAGTGATAACCCTTTTGGGGAGGGCTGGCTTTGCCCTGGGACCCTGGCCAGGAGGGAATACACTCTGCAGCTCCAGGAGAGCTGATGCAAGTGCAGCCCACATGCTTCACGCTGCCAGCGTTTGATTTTTCCATCTGTTTTTTGTTTTGGTTCAGTTAAAGGCAGAGAGGAGAGGTGGATTTTGGTGTGAACCTCCTGTCTGTCTGCATGCGTCGTGCGGGACAAAGGCAGCTTAGCATGGAAAGCCCCAGAAGCAGCCAGGCGCGGGCTGGGGGACTTAGCAGACGTCGTTTCTTCGGAAGCTGCGGGAGAAGCGTACATTTAGGAGAAGCAGCCATGCAGCCTGCTGTATATATTCACTGTCTGAGAGCCGAGCCAGCCAGAGCCTGGAGGGGACAGATGGAGGAATTAAGGACATCTCAGCTGGTCACTAGGACCAAGGGATGCGTGGCGGGGAGCTGGCTCCCATACCTGAACCACTTTGGAGACAGGGCTGGGAGTTATCACAGCTTTTCTTAGCAAGAGAGCCCTCCACCGGAATAATGTGTTGTGGACATAAAAGGAGATCTGGAGAGGGAATATTTTCACCCTGGAAGCTGCTAAGGAACTTGTATTTAGCTGCTAGCAGTCTGTTTCAAACCGGGTTTCTGTCCCAGGAAAGAGAGAGCAGAGCAATCTCGCTGCCCTGACCAACTGTAAATTCTTTCCTGGCTTTGCTGGGAAAAAAAAACCAATGCGCTTCCAGTGAAAACCTCCCAGAAATCCAGGACATGGGCATTTTATATGTCAGCCCTTTACCACTTTGGAGAGAGCAGCTAAGGAGACCAGCCAAGTAGATCCCCTGACTTTTATTTACTGACAAGTCTGTGGAGTGTCTGGTGAAGGACGGAGATGCTGCCTCCCTCCCTGAGCCGGGCAGGTCACGGTGACACACGCGTGACCGAGGGAGAGAGGCCAAGAGACTGTTTCTGAGAGAAAAGATCCAAGAGGGATGTACGTAGCAGAGCACAAAACGCAAAAGCCATGTTGAAACTTTGCATTTAGATGCCTGCAGCAGCAAACCGGGGAGCTTTCCATGAGGACCGTTAGATTTCCCGCCTCACAGCATTTGCTTAAAAAGTATTCATAAATATACCCGCCACTACTAACCATCCTTTTCTGCTGGGAATTGCCATTAGCAGCTAAATTCAGCGTTTTACATATAAAAAGCACTGAGACTTAATTCTGTGCGATGCTTTCTTCAAAGTCCTTGTAGAAGAGACAACTCCAAGCTGGATTTCAGCTAAGAGTTACGGCGACGTGTTGGGAAGCGGGGACTGTAACGCTGCTCAACGTATGACCGCAGCACCCGGGAGGTACACGTGGTGTGGTCAAGACGAGATGCCACGAAGGTTGGGGTGCACTCCCCGAAAATGGAGCCCTCAGCCCCGCGAGTTGCTGCAAAGGGAGGTAGCCTCCATCGAGCATGCATGAGCAGCGCTCCCTCGGAGGCCAAAAATGGCCACGTATTCCTGGATGCAGCAAGAAGCGCATCCCTGATGCTAATTATCCCGTCGCATTGCAAATCCCTGCCACAGCATGGAGGGCTGCGCGAGTCGTTCAACCTCTTGAATGTGGAGGCCGCTTTCTCAGAAGCACCTGGGCTTTCCCAGCTGAGGTTGTACCTGTGAAATGAGCCCGGAGCAAAGGTCCCCGTGGATTTGCTGTTTTGGAAGGGAGGTGCAGTCTCATGCTGTGGTCTGCGGAGGAGTTTCCAACCATGGGGAATTAGGATGGGATTTCAGTGGAAGCAGATTATCCCGTTCCTCCCTTCTCTGAGCACATTTTTTCCTCCGAAGCAGCACATGACAGGCAGGGCAGCCACGGTGGCCAACAGGGCAGCTCCCATGTGTGCCAGAGGGGACCAAGCCAAGATCTCCGGAGGGTTCCCTGTGATCCCAGTGCGGCTGGAGCGGGAGCAGGGATGGCAGGAGCAGGATGGAGGGGGAGCAGACGGCGGGCACGGAGCTGCGGCGCTGAACGGGCGGCACAAAGCGCTGTCAGAACAGCAGGGGCTCGCGCTGGCGACGGCTGCAAATGGAGATGGAAAAGGCTGGAGAGGAAAGGACGCGACACAGCTGGTCCCCTTCGGCTTTGATCTCGAAAGCAGAGGGGTGTTGGCCGCGGAGCAGGAGGGGGGAAGAAGAGGAGTGACTCATAAAAATATTGGTGTTTCCATGAAGATGCAGTTACCTGAGGACAGGAAGGAGGAGGGAACTTCCCTGCAAACGTGGGGGGAGCTGGAAGAAAAAGTCCCACTTGTGTAGAAATTGCCAGCCTGCTTAGGAACACAAAGCTGTTTGCTTTGGAGCCGGTGGGTTGGTTATTTGCTGTGAGTTGCTGGTTATGTGCAGAGCAGAAGGTGGTTTGTGTGCTTGTTGCTTCAGGGCAGAAAAAAAAGAGAGGGGAAAAAAAAAGGAAGAGATTATTTTCTTGGAGGCCTGTGCAGCGGAGATGTCTTTGGAAGAGAAGAGAGAGATCTCTTTCCTGCTGCTGGGTGAGGGAGAGGGTCGAAGGGGATAATGCAACCCCGGGTAGCTGGGGAGAAGTCAAGTGCACCCCAGGATCTTCGTTCAGAGGCTCTGGCCCACGGGAAGGCTGAGGTTTCACCTTCCTGACCACCATGAGGTTTGTGCCGGGGAGAGAGTTGTGGTTTACTCACAGGCTCATAGATTTGCTTTGCGTACCCATCCCTTCCCCTGGCGAGCTGAGAGAGGTGCCCTGTCCTGCACAGGAGGACGCAAGAGGGACAGGAGGATGCAAGAAGGACGGGTGGACACAGCTGATGCTTGCCCTGCACCAAAGCAAGCTCAAACTTTCTCTCACTGCTCCCTCCATGAGCCCTTGGGGGATTCCAACTCGCAGAAGCCTTACAAGCAGCGTAGGACCAGCTCTAATTTTTATCCTGGAGGCAAAAATCACTGGAAATAATGCTTCATCACTCTGAAGGTCCTGACACCACCCTTAACCACCACATCACGAACCTCCTGTCGCAATTGTGATCTGCGTATGTGTCAAATCTTGCCTCGCAGATAAAAGCTGCTCCGCGGGCACCTTTTGTACTAAAATACGGAGCCTTTAAAATGTGAAAGAAACAACAAAATGTAGGACGCCACACAAAGCTGACCCACTGGGGACTGGGGGGGGGGAAAACCGCAAGAAGGAGGGCTTGACACACAAAAATTGTTTTGTTAACAAAGCATCATTGTTCCACTCTGAATCGGTTTGACTGGAGTGGTAGAAACACCCCATCTGGAGACAGATGGAGAGTTTTCTGGCTAAAGAGACGGCGGGAGGAGGGACGGCTGACAACCCAGCAGATAGCATTGTCTGCTGCTACCTTGGCAATGGAGAGGAGAAAGGGCGGGTGGCAGATTAGGCGTCCCCTTTGCAACCCTCCCGACGCGCCGGCTCCTTCTGCGCCCTGGGCCCCGCGCCCGGAGGGAGGTGTGCGCCCAGGTTGGCAGCTCGCGCACCGGGATAATCCTTCCTCCATTCTTGCGGGGCTGGCTGGGTGCTCTTGGGGACCAGCGAGGTGTCTGGGGAGGCTACCACCAGGCAGGCCCCCCACTCCAAGGTGCTTTCGGTGCACGCCACGCTGGCAGAGCCCAGCGCGGTGAGATGGTACCGTACCGCTTGCGTGCTGTGCCAGGGCTTTGTGTGATGTGGTTTCAGCAGAGCTGAGGGACCGAAGTGGAAACAGCTTCCCGAAGCGAGCCCAGAAGGTTTGCCCCTTCTCTCGGATCGTTTTTGCCACTCGCTTCCAGGAGAGCAGGATTTGGGCTGCTGGGAGGATGCTGAGCAGAAACCAGCGCGGTCAGAGCTGCAGGGGCTAAAACTGGTGACACCAGCCAGAGTTAATGCAACGCTGAGACGCCCAGGGACGGGATGTGCACGGGGGTGCTTGGGTGACCCGGCAGGTCTGCAGGATGCCCGGGGACCAGCACTTGGTATTGCCCTCGCCACCTTGCTGAGGTTGGGAATGAGCAAGGGAATATCTATGCTTGAACGCCTGGGGCCTCTTAGCTACAGCACACGCTAAACGCGAGATGGTTTATGGCAGCAGGCTCCGCTGGCACCGTGTCTGCTTCGCTCGCCGAGAGCTCACCAACAGCCCCTGCTCCCTCTGCTGCCTTCCATGCCTGATGGGAAACTCCGGGGTGGGTTTTGCTCCTGCCAGAGCTTTGAGGGATCGTATCCTGCCCACCCTATCTGAATTCCTGATTACTTGCTAATTGCTTGACACACTCTACTTGCAATGCAAGAGACAGGCTCACGTCATCCTCTGTGGTTTGCCAGGGGAGAGTGTGAACCTCTTTTTGACTTGCCTTGAAATAGATGAAAAAGAATAGAGCTTGATATGATTAATGTGAAAACTTCAGCTTGCTTTCCTGCCTTGGCATCTGGGCCTCAGTCGTCTTAGCGTCGCCGTGCCTTGTTTTTGGAGGGTTGGACATCTGAGAGGCGATGGTGGGGGCTGCAGTGGCCTGGGCGCTCCTCTGCAAGGTCTGTCCGTAATCCCCAGCCACTGGAGACATTTCAGGTTTGTGCAGCAGTCACGGAAGGATTCAGGTGGTTGCCTCGAGGCACTGCTGAGATAATACCTCAAGGGCTCCTATTCAAACCCACTGGGGCCTTTACATTTGCATGGTGGAAATCTATTCAGATGCACCATGGCTTTTCACTGAGCCCAGAGGAGCAGACCAGCTCGCCCCACTCTGCTGCGGGCAGGCGGTCACCCATGCAGAGGGGATCAGGGGACCAGCACGGCTTAGACACCGCTCTGCAAGAAAAATGACAGTAATAAAGTAAAAGGTGGGTCTGGTTTTGAGCCTCAGGGGTGCAGATGCAGCAGCACAGCGGTGGTGAAGGGTGTCGTGCTGATGCCTTGGTGTCCCTAGACCCATCCAGCCTGTGCCCGTGAGCTTGCGGAGGTGGGGGCAATATTGGCTTCCCCTCCTGGCTCACCAGGTTTACCTCCTGCATCACCTGCTCTGGGATGGATCCTGCCTGGTCTGAGCAGGGATGTGGCACGGGGTGATGGGACGGCCTGCATCACATTGCGCCGTTCAGTGTACGAGGTCTCAGAGCGAAGTCCCAGAGCGTTTGCATCCGTTGTGGCACCGCAGGTGACTTTGGGGTGAAGCATGGCCCCAGGGGGGAGAAGTGAAGGGTGTCGCTGAATGCGACTGAATGCACAGGATGGAGTAAACCGGGTCGGATGTATTTACCTGAGCTCTTCTGCAAGGTGCTGTGGTTGTCCCAGAGGGAAGGGACCTGGACTTCGGAGAAGCAGGATGCTCGGACAGCCAGCCCGTCCTTTTGCAGCCATTTGCCTGCCCTGGGCTGCGAGGAACACGGTCCCCACAGCCTGCCCTGAAACAGCATCATTCAGCTGTCTCCAGATCAGGCCTGCTGCGGGCAGGGACAGTTGGACGGGCGCAATCACTGCACTGGCAGGAGAGAGGAGATGGTGCAGGGCAGGCAGGTTCGGCTCATGCCGACTGCTGTCATGGCGCAGTGCCTGTGACGTGGCTTTCGATGCCAGGAGGCCAGCTGGGGCGCAGACCCCACTGCCGGGCACTGGCTACCCTGAAGGGAGGAGATGTGGCCCAGGTCACTGGTGATGCAGCAAAGCATCCACGAACGAGGACTCCGACACGTGCACGGCAGCAGGTCAGGGTGCCGTTTGCTTTGCCCTGCCACTTGGAAAGCAAAGTACTTCCCTGGGGACCCATGTGCCACCCACCCCACCTCCTGCACCGCTCCATCCCCGCCGTCCCCATCCCAGCTATCCCAGCATCTCGCTGCGTGGCTCTGGGCACGTGGCGTGAAATCTTTCACCTTGCTTTCCCCCTGTGCAGAAAGGGGAGAAAAATCAACGTGCGAGCTCTCGCAGGGAGCCGGGGGGATGAATTCACCTTGCTGAGAGGCGGAGGGAGTCGCTGGGTAAGAGGTGCTGGAATAAGCGCAGAGTGGATTAATCTGCAGCGACTTCGTGGTCGCTAATCACCGGTGTGAAAGCGCCCGGGGAGGTTGGGTGCTTTGGGGTGGCGTTGCACAGAGGCAGCGCTGCCCGTGCAGGCAGCAGCAGCTGGGTCGCTCCTCTCTCTGCCTCCCAAACGCCTCCCGCGCCCGGCTCTGTGAATCAGCATTTCTGCAGTCGAAACGAGACAGCGAGGAAAGGCTGGAGGCTGTCGGGGCGCGGGGAGCCTGGCGGGGAGGAGGATGGGGGGGAACCTCGTTAAAAAGGGGCAGCCTGTGAGTTGGGGGTGGTCTCATGCCGCGGAGCTGCAATCTGCTCCCTCTCGGATTTTTGCACGTTAGCGCCGTACACCCCTCGTGCGCGGCGGCGAGGTAAACAAGCGCTGTGAGCAATGCCTCCCCTTCTCGCTCATCCCCTCCCCGCCGTCAGCGACGGGGGAATGTGACAAGCTGGCACCGGGAGAAAGCATGAAAGCGATGTGATCCGCTGCGGCTCCCGAGCCGAGAACCTGGGGAGATCCAGTTACAGCGACGGGGTTAGAACAAAAGAGATTTGCCTCCGGGATCAATTCCTCTCCATTTTCCGGGCTGTGCACGTGCGTGTGCGTGCACGCGCGTAACAGCCTCCGTCTCCGGCGGTTAGTGACGCCGGCTCTGCAGCATGAGCAGCCTGGGGCCCGGCCGAGCACCAGCTCTAAAGGGCTCCAACGCTCTGAAATGCTTCTTTTTCCCAAAGCGGGGAGAACAGGGTGATCCCCTGGGACAGGCCTAGAAATAGCAAGGCCACGCCAGACTCTGTGATGCTTGAAAACCAGGAGCAAAGCTGGGCAGTTGGCAGATGCCGGAGCTCCAGCCTTTCCTCTGCCGAGGGCTGCCCTGATGTGGGGCTGAGCTCCGTGTCTGGGGCCAAGAGTGCTCGTGGTCCCCACGGATCGCTCCCTGCTCCCCAGGTGTTTTGAGGTGACACCTCCTTTCGTCCATCACCAGGCTGTCCAGCGAGCAAAAACCAAACCCCTAAAAAGCCTTTTCTGCGACATAACGGCTGTGCCAACACCGCGTTAACCAAGGTGCCTTTAACCCGCAGCCGTGGCCAGGCTTGGGGCACAGCGAGCGTTTCACACGTGCCGCAGCACCGGCTTGAGGAATTAGCGGGGTCCCCCACCCTGGGATGCTTGTCACTCATTTTGGGGAGGATTGGGCTTGTTTGGGGTTGGGGTTTTTTTGGCATATTGCCTTCTCCCAAATGCCACTGGGGATGAGCCGTGGAGAGCACAGATGTGCATCCCGAGCATACCGCAGTGAGGTTCCTGATTTAAGGACTGTGATTAACCTCTTTCAGACAGTTGCTAACCAGGTGCAGAATAGTAACGGGAAGAGGAGGAAGCTCAGTGAAAACAGCCAGTTTTCCTCCGTCACCTGGAAATGCACACGGATGCCATTTTCTGCCTGGAAATCGGGCAGGTTTTAGGATTTTTAAAGGGCGCAGGGACACCCTGTGTGTATCAGCACTGCCCTGTAGCTGCTCTCTGGAGCCCGTCTCCTCCTTCCCAGCCTGGGATCCTACAAACAAGGCATCGACACAGCGCGAATCCAGTGCGAGATGTGCCGGTGTGTGGGATGACGGGCTGTGGAGCGTGCCCCGCTCGGGGCTGTGCGTGCAGGGGCGCTGACGAGAAACACGGCAGAAAATCACCCTGGATTTCCTGCCCTTTGTCTCGTGAGTCTGAGCTCACGAGCATCATCCCTTGGGCAGAAAAAGCTGTGGCCTCTCCCAGATGTTCCTGCGTGGGATACGTGGGGGAGCCGTGACCTGCACGCGTGGCCATGCAGGTGGATTTGGCCAATCCATGTTTCCATGGAACCTTGCTCTTTGGAAAGACCGGTATCGGGAGGAGAAAAGTGGTTTTCCATGGTTAGGCATGAAAAGGAGGAGCCATTGCAGCTTGTGTTTTGCCATCAAGGGTTAAACCAGGAGCTGCCAAATTTGCTCATTTTCAGGAGATCTGGCATCTGTGGGACTCAGGGCTCCCCTGCCCAGGAGTGTCACCAGCCTCCCGGGTCTGGGTTTCGTGGGTGACACTCACAAGTGCCGTATCTCACCCGTTGCCCCAAATACCGCTCTGGCGTCACGGTCGGTTTTAGATTGACTTCAAAGTTGCCCGCCGGCCGGCCAAACACTGCGGTGTGTGGCGGGCATGGGCATCTGCACCTCGCTTTCTGGACTCTTATTCCCATTTCAGCCACTGCTGGGATGGTTTTAGGACCCCCTGTTGCACTTCCTCCCCTTTCCATCTCCCCATCTCTTAACCACAGCCAAATCCCTATATTTTTCCCCCAAAGAGGAGGCTGCAGGCTGTATTTCACACTGGGGCGTCCCCAGGCAGAGAGCGGCGGTCATTGTGCCCCAAACGCTTTGCAGAGTCAAGAGCTGTCATGTCCCTTGGGGAAAAGGCAGGGAGAGAGCGGGATGGGGACCGGGAAAGAGGGGAACCCCCAAAGCTGGCGAGTAAGCGGGCTTGGGAAATGTGAAGAGACAGAAAAATTTATTAAAAACAATTAATAGCTGCTACAACCAAGGATTTAAACTGAAACCAAAGCCTTAGGGAGGGAGGAAATGAAGTGGCGTACGATTGTTATTTTATTGCTTAATTTTTTTTTTTTTTTTAAAATATGATATGCTAAATGCAAATAAGCATTCTTACTGAGCAGGAGAGGGAGGGGATGGAAGACATGCCGGGAAATGTGAGTGGGATCTAGGTTTTGCATCGTTCGCTGAATTACTGGCAGGTCTTTTGTAACATCTGTTAAAAATAAAACAAACATTCATTTCCATTTCTCGCTGCCTGAGATGGCTTCTGCAAAAATATTTCAACCTGTCCAGGAATTTGTCTTGAAAGTTGCCCTCCCTCTCCTCACGCCTCCTCTTCTCCAGGGGAGATTTCCTTCCTGGACTTCCCAGGGGCTCCATTAGCCCCACATTAAAGCCTTTTTACTTTGCTCTAAAACTCTCCATCGAAGTAAAAGGAATTCTAATAAACCGCTGGGAAGACTCTGCTATTCACTCTTTCCATGGAAACACGGCGCTGCCTCGGAGCAGAGCTCCTCTCGACGGAGCCTGGGTCACGGCAGGAGGAGACCAAGGAGGGATGGAGAGATGGTTTCCATTATAACAGACCTTTTGAGAGAAATAATCGCTGCTCTCCCACCAAGGAAAGCCTTCGAGACGACGGGGGCCTCGGCACAACGCAGGAGCGGGGCCGGCCTCGGAGGGGGCGGTGGCGTGAAGCGGTGATGTGCCGGGTGCTGAGAAACTCATTAAAACATCTGATTAGTGGAAACGAAGGCAGCCGCTGGGAACCGATTCCTCTCTCGATGGGAGGGACGAGTCCAGGAGGGTGGACGGCCCC
>VYZM01002525.1:89867-114569 GCA_013398915.1 Dromas ardeola | reverse complement strand
AATGGAGCTGATTGTACTCGAAAATAATAAAATCGAGAGAAAAATACGCCTGTGCGTGGAGGGGGGAGATGGATGGGGAGCGGGAGAGGGTCCCAAAACCCCGTCGGGTCCCCCCAAAAGCGCCGCTGAGGTGGGTGACACTGTGGCGTTATCCAAATGGGGCCGGATTGTGTTTATTTGGGCGGAAATAAAGCTCGAGCAACTGCCCCGGGGAGAGCTGGAATCCCCCCGGGAAAGGGCTCGGAAACCGGTGCTGCCCTTCGCTGCCTGCCCTTCGCTGCCTGCCCTGCCTGGCCTTGCTTTTGTGTTTGTTTGCTTCCAGGGGAGGAGGGGGGGGGAAGAGAAGGGAGCCAGGGGGGGCGCGAAGGCGGGGAGAAGCCGTGAGGGCGGAGAGCCGATTTAAATTGGACTTAATGGATTCCCAGGGCAGCTCTTTTAGATGAAAGTCAAAATAAGAGCCAAAGTGAATCTCAGCAGACCTGTCTGTTGCATTAGAGATGCAGCTTTCCTCTCCCTCCCTCCCTTTTTTCTTTAAAAGAGAGGGGGGGAAAAAGTGTTATCCGTACAGAAGACGGCGTGGAGTTTCTCGTTCCTATAATGAGAGCTCTAATTGAAGAACTTGCAGCCTCTTGGGAGAGTCTTTACTGATCGCTGCTTTTGTTATACATGCCGCGCTCTGTTTTCTCGGGGTTTTCGGGGGGCCCTGGCGCAAGTCTGGCTGCAGCGGGGTCGGGGTGCGATGCTGTGTGTCCCCCCGCCACGCCGGCTCGGTGGGATGACGGCAGGTAAAACCCTCCCTGGTCCCTCCCGGGGGAGGCCGAGCGGCTGCTGCCGGCGGTGCCGTGGTGTGCTGGAGGAGGAGATGTGTGGCACAAACCCCCCCGGGAGCCTGGCGGGGGGGGGGATGACAGGCTGCAGTCTGGCTGCGGGTGGCTCTCGTCCTCGCGGGACCCCTGGGCTGCGGGATGGATCGTGCCCGGCGTGACACACGGGGACGGTCGGCGGTGAGGGCGCAAAGCGGGGCTTGTGCCTCCTGCCTGGGCTCGCTGCAGGGTGCCGCGGGATGCCATGAGCCCACACGGTGCAGAGGGCACGATGCAGCCCCACCGCCACGGCTCTCGTGTCCCGTGGGGGTCCAGGGTGGCTCCCTGCAGCCAGAGTGTCACCTGGAGGGGACAGGCGTCGTGCCAAAGCCATGTGGACCCTCTGCCCACCTTGGGTACAGAGCAGGATATAGCAGTCGAGCCGACGGGACCTGTGCTGGGCAGGAGAGATTAATTTCCCCCCTCACCTGCCTTTGCCGTTGCCCAGCAATTCGGGACAGGGACAGGCAGGGGGACCGGCAGATGGGGCTCCTCCCCAGGGGGATCTCGTCACCCCCACTCCCCCTCCCAGGCCCCTTTGTGTGGCCAGTGTCTCTGTGACCACGGGGAGGTGGTGGCTGTCCCCAAGCCCCGTGTCCCCACGTGGTCCCACAGCGATGCTGTGCGTGGCAGTGGGCTGCTTTGGTGCAGCCGAAAGCTGCTGGGGAGCAGGTCCCTATTGCCCCCATGTCCCTCTCCCAGCCCTGGACACCTTTTGGAGCTACACTTGAGCTCTACGTGGATGGAAACAAGAGCCACGAGCCCTGGGGAAGCTCTCGGTGGCATTTGGT
Organism: Dromas ardeola; assembly: GCA_013398915.1. Classification (NCBI taxonomy): domain Eukaryota; kingdom Metazoa; phylum Chordata; class Aves; order Charadriiformes; family Dromadidae; genus Dromas; species Dromas ardeola. The sequence goes on along the minus strand of VYZM01002525.1, from coordinate 112,915 downwards.
GGCTGTGGGGCTGAGTCTGGCTGGGGAAGAGGAGGTATGAGCAGGACAGGGCTCCACCAGCCCATCGGCTTAGCGCGGAGGCAAAGCAGTTAACCTGGACATCAGATCTCCCCGAGAATTGTGTATTGACCCTGACGGCGATGCATCAGGAGCGACAGACTCTCCATCATCGATCCCTCTGCTCACATCACCAGGTGTCGACACTAACGGTTGTGGAGCCAGCTTTAATTTCAGGCCTCTGGCTCCAAAGCGTAACGCTTAGCCGTGGTCCCAAGGTGCTGCCAGGCTTTGCAAACGCCTCTGCGGGCAGGTGGCCATCCTTCTTTTGTGGCAGGTATGGCACTTGCCGGGGTGGCCAGCTGAGCCAGGGATGGGGCTCATGGAGGACCCACAAGCTCTGGGCTCCCCAGGGCCATGGGGCAGGGTGGCCTCCCGAGGTGGCCTTTGGTGGAGGACCCAGGGGGTCACCTGGAGCTCCTGGTTTGCCAGTCTTTGCTAGGAAAACCCTCTGGTCTGGTCTCCCCATGCCCTCAGTGCTGAGCAGCAGAGGATGCACCGGGGCTGGGGAGTCCCAGTCCTCCTGCAGCCTTTGCTGGGTGACCTCGTCTGGCCAGGGTGCCTCTTGCCCTCCCCGCCTCCGAAATCCGATGGGCCATGTGCGTGTGCCACCCCATGGAGACCTGGTGGGGAGGGTGGTGTTTTTCTTGGGTGCCTTGATTTTGGGCAGGATGAAGCCGCCGGCTGGGGCCGGCTGGCACGCCGCCTCTCCTCCTTCCCAGCATCTTGAGATTTCCGAGACGCACGCAACCAGGCTGAGGCTGAAAAAGCTGCTTGTGGTTCAAGAGCATCTCCTCCACGGAGGAGAGAGGAAGGCTTTTCATTCCTCCCTTTCTTTTGGAGCTAGCTGAGCTCTCCTCGCCGGTGCAGGGGCTCTTCCCGCTCCCCCCTGCAAGGGAACGTTAAAAGCCAGGGGCAGCGGATATCTTGACACCCCGTCAATCCGAGCCTTTTACAGCAGCAGTCTCTGAAGGCTGGCACTCTGCTGCACAGAAGAAAACAAGTGAGAAGAGGGGGGGAGGCGAGAGCAAGCCTTTGCAGCCGGCGATCGATAATTGTAGTGTCAGTCACTGCCTAGGAAGTTCCCACATCCCCACTGTCGCTGGCAGGGGGGGAGAAGGGGATGGTGAGAGCTCGGCTCTGCCCCGCGCAGCACTGGGCACGGGGCAGGGAACGATCATGGAGGGCGAGAGCCTGGCCCCGAGCAGGAGCCTCCCGCTGCATTACTCACCACTTGATGTAGCTTGAACCTTTCAACTCCCTCCCCTTGGGGATGGAGCGGGCTGGGCAGAAGGTGTCGATGGAAAACGCTCTGCTTTCCGAGGTTTGAGAGTTGGGTTTGTTTTTTTTTTTCCCCTTTCCTTCTTTTTTTTTTTTTTCCTTCCCCACCCCGCTCTGTGCGCATCTGGGGCTCTAATATTCTCCAAAAAAATATAGAAGGAACCCAAAAAAATACCCAACCCAGCTCTCCCTCGTGCGTGTCTCCGTCTTAGCAAAAGCTGAGGCAAAAGATCAAGGAATTCTTCCTTTTGTGCGGCTTTCAAGACCAAAGATGCGCCGGTGAAAAGGGGAGGCTCAGAGTACCAGGCACACACAAGTGTTAAAGGAGAGGCTTCCCTTTTGTCTCCAAGGCGATCAGCCAGCAAAGGGATCCACAAATTAATTAAAAATTGCTCTGTCTTGATTGAGTTATTCCTGCTCGCATCCCACCTGCCTATCAAAAGACTGGGAATGGCAGGAGGAAATTCCTATTTCTTTCCCAAACAGCTCAGACACATACTACGGACCGTCTCGCTCGCCTTTTATCCCAGGCAGCAAAGGAAATAAAAAAAGGAAGGGCTGGCGCGGTATCCAAAGAGATCTCTCCCGGAGGATGCGTCCCTCTCCTGCGCTAACAAATGCTGCGGTATTTGGACGATTCGGAAGAAAAATGAACAGATTTACATGTCACGCGTGGGCCAAATGGTGGTTGTAACTCCATGAAGTTGATGGAGATCCATCGGAGATTAATTTGGCCCTAGGTCTGGCGCTTGCTCCGCGGGGAATAGGCTGGATCTCTGCCTTGGTTGAAACAAGAAGTATTCAAATGGGTTTGTTGTGGCTGCACTATGCCCAAGCGGTAGAGCCGAGCAAAAATCCCAACTGGTTGGGTACCTTGTGCCAAAGCGCCATAAATATGCCTCGATCTGTCAAGTTGTGCACAATCTCTACCGCATTTAACACCGAGAACACGTTAAGGGGGTAGATTTGTACACAGGGGCTGTACAGAAGTCTCCCTGTGTGCTGTGCTAAGAGGCTTGAACTCCGTCCCAGCATCCTGACGCGGGGAATCCTTTCTCCCCTCCCGTTTATGGGATTTCCACCCAAACCGAGCCTGTGCCAGGACCAAGCTCAGCCCGAGCCCAGTAGAGCCCAGCTCCCGGTTGCCCCAGGGCTCGGGCTCTGTTCTGGTTTGGGGGAGCATCGTCCGTCAGCGCTTCCGAGCTGGATTCAGGGGGTTGGTTTGCTGCTTTGCAGTCAGACCTTGCTGCCTCCGCTTTATTGTCATCTCCGCTCTTAGTCACCGCTCGATGCCTCACCAGGGAACACCGCTCCTGCTGCATTTATGGCAGCCACTAAAATTGGCGCTCGGTGTTTGTGCTCCGGTGGGGAGGGACGCTGAGCATCAGGGAGGCTCTGCCCAGCTCCGTTACGGTCCTCGACATTTCGTGGGGCATGTGGAGGAGCTGCAGGGCAGGTCGGTCACCAGATGGGTCCCCTGTGCCAGGGACAGACCTCCGGCTCCCCTGGATCCCATCCGGCTCATGCCGGGAGGGGATATCGGAGCAGCGCTGGAAAGGAGCAGCACCGGCCACGTTCTCAGGTGGAGATGGCCAGCGCGTAAATGAAAATTAGATGCCTGATAAAGTAGGAAAGAATAATTAAAAACGTTCATGGCTGCTGGCTCGCAAAGGCATGGGCACTCACTGATCCAGCGAGGCACGGCCGTGTACCCCCCCCGCCCCCCCAAACACCACGTCCTTCAGCTTGGCTGTCGCTGGGTAAACCTCCTGCACCGCCTCGTCCTGTAATAGCGTGTCCTTCACCGTGCCTGTCGCTATATGATCTATAGAACAGGGCCAGCCTGTTCATACCACCGCCTTTCACCAGGCCGGCGACTGGATTCTCCGGAGGAGGCTCTAGTCCTATCATAGCATGTCCTTCACCGTGACTGCTGCTGCGCGAGCGGCACGGCGGCGCGGGGCTCTAATACCTTGTAATTCACTGTGACTGCTGTGGCAGGACCTGCACCGCGCTGCGCTGCGGCAGCCCTTCAAACCCTTTGGCTTCTGCATCTGCTGCCTGGCTTCGGAGCAAGGGCTGTCTGGGAGGGGACGTGTTGGGGGACCTTGGAGGTGCCCCGGGCTCAGAGCCTGCTCCCCGTCTCCCAACGTGTACAGGGAGGGTGCTGAGCATCCCTGGAACGTGGTCCCATCCTGGCTCCTGGGTGGTTTGCAGGGTGAGGATCCCTGTGAGGAGGGGATGCTGGGGGCCAGACCCTGCCCAGGCAGGGGAGAAATCCCTGTCTGAGTGTGGCAGGGTGAGAAATGGCCCTTAGATGCAAGAAAAGCATCCTTCCTCTGGGTGGTTCTCGGGCAGCATAATAAATGTCAAAAGCCCAGCACGCACAAAGGAGAAAGGGACATTTGGCTACCGAGTGTGTTTGTTCCAGGAGCTGATTTACTTTGAAGACTTAAAGGGTTCTTCGATGCTTCCCTCTTCGCTGGTTAACCCTGTTCCTTTGCCAGTTAAATAGAAATGTGGCCGCCATCAATAAAGCCCTTCTGGAGGTTCCGCCGTGGACGTTTGCCATGCCGTTCTCCTCCCCACAGAGGTGCCGTGCCGGACATCACTCCCTCTTCCACCGATACGGTTTAGCTCCTCCGTGGGCAGAAGGCGGCTGTGCCCGTGAGCTTTTGCTGCCTTGATAAAGTGAGGATCCCACGAGGGGCTAGGGTGTGCCGGCCAGGTGACGGAGAACCCCAGTTCCCACCGCTTCCCCTCCGTGCGCAAAGGAGCCGGGAGCCACGGTGCTGGGGACCGGATTCGGGGCTGGCGCCTTGTGTTGCTGGGAAGGCCATGCAAAGCCACGCCGGGATGCTGGAGCCTGCAGGAAGAGCGAGGATGAAGGAGAATATCCTCAGAGAGCTCCCGGGCTGGGAGAAGGGCATGGTCAGGGCAAGACGGGTGAGGGGGCAGATTCTCCGAGCCAGCACGATGCTGGAACCGGCTGGAGTGTGGCGTTGCCGGAGGAGCCGGCACCCTGCTGACGGGAGCCCCGTTTTTCCAAAAGACGGGGCTGGCATCTCCCATTTTGCTCCTGTGCAAATCGGCAGCGACGCCGCTGCGCCTGCTTGGACTGGGGAAAGAGAAATTTGGCCCGGTGGCTTTTCTTCCTCCCGCTTCCCCCCGCAGCCTGGGCTACAGACCTGCAAACAGCTGTAAGAAGAGCAGAGATCATTAGCTGGAAGTATCAGATGAGATAGTTTCTTAAAAGGATTGTCTGATTTCTCTATTGATCAGCCTGATTTAAAAGGGGGAGTTGGGTCAGAGGGCATAAATTATCATTGAAGGAGGGGTGAAGGCCTCAAAGGCTGCGCTGCACTTAGCTGCAGTGCTGAGGAATGTGTCTCTCGGTAGGGACGTGCATAGCTGAGCGCCGTGGCTGCCGGCCAAGTTGGGTCTCCTCTACGCTGAACTGGGAACCGAGTCAAGGGAAGTGCATTTAAACTTGGTTAAAGAGCCTCTCTCCGCCAAACTGGTTTCTGCAGCCCCCACTGGTATTGCAGGGGGGGGCTGTTTGGGGTCGTAGGGGGAAGGGGGTGCAATGCATGGCCCTGCTTGAAGTTCGGGGTGCGGCGATGGGTTGGGGGAGCCCTGGGGTCCCACCGACTGCGAGTGAGCTCCCTCCCTCCCCGGGGAGAGGATGCTCTCGCCCCTCAGGGACCTGCGACCTCTCCCTGGCTTTCCCCAGGCTCCCTGTGTGGTCTCCGGCGAGATGTCGAACCACGGGAGGTTTCTGCCTCCCTGGCTATAAAATGAAGCTAATCTGCAACCTGAGGTTGCCGCTTTTCCCGTTCTTGTGATCCCTGCCCGGGCCTCCCCCGTCTCCTGCCGCCAGAGTCATGGGACTCGCAGCCTTCCCTGCAGCCCCCCCGGCCCTGCAGCTTATGGGAAATGGAAGGGGAAAACATCCAGAGAAAATAGGACGCCATCCCCGCTGATTGCAGAGGGACTGGTTTGGGGGACACACCGTGTCACCTGTACCGGGTCGCTGGGCAGCAGTGTATTTGTATCTGTTGGGGTGTGGGGAGCACCCATTTCCCCAGGGAGTCTCGCAGTCGCCGCCTTCTCGCTCCTGGAGCTGCATTTCGGCCCCCACCACCCAAACGTGGCATCTGCCCGAGCAGAGTCCTGAATGAGCCGGTTGGTGCTTCTTGCTGTTTTGGTGCCTGGTGGGGGTTTTGGCAGGAGCGGGAGGGGCTGGAGCCTGGGGCGGTGTGTGCGGGGGGGAACCGCAGCCCTGCCAGGTGCATGAAACCCTAGGCCAGCCCTGTGCTTCTCCTCTCCTCATCCTCATCCTCATCCTCATGATGGTGGAGCCTCCTGTGCCCGCATCAGCGCCCATCTCTGCCTTCTCCTGGGGTTTGCATCTTGCACCTCCGGGGACAGACCACAGGGATCTGTGACAGGGTGGTGGCACCCCGATGGGTCTGGTTTGGAGCCGGGACAGGCTGGCTGGTGAGGAGAAGCTGGAGGAACAGTTGTGGGATGCTGCAGCATCCTCTGAAGGGGGTTTGTGCCCGACTCCAGCGCCAATGGGGTTTCTTCCTCTTTTACTTCTGGCTGTGCTAAAATAAAACGAGGCAAGAAACGTGGTTTCTGGCACATCATCGGGGTGAACACAAGCAGAGCCGTTCCCGGGGGCTGTGGGCAGGCTCGAGGTGCCCCGGCAAGCGCGGGGTTGGGGCATCTGCCCGGAGCAGCACCGCCGGGGAGGCTGATACAGCCACACCGCTGGTGTCCCCGAGCTGGGGACATGTCCCAAAGCTGGATCCATCTTCCCTTCCCCAGTGCTGCCCCACATGCCAGCAGTGCCGCCAGTGCAGCCGAGGTGGCTGCCCGCCCCGGTGCTGCCCGTCCTCTCATTCCTGCCCTCCCGTGTGTCCCGTCCCCGTGCATGGAGGCTGTCGGGGATGGCAGCACCATGGTTCCCCACGGCGTGTGGCTTGGGGCTGGGAGGAGGCGAGCCAGGGCATTACCATGGGTCACCTCTGCCAAGCGGAGAGCAGGGGGCCGGGACCCCGGCCCGGGGCATAGCCGGGTGTGGGCAGCGTCGGGCAGAGGGTTCAGACCTGGCACAAGGTTGCGCCGGGGCAGCAAGGGCTCATGGCAGCCCCGTTCTCGCTGAGGACGCGCGCGTCTCTTCCAAGCATCTGCGCGGTGTTGGCCTTCCGGCATGGCTGCGGTTGTGGCCACCGGCGAGCGGCGGCTGGGCCAGCATTATCCTGGAAATGTCATCTGAACGCCAGCCCGCCGGTGAGCGCCAGGACGCGGCGGGAGGCGGTGACTCGGCTTGCTGGCATTGGCTACCATTTTAGAGGCAATGTGGAGCGGCGGGGAATTATTTTTCTTTCTTAATTGAAATTTCAGCCTCAGTGGTTTGCGAGAGCGGGCGGGAGAAGGAGCACAGGCGAGCGTGACAGGAGCGCGGGGCTCGTCGTGGGCCGAGGGGGAGCACGAGCGCGCCGAGCCCACGGGGTGGCAAAGCATCTCACGGCTCGCCTGGGGTCCGGCACCGCCGGGAAGGGATTCCCACAGTCCGCGGCACAGCCTGCTCATGGTGGCAAAATAAAATCAACCCCAAAAGGGCAGAGATTTTCATGTTTTTTGGGGGGGGAGGGAGAATGCTTTATTGTTTCTTTATTCCCCTATTTCTGTTTTGCTTCGGATGGAGGGCCAATTAAATGAAATTACGCGCTGCAGTCTGGCACCCCGCACCGGCTCGGAGCAATCAGGTGTAACGCAGCATGGCTGATGAGAGCCAATCAAGATGTATAAATGAGGTGTTGACATTCAAACAGCAGGTACCCGCGCCGCCCAGCCGCAGCCGCGCTCGCGGGCTGTCGAGCCCACGCCACATCTTCAGGCGCGGGGCTGTGACAGGCGGCAGAAAGGGCCGGTGCCCGACGGGGCAGCCGGGCTCCACTTCAGCTCCGTAGCATTTCGTATTAAGCATGATGGCGGGGAGATGAGGAGCAGCGGGGGCGGCGGGCACAGGGGCGGGTTGTGGACATCCCCACCGAGGTCTTTTTGCTGGCAGCCCCCATGCCCGATGGCAGTGCATCCCGTGGTTGAGGGGATGATGCAGCCGCCAAGCCCTTAGCACCGCAGCGGGGTGGGCAGTGAAAATGCCGTTGCTTTGGGGAAACTGAAGCACGGGGCAAGCTGGTGGCATGCAGGCAGCTCTCCTGGCTCTCAGGCGTGCCATAGCTGCTGCCGCAGGATGCGGTCCCCTCGCCGGGAGGTGGGGACCGGGGGCCTGGCAGCACCGCGCAGATCGGAGGAGCTCGGAGGCCGTCCGGGGAGGAGAAAGCAGCTCCGTGGCGAACAACCTCATCAGCGTTTCCTGTCTCACGATGGAGAAATCGCATGTGGTGAGAGGCTCTAAAAATAGGCTCAGGCAAACTTTTAACCACATTTGCAGATGTTAAAGGTAAAGCCGGAGCAGCCCTGGGGGAGAAAACATCCCCCGGCTGTGCCTCCCCGGCATTAACCCTCGGCGCTGCCGGCCCTGGCACGGCTACGGGGGAGCGGGACCAGAGGCCAGCAACCCCCGGATGGGCAGCAGGGCCAAGACGCCGTCTCGCCGCGCCGCTCTCCTCCGCGTCCCCATTAAGCGTGCCGGGGAGGACATTAGGAGCAGGAGCACGTAGCGGCAGGCTCTGTCTAACAGCGCTGCCGCCTGACCCTGATTTGTAGCGGGGCTGAGCGGGGAGGTTTGCTGTAGCGTTACAGCTCTTCCTGTGGTAATAGCCCGGCCAGGCGTCACACGCACGGCGCTGCCGGCGGCACGGGGAGGCCGCGGCCGCCGGGGCGGATGGGGTGGAAAGGAGAAGCCGCCGTAGCTGGGTCGCAGCGCGCTTGCTTGTGAGGGGAGGGAGGGGGCAGGCGGGGAGGCACGCCGCCGTGGCGCAAGCGGTGATGCCGCTGGGGTTGCTTCTCCCCGCGGCATGGTGGCAGGGAGCCGGCTGGATGTGCCTGTCCCTGTCCCCACCAGCCCCATGGTCCCATGTCCGGCGGCTTGTCCCGCACGCAGCAGCGGGTGCGTGCCGGTGGTGCTGCCGTCCCCTCGCTGCCTGCTGGGGCTGGAGTCACTTGGGGACAGTGGCCAGGGCTGCCATGTCCTCTCCCAGCTGAGGCATCAGCTCCCCAATGGCACCCAGGGGACATTGTTTCACCTCCCCAGGCTCGGCCAGGACAAGGGTGACACACTGTCAGAGGGTGCTGGCCCCGCGCCTGCCAGGGTGGTGGTCACAGCAAGGTCCCCGTCCACCACTTCTGGGCCATGGTGATCTCTGCGTGGGGACAGATGCGTCCCGCTGCCATTCATCCCCAGGGACTTGCAGAGGCAGAACTGACCCTGGCAAAGGAAATATGGACCCCAGAGGGTCGAGCCGGGCCCCAGCGTTGCTGCCCTCGGGCTGGCGAGGGCGTTCTGCCTGTGAAAGATGGAAGAGGCAGCACTGCCTGTGAGCATCACTCCATCGTGCCGCGGTCCCCTGTGCCGGCCCTGCAAGCCCGAGCAGGAGAGACCAAGGAACCTTTAACCTCGCAAACCTGGGAGGTTGACTCGGACCGTCGGAAAGACAAAAGAGCCAGAGAGGGTGAATGATTAAAGGGAAGAAAATGAGATTCCTCAGGTTACCTTAGCTACCCGCTGGCTGGTGCTGGCAGCTCGCAGGTCCTTGGCACCTCTCACACGCGGCTGGGTGCCGGCGCATGGCAGGGGGACACACGGCTTTCTCTTCGGGAGGGGGGTCCCCAGGAGGTTTGTGATGGTTGCTGTTTGTGCAATGGCTGGGGGGAAGCCATCGCTTTCTGTCCGCCATCACCTGGCTTCACCTCTCCTCCTGCCTGCGACGGCAGCATCCTCACGGCTGGGTTTGGGGTGATGATTTGTATCGTCATCAGCCTTTACCTGCAACCCCGGGGGAGAAAAGCTGCCCTTCTGAGTTTTATTTAGATTTAAAAAAGCTCAAAGCCATCCCTCAAACAGGCACGAGCTGCGTGGGGCCTCGTGGCCGGATGGCCAGGGTGCCGGGGACCAGCGCTGGTCCCCAGGGGTCTCCGTGGGCGAAAGCCGACTGCCTCGGGATCGGTGTTTTGGCAAAAGGCATCACCTTGCCGGTAGGAATAATAACCAGGAGGGGGAGGGGGCCGGGGCAGGCAGACAAGCAAATCCGTTTTATCAGACGCCGCATATTTTATGAAAGCACATTTCAGCTCTTCAGCTTTGGAAAGCTTTTCATACCCTTTAATTTTCTAATAAAAAGGAATTACGTTTGCTGAAAAGCCAGTAACAAGATTCACTGTCATTGTCTTTTGTACAGACCATAATTCCTGGCTTGGGCTCCTGCCTGCAGCCCCGTTGTGTGGTCCTAGGTGTGGGTCCGGTGCGCTGGCAGGGGGGCATGGGGGACAATGGCCGTGCCAGCAGCGAGCAGGGGACAGTTTTGCCGGCAGGAGCTTGTGGCAGGCGTCTGGGGATGCCAGGGTGAAGAGGAGCACCGTGTTCAGCTCTGTGTGTTGACCAGCCGTGTTGGGGCAGCTCCGGGGCACCCAGACCCGCCGGGCCCTTCCCTGGCCCCTGCCATGCTGGGAAGGCATTTTGTGACCCCCTGCACCGCAGGTCGGGGATTTGGGAGGGTGCGAAGGACAGGGCGCAGAGGGGAGCGGTGCTCGCTGCACCCCACACGGCAGCAGGCACAGGATCAGGCCCCGCTGCTGTGCCTTACCTTGCGCCATCCTGCCCAGTTTTGCACCGGTTTTACACTGGTTCCCCGTTATGGGCAGCCTGGGCGGGGAGGAGAGCTATTGGTCCCCCCCACCAACCCACCCAGGGTTTTACTCCAGTGGGGAATTGGCTTTATCCCGGTGGAGAATCGGCACAGTGCCATCCGGCGCTGATCCCTCCTTTGGGTGTAGGAAATCTGTGCGCGCAGGGAGGTGGATGCTCCTCACGTGCTCCTTGCATCAGACGGGGTACGGCTGGAGCAGGGACCTGGTGTCACCCAGCCGGGAACTGACGGCACTTCCCAAGGGCCCAGGTGCGATGGAGCGGCTGCTCCCTGCTGTGCCCCACGCTGGCTCCTCTCCGGGGGACACCAGCTCCCGCCGATGGACCTGCCGGGACATCCTTCCCTGGCAGGGGCTGGCTGTGTTTGATGCAGGGAGGCCATCCCGGTCCTGTCCCCTATGGGAAAAGCCATTCCCAAAACCCCAGCGACCCAGCGGCCGCTCCTGGGGTGGTGGGGAAGGGTGAGCACTGGCACAGGCTTGATTCCCAATGGCTTCGCCTTGGCGAGGGGCACACTGCTGGTGTGGCAGGTGGGATGGCTCTTGAACCAAAAAACAGGGAATTTAATTGCCTGGTCGTTGGCCTTGTAATCCCAAGCTCAAGAGCCCGTGGCACCCCCGAGATCCCGCCGACCACAGGCTGTGCCGGCAGGCAGCGTGGCTGGGACCGGCACCAAGATCCACCAGCTCCTCCCGGCTCCCCGCAAAGTCCCCAGCAGTGCTCGCGGCGGCGGAAGCCCTTGGCGGGCTCGCTCGCTCCCCACGTTCCTCCCGGAGAGCATCTCTCTCCGAGCGCTCGAGCCGCAGCTCTGCCGCTGCCGCGCGGGCTCCCGGCCGGCTGCCACGTGGCGCCGAAGCCACGATGCCGCAGCCGCCGGCGCTCCGTCTCCCTCCGAGCTGCTCATTTGAAGTTTCAGCTCGCCGGCTGGTTTCGCGCAGGAGGGGGGGGATGCAAAACCATCCCGCAAACACCAATAAATATCTTCTACATCCTCCCCCCCCTCCAATTCTCGTTTTCATTCTTACTTCCCAGCTGGTTTTGGGGGGGAAACGGGTTTTCAAAGCGTTCCGTAAACGCGTGTAACAATAGGAAGCGTTGCCTTTTAGCCTGCGGCCGGCACAGTTTTAAATGAGGTCCCAGGTAGTCATGGTTACCTCTCCTCTTCAGTAAGAGATGACTTTTATTTCCTGCCTTTTGTATTTGCACATCTCAGATATACATTCTCCTAAACCATAATTGGTATTCACGGATAGACGGGGACGCGGGAGCGAGCCGCCGCGAGAGGGGAAGAGCCAGATGGACGCAGGGGGTGTCAAGGTCTCCAAGCCCCCAAACATCAGGAAATCTTAATTTCAAGTCATTTTTCCTCCCCTGGCAAGGGCGGGGAGGCAGCCCTGCCTCTCTGCAGCCTCAGGGCTTGTCCTGATCCCACCTCCCCACCAGCATCCCGCTTAGCCTGGATGCTGCCCCGGGATTCGGGATTCACCTTGCCTATGAGCAGCCTCTCCTTCTGCAAGGGCTCCCCAGCATCCCGCATCCCCTCCCGAGCATCCCTCGATGGTCCTGAGCCAGGAGGGTGGCAGGGGGGCTGCCCCGTGCCCCCCCCAGCCCCCACTGGGGTCCTGGCTTCACGGGCAATGGGGGCTGGGGGGCTGCAACCCTGCACCCTTTGGTTTTTGGAGGCGAGGAGGGAAAGCGGAGATGCGGGGCCGTACGCTCGCAGTGGGCACAGCCCGGGGAGCGGGCGCGGGAGGGAGAAGCGCTCGGCGATGATTGATGAAAGATCATAGCCTCATTCCACAGGATCATTGCTCAGAGTGTGGGCAAAGCTGCGCCTCCCAGGGGGACCATCGCCGGGATGCGTGCGAGCCTGTGTTTCAGGGCAGAGGGGATGGAAAGCTACATATTTTATGCCTTTTTTTTTTTTTTTTTTTTTCCTTCATTCGTTNTCTCTCTCTCTCTCTCTAAAGCACCAGGAAAACAAAAACCCAAGCTGTCTAATCAGAGACAAGCAGATTCCACCCACTTCCTTGGAAAACTTGCATTTGCTAGGAAATCATCTAGCTGCATTTACAGCAAGCAGAGTGCCCCAGCGGTAGCTCGTGCCTTTCTGGCAGGATGATAACCAGCGCTGAACAATTATTGCGCTGGAGCGGGAGCAGCAGACATATTGGCTTTTCTCAGCCAGCAGGAAAGAATTTGCAAAACTAAGCAGGCGACTGGAGCAGCTCGGATTTGCAGCGCTGGATACGCGGTGCCGGGGATTCGCAGCTCACCAGATTTGCTGGTGGCAGCATATCAGGGACTTGCACACCGCATGCACCTGGGCTCCTATTTACTTTTTTTTTCCCCCCTTTTTTTTTTTTTTTTCTTTTTTCTCCAAGGGAAGGGCCCGGTTTCGCTGCCTGGAAAATGCCTCCGGTTGCCAGCTTCCCCCGCAGACACTCAGCCCCCCCAGGTGTGTGCTAGGGCTGGTGGGGAGAAGTTGTTTGCTTCTTTATTTCCCCCCCTCCTTTAATGAGAAAAATGTGTTCTTGTCAAGGAGGTTGTCCTTAAAAAATACAGCGCTGGGAAGGAAGGCAGTTGGCTCCGTGACATTTATCTCCGTGGGGCCGCGGTTGATGCGCAGCACCAGGGAGCCTGCCCTGTGCCAGCCCGGCTGCCCGCGGCATCGCCGGCAGGAACAGGGTCAGTCCTGGGGTTCCCAGGGGAAACCCCCCCCGGGGCACAACCCTGAATCCCCACTGAGCTCTGTCGCTTGGTTTTCACTCCAGGCGGGGATGTATGGGATTGCTGGAGCGACTCCCATCCCGCAGAGGTTTTTGGTCCTTCCTGGGGCAAAACTCAGCTGCTGCACGGGCTGGGCATGGGGGAAGCTGAGAAATCCCCTCTCTACAGCCTCACCGGGTTTGGAGCTGACGTCTGGGCCCGTTCCCCCTCTGCCCGCTCACAGCAATCCCCTTCCCAGCCTGGAGTATTTCCGAACACGATGCTCCAATGTGGAAAAGTGGCACGGCAGGCTTTCAGCGCGGATCCGCACCATGCTCCCGACGCAGGTGCCGCCTGGCGAGGATGGCGGGGCAGAGCCTGGCCCGGGATACGCAGCCCGGCCCCGCTTTGGATGCAAACTGCACATCAGTTGCAACAGCAGCTGATGGAGACTCCAGTATATTAGCAGCATTAATTAAGTTACAAAAATTATGCATGTTATCAGTTATGAGACGACCTTTCATAAACTCAGTTATTAAAGCAATAAAGCATGACCCGCTGGTCCTAACCAGTTTAATGGCTGGCTAAGAGTGCGGTTTTTCACATAATACTTTTAGCAGGTCATTAGCTGAGCAATAAGATAGCACGGAGAGCCTAAGTGATGCGCGCGAGTGGCAGCAGAGGCAGACGCGCCGCTCAATGGGGGGGCGCGGGGCTGGGGGTCACCCGTCCTCCTGCGCCGCTTGCGCGGGCTCCGGTGGGTGGCTGGAGCTGGTGATGGTGGTGGGTGCTGCCGGGGATGCTCCCAGCCCGGCTGTGCCGGGCCGAAATCACGGCGTCGTGGGATAAACCCATCCCTGGGCAGGTTTGGGGCCGGCGTTGGTCCCTCTGCAGCCCCAGTGTCGTTGCCCAAGCCCGCGCCGTGGAAGGGAGATGGGATGTGGTGACATGGGCATCCCGGGGCTCCTGGCTGTGGCCCTGGTGCCGCTGTAGGACTGGAGACCCCAAATCTCCGTGGGGCTGGAGGAGGGCTGGAGGAGGGCTGGAGGGGCCTGGGTTCCCCCTGCCTGGCTGTTCTCAGCTTATAGACGGTGCTGGTCTCGGCTAACGAACGGTGCTGGTCTCTCTAGGCTGAGACCCCCATTTGGGGGTGTTCGGGGTGGTCCCTGCATCCCCGCTGTGCCCGCTGCAGCACCCGTGGGGACGCGCCACGCCTCCAGGGCCGTCAGGAGGAAGCTGCCGAGCCCTGGCCACCAGGTCCTGCTCCCTCCACGTGCCGTTGCCATCACCAAGCGCATCCCAGCCAGGTGCCGATGCCCTCCCTACCCGCAGCCACACCGCGGTACCCGGACCTACCGAGAGCCGCACCGTGCCACCGGCACCCCCAGCACCCCCAAAGCGCCTTTCCCCCTCCCCGCCAGCCGTTTCCAAGCACTGACCCTCTCCATAAACAAAGGAGAGGGAGAGGGAGGGTGGCTGGCATGTTAATATACTCTCCCCCCCTCTTTTCCTCCCTTCATCCCTCTGGGAAAGGCCTTTGCAGATATAAGCAAACCTTGATTAAAAGCTGCCTGACAGGCAACGGCAGCAGCAAGCAGCAGGCAAGGAAGCTCTCCAAGTCCAAAGGGAGCTGCTTCTGCTGCTGCCGCTGCTGCCTCCATTCTCAGATGTCCCTGATCCTTTAATCAATCACAGCCGCGGAAGAGAAGAGCAAACACCCGTGCCGGGGCAGAGGTATGTGCATGCATTCGTTCCAGCTGCAGCCGAGGCAGCAGGGCGGCCGCACGCCTTCGGCTGGAAGCACGTCCCCGAGCTTGGAGCTGCCCTTCATCTCCCGGAGACAGGGACTTGTGTCCCCGCTGGTCCCTCCGATGTCCCCGCAAGACCCTGCACGGAGGATGGGACCCCGCGGGGGGCAGGCAGCGGGATGGGTGCAGGCAGCGGGATGGGTGCAGGCAGCCTCTTGCCCGTGTCTGCCCCCTCCTCGGGTGCTCCGGTGCAAAATGCATCCCCGGGGGAGAGATGCTCCCAGCTCCCATCCCATGGGCTGCGCCGCGCCGGTGCTCGCCTGTCCGGGTAGCAGCGAGCGGGGAAGACAGGGTGTTTGCAGCCGGGTACCCCGCTGGGGAGCTGCCGGGATGGGGATGGCTGCAGGGCGCCCGCCTGGGCGTTGGGTCTAACACAGGGCTGGCCAAAACCCAGCCACCCTTCAACGGCAAACCATGGCTGGGCACGTGGTGCTGCGCCCGTGGCTCCCAGCTCAGTATCCCCGGGGATGGCCGCGGCGGGGAGCAGAGCCCCATCTTTGGCTGCGTGGGGTGGGCGAGGGGTCCGTTCTTGCCCTGAACTACCGGCGTGTGGAGAAACACCCCCCTTCCCCCAGGATGATTTGTCACCAAGTCCCGCGTGCCACCTCAGGGCTCGCTCCCCGGGTGAGGCTGCAGATGGGGGCGGAGGGAAGGGAAAAACGCGTCGTTTTAATGAAACCCAGCAAAATCCTCTCTTTCCTGACGTGCTTCCCCAGCTCGCGTGCGGCGACGGGGGCTCTGCCCGCACGAGGCCGGCAGGGGCAGGCAGGGACTGCAATTTCCTTGCTTATTTTTTGCCGTTGCTTATTTTTAGCGCCGCGTCTTAATATATTGTGACAGTGCCCTGGGACATACTGCGCCTCCGGTCGTATGAGAAGGTGTCTGGGGCAGAGCCGCTTGACGCCGCAAACGAGTTTCAGCCAATCGCCGGCACGGCGCTGGCTAACGAGGCACCCGCCGCTAACGGGGGTCCCCGGAGGGAGCCAAAGCGGGGGGAGTGGCAGGCAGGAACCGGTGCACCGAATTTGTCGGGGCTCTGCAGGGAGGGACTTGCTCTTGGGGGAGTCCCGGGTTTTAAAGCCCTTTAATGTTTTTTTAATAAGGCAGTTGTGGCAATGACGGGCTGATGGCTGGCAGCCGCAGCGGTGGCTGAGCCTGTGGCCAGCAGGAGCAGTGTCTTCGGTCGGGGCTGTGGTAGAGAGCGTGTTCCGGCACGGTCGGGGACATCCAGGGGTTTGGTGTTTCAAGCAGGCACCTCGTGGGCACCGAGGGATGCCAGAGCCGCACTGGCCTCGGTCTCCCTTTGTGGAGCTGCTTTTTGGGAAGGGTTGAATGGTTTCCACGCCAAGACGTGCCGTGCGGTTGCGTTTTTGGACCTGCAAGTGGTTTTATCACAGAGAGGCAGCCAGCAGAGACATGGGAACATCTGGATCTTTCCGGGATCCCGGTGGGACCCCACCAAGCTGGAGGTCACCAGCACCGGCTCAGCGGCGGGTGCGAATCCGCTGGGGACCCCGTGGGTGGGGGACGGCGGGGCGCATCGTGGGGCTGGTTTTGGCAGCAGAGGTCTGCCCGCAGGTGCTGCTGGCCCCAAGCCTATTAGTAATGGATCTTTGTGGAATAACCCTCCTCACTAGGGCGAGCTACCCCGTGTGTCAAAGCAGCTTTATAAAGAAATTGCCGTCAGCTCCGGCCAGGCTGTGCGTATGTAAATGGGGCGATGCACAAGCCCTGATTGAGACATCATGGGGTGGCTCAGCCCAGGACCCCGGGAATCCCCAATCCTGGGGGAAAATGGGGGACTCTGGAGGGGACACATGGTGCCGGTGGGGGGGGACGTGCCCCAGCCACCTCCTGGGGTCTGGCAGCTCCGGTGTCCGCCTGGGGCCTTGGTGGGAGCCACGGAGAGGTTTAGGGCTGGGATGTCTCTGGGTGTGTGAGGGGGATGCTCCAGCCACCTGGCCCCAGGCCCCTCATCCTCCCTGCTTTGAGGCATCCCGACAGCATCGCGACGCAGCTCCTGCCGTCTGCACCGCGGCACCTCTCTTGGTTTGGGGGTGCAGAGGGGAAAACCCCTCTCATCCAGCCCCCCTCATCATCAAGACGTCCCTGCGTGCCCAGCGCTGGTAGCAGAGATGTGCGGTCCCCCTCTGCTCCCCCCAGCCTCAGAGCCTCGCTGAGCTGGGATTAAATCCTCCTGATCACACATGTTTCAGGATGTTGGGATGCTCCAGGATTTGGGAGAAGCTGGAGCAAGGTACCGGAGCTGCAACCATCCCAAGCATTGGGCGGCTTTGGAGCCCGTCAAGGGACACTGAGGGACACCAAGGCACACCGAGGTCCCTCACGTGGTGCCCGGTGCTCGCTGCTGCCTTCCAGAACGGAGAGCCGAGGCGCGGAGCAGACACGGCAGCGGCTCGGTGGGGAAATAAGACCCTTCTTTTTTTTGGCAGCGTGTTGCTAATCAAGACGACCCAGCGCGCACCGCCGCGGGCGCGCGGCTCGCTGCTATTTAAGGAGCCTACTTGAAATACACCTGCAAGAGGAGAGAGGAGTGCCAGCAAGTAAATAACCCAGCAACCCGCCGGAATAAAAACACCGGCGGGGGCGCGCGGGCAGAATGAGAAGAGATGCAGCGATTTAAGGGGAAGAAAAAAAAAAAAAGCGAAGTGCAAGCTGGTGATTGAGGGGCTCAGTCCCAATCGCGTCCCTGTTTTCCATAGGGATGCTCCCTAGTCCCGGTGCTTGGTGGGGAGACCCTGTCCCGATGGCCGTGGTGGAGGGTCTCCCCATGGATGGAGCCCCCTGCCTGACTCCCCACTTGGCGTGTTTACCACACGCTGCCGTTCCGCTCCTGCCTTTTCCCCCCATCCCCCCGACCCTCCTTTTCTGAAACATTATAAATCAAACGGCTTAAAATGTAAAGCATCAAAAATTCTAAAACCTTCATCTATTATTAACTGTGACAGTAAATTCCACCTCTGAATGTTTCACATAGCAACTGTTACCAGGACTCAGCATCCAAAGCTGATGTTCCAGCAACTTTCCATCATGCCGCCGCCGCTCCAGCGATGCCGAGACCGGCCCGGTGAGACATGGTACCGCTCCCGACGCCTTTCCATGAGATTGGGATGCCAGTAGAGAAACTCCCGATGCCTTTCCATGGGATTGGGATGCCAGCAGAGAAACCCAGCTCGGATTTAGTGAGCACAGCCCGGCCGCGCTGCTGGGATAGGCAAGGAGCTCGGCACCTGCGTGTTGCGGGGGCAGGAGCTGGTGGTGGGGTCTCCCCCATTACGGTCCTCCCACCATGATGGTGATATAACCCCCAGACTTCATTACTTTCATCATCACGTTAGGGAGCACCGTAAATAACGAGGATGGGAACAGGGTAGTTAAAATAAATGGATGGAGAGATGTTTTTGGAAGAAATTCTTTACTGTGGGGGTGGTGAGGCACTGGAACGTGTTGCCCAGAGAAGCTGTGGCTGCCCCATCCCTGGAGGGGTTCAAGGCCAGGCTGGATGAGGCTTTGAGCAGCCTGGTCTGGTGGGAGGTGTCCCTGCCCAGGGCAGGGGGGTTGGAACTGGATGGTCTTTAAGGTCCGTTCCAACCCGAACCATTCTGTGTTGTTGCAGGGGATGCTTTTCTACCGCTGCTTTGCCCCGGTGCTGGTTGTAGTTGTGTCCCCCGGCTGGTGACCCCCGGGACAGGCGGTGGGTCTCGCTGCTCTGAGCATCGGGCTCACAGTGAGCTCAGGGACCGGGAGCCGGGCGTTCGCCGCCGGTGCTTGTTCGCCATCCCCATGCGGCATCACGGCTCCGCTCTGTGTTGTGCCCCGTGCCCGGAGGCCGGGATGGCTCTGGTGGAGCCAGGTTGGGGTAGTTTGAGTTGGATTTGGCTGCGTGGCAGCACGTGGAGCCTGGTTGGAGGCAGGGAGATCCCTGGCTCTGCAGCTCTCAGGATGCTGAGCCTGGTCCGGTGAGAGCCCGACCAGCGCACGGCCATCCCCGGTGCTGAGCCGTGACAGCGGCGAGGCTCACACCTACATCCCGAGCACCCAAAACCACCCAAACCCCACCAGCAGCGCCTGCCAAGCCGTGCCCTGTGCCCCGGTGCCCTGGCACAGGCGTCCCCGTCTCGCCATCGCCCCGGCTGTGCCTCCTTCACGCAAATCCCGGTGGCTGTCCCTGTGCCACCGGCATCTCTGCTGCGCCGTGCCGGCTGCGGGGCTGGGCGGCAGCGGCTGCTCCGCCGCCTCCCCGGGGACAGGCAGCAATTTTCCTGCTCTGAAGAAGCTTGTGAAGGTTTGAGTGAATCTGGGAAGCAAATCTAATTGGCAACCTGGTAATTCCTCGGGGGGACATGTACTTTGGTCATATCTAAGTACATTCCAGCCAGTGTTTAAGGCACGCTGAATCCAAACTTGGACAGTCAAATACCAGCAGCTCTAAGCTCCTTATCTATTTCAGGCAGATTAACTCCTTAATCATCCCTTTTGGAAGTTCCCTGCCCCAAATTCCTCTCCCCTCCCCTTTCCCCCCCTCCCTGTTTTTTTCAGCAGGAACAAAAGGAGCGGGCAGATTTTGCGGGGTGCGAAAGGTTGGGATGGCGCCTGCAGTGATTGACAGAGTCAATAACCGGGAACCAGGAGAAGGCCTTTGGAAATCTGCTTCCCCAGCTCACCTGCCCCGGTATTTGTCTTCAGGATTTGGAGACGGTGAATGTATAATACCGAAATAATTTATCGCACGACATCAAACGTTGATTTATTTTTTCCAGACCCCTTTTATTCTATTTTTGTTTTTACCTCGATTTATTTTTTTCAAGCCCTTTTTATTCTTTTTTTCTTATTTTTCCCAGGGGATTCCTGCTCAGCATCCCCTAGCAGAGGTCCCGCCAGGGATGCTGGCTGGGAGATGTGCTGCTCTGCAGCCCCTGGCCCCGCTCGTGGCAAGGGGCTGCTCATTTTTCCCCCTCTCTTTGCCCCCCCAGCAGGCGGAGGAGGCTGTGCCGAGCCGCCGGGATGCAGCCGGTGCTGGCCACTGTCACTCAGGGGAGTGTCGGAGCATTACGCTTCATTACCGAGCTGTCTGCTGCTGGCGGGAGATGACTTAGAGGGCAGAGCCTGGCAGCGACGCAGCCGAATTCGTCTCCGTTGGACAGACCTGTCTGCAGGCAGACGCCGAAGCGCGGCATCTGCGGGGTGCCCGTGACCGGGGGGGTGGTTTGCCGTGCCGGCGGTGGGGAGCCGGTGGTCGCTGCGTCCCCGACTCGGGTGGTTGATTCCACACGGCGGAGCGGCTGCCGCAAAAGCAAAGGCAGGAGATGCCGCGAAACCTGACCGCGGGAAGGCAAAGGGGGGACGGGGTGATGCCCCCCGTAACCGTCCGTCCTAGCGAAGGGGTCTCAATGGGGCTGGGACCACCGGTAATATTTAATAATGCTCATCTGAACCATGGGCGTAAATGTCCCCATGTGCCCGCCAGCACGGAGGGGACACGGCAGGGACACGGTAGCACTGGTGGCAAAGCCCCATCGCTTCCCGGAGAGGGAGCAGGAGCCTGGGGGGGGCCGGGATGCAGCCGGGTGCCAGGATCCATCCTTTGCCAGTCAGGGGCCATCCCGCAGCAGCTGGTGTCGGCTGCCGCAGTGTGAATTTCCTGAAAGTTTTTGGGGAAAAACTGGCTGTGGCCGGGGCAGAGCCTGACCCGCCAAAGCCAGAGGGGATGGACTCTGGGAAAGCTGGAAGTGTCCTGGGCGTGACGGCCACCCATCACCCTCTGGGTCTCCAGGCCTGCTGGGGATGGAGACACCCGCTGGGGCAGGAGGTCTGGGACCCCGGCACGAGCCTGGCTCCGTCCCCGTGATCCCGGTCTGGCATTTCCCAGCCCGGAGGTGGGGACACTGAGGCAGAGCTGGAGAACGGTCCCATCCCAGCCAGGTTCCCCGTGGGGGTGCAGCCCAGCTCCGAGCTGCGGTGCTGGGCAGGTGCCAGGTCCCACCGCCGGGTTTGGCGTGGTGTTGCCGGGCCGGGAGGCTCAGCGGGTGCCCGTGGGCCAGCACAGTGCGGGGACCATGAGCCATCCCCATCGCGTTCCCCAGGGAGCGCAGCCTCGTGTGTTCACCTGCATCCCCCTGCAGCAGCAGCCAGCTCACGAGACAGCCCTGTGCAGAGCGGATCCGGGACCGGGACGAGGATCCATTCGCTCTCCCATCCTTTTATTTGCTTTTATTTTTGTTGCAAGAGGCATGAACCCCGTGGGGCCTCAGCATCACTGGGGAGGATGCCGTGGGGCATCCTGCTTTCCTGGCCCAGCGAGGGAGGTCCGGCACTCGCTTCCCTCCCCGTAACGAACCAGCATCTTGTTTATACGGGTTGAGCGAAGCAGCTTGTCCGGCGGCCGTGCCAATGAGCGAGCGGTTGGGCGGCTGCTCCGCGGGGAGGGTCTCGCCGGCGATTTGCATACGAGCAACGCACGAAATATTGCCAGCAATCAGCCGGCGTCGGCCCTGGGCGGCACAGCCGACGGGCCGCATCCGGAGAGCCGCAGAGCCGCGCTTCAGCACTGGCGGCGATTGCCGGCATCGCTCCGGTTGCGCTGTTCCCCTCCAGTTTCCTTGTAGGGATGTGGTTTCTCTCTGGCTTCAAGGGGAAACTGAGGCAGGGGGCAAAATGGGGCGCAGAAGAGGGAGGAGGGTAATATTAGCGGTCGCAATAATGATTGGAATGGTTAATTATTATTGGAATTGAAGGGAGTCAGGCTGAGAGTGGGAGGGGAGGGAGGAAGGAAGGAAGAAGGATCCCAACCCGTCAGGCAGAAAATGAGTACAGGAGAAAAACGGGAGCGTGCGGAGACCCGGCCAGGCTGTTGCCTCGCGCCAACACTGCACCGGCACCGCACCGCTCGCTGGCTTTGAGGCTGGAGGGTTGGCTGAAGGTCACCGTGGCAGTGAGTGGCTGCCCCACGGCTGCCCCACGGCTGCCCCACGGCCACGGTGTGTCCGTCGGTGCCCCCAGAACAGGCTCGTTTTGCCCGTCCTTGCCGCCGTCTGCCCGCGCCGGCAGCTGCAGGCGGGTGTGCGGCAGGATTTAGGAGGGGAGGCTGGGAGAGCCGGGGCCCTCCTTAACCTCGGCCGTATTTCCAGCCTCACGACGGGCTTGTTCTCCTCTCCCCGCCAGCGCCTCAAGGTTGATGTCAATCCCCGTGCTGGGGAGCGGGAACACGCGACGCCCTCCCTCCATGTTATCTCCGGCGATGAATTCTACTCCGGCGCGCGCTTCCCTGCCAGAGAGGGAATTTACCCAGGAAGGCTCAGGCTGAGCATCTGCTTTGCTGTGAGCCTCCAGCTTTTTTTTCTCTTTTTCTTTCTTTTTTTTTCTTTTTTCCCTGCTTTTTTTTCCCTTTTCCTGTTTTTCTTTTCTTTCCTTTTTTCTCTTTTCTTTTTCCTTGTTTTTTCTTTTTTCTTTTTCCTTTTTTCTCTTTTTTCTTTTTTCTTTCTTTCCTTTTTCTCTTTTTTCTTGTTTTTCTTTTTCTTTTTTCTTTCTTTTCTTTTTTCCATTTTTTCCCTTCTTTTTCTTCTTTTCCTTTTTTTCTTTTTTTCTGTTTTTTCTTTTTTCTTTTTTTTTTTTTTTTCTTCCCTNTTTTTTTTTTTTTACCTCCCTTGCTTTTCAAACACTTTCCTGCCAGCTGGCATTTTCCAGCAGCAAGAAAAAACACGGCAACTCACGCTGACTCTCAGAGCCTCCCCATCCTCCCCAGCCCAACCCTCTGCCAACCTCCCAGCCCTGATATCAGGGACCCAACCCACTCCCCCCCACACACACCACCCCTCCAAAATAAAGGAAGAAAAACCAAGGGGAGAGAGAATGGAGCTGGCAGATGAGCCGTATTTCCATGCGAGGACATGAGGTTGGGGAGGCCACGGGCTTCCCCTGGCAAGCGCCGGAGAAACTGGGGCCAGCAGAAACGTTGAGTCATGAGTGCGGTTCGCAGGCGATGTGTTGTTTTTTTTTTTTTCCCCGAGTAAAATTCCTTGCTGGGGAGGAGCTGGTGGAGGGGCCAGGGATGGAGGACTGTGCCCCCCAAGTGGGGCATTGACCTGCTGATGATGGGATTGCACCCCATTGCAATGGGATACAACCACCCCATTGCAATGGGAATTCCTGGGGGACGGGACGGGACCTGCCCAGGGAATTCCCCAGCAGCTGGATGGGAGGAGCAGCATGATCTGGGGGGGGCTGCAGGAGATGGGGACCCCATCCCTCCTCCTCCTCCTCCTGCTCGCTACCCGCATCCGCCCACCCCCGTGCAATGGGCGGCGCAGCCCCAGTTCCATTTATCATCATCTGCG
>VYZM01002525.1:16971-54488 GCA_013398915.1 Dromas ardeola | reverse complement strand
GGAGGGTGGCTAAGAGCAATCTTCACAGTGCAAAGAGGGCATCCTCCGAGCGCTCTTGCTTTTTCCTGCTGGAAGGATTTGTCGGAGGGGTGGGGGCTTCCAGGGGAGGGGATGGCAGATTGGGAACCATCTCCGCCGCTTTGGCTCGCTCTTCTAAAAATTTGTCAAACTCTGCAATGCAAAAAAAGAAGGACGACAGGTAAGAACCGGGGCTGTACGTTTATCCATGAGGACAGAGGTTAGCAGGGGTTGAATTTCTAGCGCTTGGTGTCCCGTCGGGCTGTGTTCGCAGGCACACATACTTGTACAGCCTGACTTCCACAGGAAAGGGTACAGATGTCCTTTGAGACACCCTAGCTGAGGCAGCAGAGGGAATCAAACCCACGCTACACCATCGGCTGCGACAGAAGCAGGGAAACATCATTCCAAAGGGCTGAGCAGCTTGGGGACACATTCCTGCTGGCACAAACACAGTGCACAGGAAAGAAGATGGCAGGAAAGCACTTACAGCTGGGAGGGCTCCTCACACCATAAATACTAACTTTTTGCTCTAAAATGCTCTCTTCCCGCCTTTCCGAGTGCAGAAGCATTTGCTGGGGAACATCAGGCTGGGAGAAGTCAGCATCACAGCAGGGATGAAAGCAGATAATTCAGTCTGCGCACTAACCTGAGAACGGCTCATAGCCACAGGCATCTCTGCTTACCTTCACTGGTCACTCCTTCTTCCAGTTCGTCTCCTTTCTGCAATTGGAACAAAAAGGCGTGTGAACACACAGGCAGCGCTTCACCTTCGCTATTATCCTCTACGCACATTTAATGCAACCGGACAGTTTCCACCACTTGCTTCCACACGTTAACTATTTGAGCAGGGCGACCTGGGGAAAAGGCACGGCTCCCACGTCGGGAGGCCAATGGTGACTGACATTTCACTGCACTGCAGAGCAAGAGGACAAGCACTAGAGATGCTTCTGAAGATTGCTGGTGGATACCTAAACTTTCCCCATTGGACCTGAATGGCAGCCCAGCGCTGTTTCCACTTCAGACAGTAGGCCCAGTCAAAAACTGAGCTGTGTGAGTCACACAAACACTGTACAAGATGCCATCTTTTGTCACACAGTCCTTTAAAAAGTCAGGACTGCGGTTTACATTGTGTCTTCAAATAAAATGCACTTTTAGCTGACAAAGGACATATGTCGCAAAATAGTCTGGGGCCAACATTCCTCCTGTGGGAGTTCATTTTAGACTTCGTACAAAAATATAGCAGCTTTCCTGGTGTCCATGCTGTACAAAGACAAGACAGGGTGGGCTGGATGAAGGATGGGCAGTTAGCATCCATCCATGAGATACGACGGCTGCGATGCCAGAGGGTCAGTGCATTTCTACCAGCTGTGTGCATTTGAACACGTGAATTTCCAACAGTGCTTTAATAGGGAAATTCAAAGTCCACAGATGTGGCATCCTTGTCAACCTCTCAGGATGTTAAAAATGGACAAAAATACTACTTGAAAACCTCATGTTGAACCTCCTTTGAAAAAGAAAAGTGTTTGTCCATACCCTGGCTTCTTTACTAGGAGAGCGGGAACATGCTGATTGGCCTCACAAAGGTTTTTAATGCCTGAGAATTAATGCCACCTAGCATCTGCTAGCTTTGTACTGCACAGAGGTTCCCAAAGGTACGCACAGCAGCCACTGCTTCACATGCAGAGGTACTGTTTGTTCCAACGTACCCCAAAAAGGGCAAGGGAATAAATAACAATTAGCTAACCAAATCTGTAACTTCCTCAGCTGGGAAGCAGAGAACTGAAATAAAGCATTAAGAGAACAAGGAGGGGGGGGTGAACTCAGAATAAAAAACAAAAATGCATCCCGAACTTTCTCAGAGGGCATCTCTCTGCTGCACCCACATACGGTCCGGATGGGGACCCAGGTACCTGGGGGAAGGGAAGCCCGTACAGCCACAGCTGCAGCGCGTGCGATCCCCGGGCTTGTTCAGGCATTTACACGGCACTTCTCGGCTTTGCTCTCTTTGAGCAAGACTATCTAGGGGATGAAAGATGTACAGAGCTACCTCCATATCTCTCCGTAAGATCTTTTCTCCTGCTAAATTAATTTAAACGGCAAAGACAAAAGTTTATTGTTTAAGCAGAGTGGACATGCTACATTTACTGTATTTCTTTAACAAAATGAGGCTAGTTTGTAATTAAATTTGAAAATAACTGCCTGTACCAAGGCCTGAAAAAACTACCTGCAGCTGAAAACCAGTGACATTTCAAAGACAGCCAGTCAGTCTGCCAAACTCCAACACCGAAACCCAGAATCTGTTTAAGCGCTTCTTAGGCTTTGGAGAGCAGGAGCGTTTTCTTGCTTTCAGTACAGTCAGCTCCTCCGGTGCCGGATCGGAGGGCTGACGTGCCGGAGCGTGCCTGCAGCACTGCTGCCAGAGCCGGGGAGCGGAGCCTGAACCCCGCAGCTCCCAGCTAGGAGCTGAGCAGGCAATAGCCAGGGGCTGGGGCAGACCTGAAGGAGTAGGGAGTTATCTAGAGACAATATCTGAAGTTGTAAGAAGTAATGGAAGGAAACGATCCTTAGGGATACGGTGACCACAGGGAAACAGTTCAGTTCACTGAAACCATGTTTAAAAGAACAGTCTGAAACGCAACCCACCACCCGTCCCCAAAATGCACTTGGTTAATTTGAGTCAGATGCTTACATTAAAAAAAGAGACTGGAATAAATGCGTACTAGCTGTACCACAGCTTAAACCAAACGTGTATTGGTACAGCAAAACAAACTCCAGAGCGAAGGAAAAGCTATTTTTAGTTCTGTCTTCTGTTTGTTTGTTTAGTAATTATCAGACAATAATCATTTAGGAGAAACTGAAAGTTATAAACATTCAAGAGAGACTGTTGTAAATTTTTATTATTACTCTTATGAAACGTGTTAAGATTGCTTGCCAATTTAAAAACGACATCTTGATTTGCAAGGAATCTAAGCCCTGATCCAGCATCTCTTAAAAGCACGCCTCAGCCTAAGCGTGTACTTAGATCCTGTCAAAGCTAATGCAGCCTTAAACATGTGCTTTAAGTCCAGTGGAGAACACAGGTAAACTTCAACACATGTTTAAATGCTTTCCTGTACGGGGACCAGAAACACATGGTTTCTGGAATGCATGCTATTCTGTGATGTAAACATGGAGAAGGGAAAATAAAACAACTCAGAAAAAAATGTTCTGATTGAATTGCTGAACACGACCCTATCTCCTCCCGCTTGGGTAGTCCCCTCAAAGGGAAATAAGCCATAATGTTTGGAAGTTTCACTGCCTCCCGTTACGAGAAGTACCAGTAACTCAGCAATGCATTGAAAGTTATCCGTACAAGTGCTACTGCCCATGTGAAAAATGAAAATATAAAGAGTCTCACCAAGTCGGTACTGAGCCACTCCTCAATGTCATCCATGACAGAGGACTGTGCAACAGGGATCTAGGGAGTGCAGCGAGAGAACAGCAAGGCAGGCAAAAACGAAAACACATCCACAATCATGGCCACAGAGCGATGGAAAACGCCAGAAATAAGATAAAAAACAAAACAAAACAAAACAAAAACAAAGATGTAAGATGTGCTGGAAAAAACAAAGGCAACAAAATATAAATGGCATTTCAAATAAAGAAACACTTGGAAAGGAAATTATGAACAACAAGGCTAAAAAAAAAACCAAGAGAAAGATTATGGGGAATGACGTGACTGGATGCCAGCGTAAGACGGGTAACTTCTCGACCACATATTAAAACCATCAAGATGGACTGATGATTCTAATCTTGATCGTGAAAAGCTTTTAAGGGTAGAATACTGGATATCAGTTAGGTTTTGAAATGTTAAATTTACACCTTTTTATTTTTTTTAAATGGGTATTAGCCACAGTGAAGGGTTAGCAAAAAGAGGGGCTCAAAGTCTGCAGGCAACACTCCTATGAAAACAATTTGATTTTCTCCGCAGGTGGAGGCAGTCAGAGCCCTGGGTACACAGTCATGTTTCCTTCCAGATCCTCCTTCCCACCACACCACGGAGCCTTGGCAAGCCTCGGCACACCAGTGTAAAGCAAAACGGTCCCGGCTCCTTTTCCCCAGTCCTCTGCCAAAGGTGACCCTCTCGCAGCGGAACCCAACGTGTGCCAGAGCAAAGTGTGGAGTCTCAAAGGTGAAGGTGAGGAGGAGGATGGGGCAGCAGGTCCTGGGGTGAGCAGAGGCGGAGGGCACAGCATGTGCTCCTCTCAGCTCCTGCTCCAGCACCGGCAACACCCTGCAGTGCTGCAGCAAGGCTCACCGGAGCTTGCCCGTCATGGTTTAACAAAAAGCATGGAAGGTTTGCCTCTCCTCCTGCGACAAACCCCCTCACGTTATGCTGTGCGATTGCGACAGGCAGCGCAGATGCGCTGAAGAGTGCTGAAGTGCAGCTATTTCACAAAGCGCTACAGGCAACTGGGTCAGCGAAGGGAAATTACTGCATATTAGGTGTAGAATTTCCTGACTTAACTACACTGCTTGAATCCAACAGAGGGCTGCAGAAGTAAACAGGAAAACAGCACAATAGATCGCGTAAGGACAACCTGAAAAACATTTGGAAAGCAACGTCAGACAGGCAGGTTGCAGGCGAGAGCACGGCAGCCGAGCAGCGGGGCTGGCAGGCAAGAGACCTCACGGTGCTGGAGAGGCTCTCCTAGAGAGAAAAGGCGCCAGGGATTGTTCACAGCTTTGCCTGAAACCTCTCAAGGGAAGAAGAGCTGAAAGAGGCTCGGCAGATGAATTTGCTGGGAGATGTAGTTTTCTCAGGGACTTCCAGCAGAGGAAGACAGACAGACTGAATTACAGAGGCAGCAGCACAGGCTGACGCTGTTTAGCAGAGCTCCTCAAGAATTCTTTCTTCTAGTCAAGTGGCCCTTTGCACTGAGGAGGTCAGTTAAGCCCTTGCTTGAGGTGAGGTCTGCCAAGGTGGGTTAGTTCTGTCAAAGGACTGGAAATCCAGAGTTCAATCCAAAGCATCTCCCACCAAGCGAGGCACCGGGAAGATGGCTTGGTTCCAGCTCTGCAGGTTGCTGGACAAAGTGCACATGACAGATCCCGGAAGGGTCAGAGATGCAAGCTGTCATTTTGCTTAAGTAAGTTCCTGCAGTTTCTTTGGAATGGGCCAGATTTAGGATAATTGCCTCTTTTTTAATTTGCAATGGAGAGCTGAATCATGCACGGACAACACTAACGCAGTGTGCTGAAGCTGCTGCGAGCTGGCCATGAGCGAGAGGAGGGCTCTGTAGACATCTTCCAACAGGTTCTTTCCCAAGGACAAGTTGCATCTTGTAGAACTGGCTTGTTAGTTTAACAGCTTTGGAAAATACTGGCTTCAGAGATACAAAGCAATGAATTTAGTCAGCCTACAGCAACCTAAAACCTACTGCAGAAGTTTCACTGGTGTCTCTCTCCTCTATTGCTTAACACTGCAGACAATAAGCCATGCTCTGGAAGGTGTAGCCTTCAGAGCTGTTGGCTAGTTTGCAGCTCAGAAAGGTACTTAGGTTTCTTTAAGGTTAAGAAAATCTGTATGGAGAGGAGGAGGAAAATAGCAGGGTTTTTTTGCTTTTCTGTGAATAAAATAAGAGCAGCTTTTCTAAAAAGTGTGGTGGTACTGCAGTCCTTGTACTAGGAGGAACAGCAGTTCCAATCTCGGTTATCCTGAAAACACAACAGATGACTGAGCAAGTAATGGATTCCTGAGAATCGCAGGGCTCTTCAGTTTGCAGGAGTCCTCGAAGAACAACTCAGCCAGTATAGGAGTCTGTGCTGCTGTGTTTTGTAAGATTTAAAACAAAAAAGGTGGGGGGGGGGGAAGGGAATTCTACTTTCAGACAGACCTACTTTATATAACAAACAAACAAAAACCTCAGAAGTGCAAGAACACTTCTCGCAGGTCATATGTAAGAAGCAGAGAGAGCTGTAAGATAAACATTTAAGCATGTTAGCCGTTTGCTATTCAGCACTGACCTTTTAAAAAGCTTCCCCCATCTTCCTGCACACTTACAGAAGAGCCAAGGGTTTGTATCTATTGCTCCTTCCATGCTCAAACTTCCAATTTATTTTCCTGACTCTGAGCCCCATTTTCCCAACAAAACATGGGTTAAATGTATCAGGTTCAATTTGTTCAAGAATAAAGAGGGGGGAAACTCTCAAGAGTAACTGGAAGTTTTAAAATATTTGGACTGTAACATTGTACCATTTATATTTCATTTGCAACTGACCACACACAGACGTTCGTTTTTTGCCAGTCAGTTGTGTATTTGGCAAGACTCCCCCTTCCAGAAGCCCTAAACTGAAAAAAAATGTGGAGGGGAGTTTTGTTAAAACTAATCCCCTAAAACACAACAGAAGCAATGTAAAAACAAATTAGCTAGTTTACACATTAAAAAAGACAACAGTTTCTGGGAACAAACAGCAGTGGCAGCCGCAGACTACATGGAAATGGCTCCAGAATGGGATACCGTCTTGTTAATACTTTGATTATGCAAACATACACGGTCTAGTGAAGCTCTCAGTCTTGGCAAGACAGCTCCCTAGATACTCAGCGTTGGCTGCAAGAGCTGTTTTTATAACGATATTGTGATTTCTTTTCTAAAAGTCTATACTCAAATTAAATGGAAATTAAGTCACCAAATATTTTTGGGTACTTTAAGGAACTGGCTTTAATTAAAAGTTGGGCTCATTGTTCAAATTCCTTTTTTTATTTAGCCTTTGGAAAATCCTACAAATGCGATCATCTCAACAGTCCTGAAAGGGAAATGGAAAAGGAGGGCTGGGAGAACAAAAGTGAGCGTTCAATCCCACAAAACCCACAGGAACCTGGAATTCAAGTTCATACTTATCTAAGTTAGATTGTGTTGGTGTTCCTACTAGCAATCAAAAGCCAAGGAGTACTGCCAATACATTTCCTCAGAAGTCATAAAATCCAATATTCTACCCTTAAAAAGACAGTTTAAGGTTATTATTATCACATTTTATTTCTATTAAAAATGATCCCACTGGAAAAGAAGCAGGTATGAAATGACAATTCAGGTCTCTAGGTGAGCTCATTAATGTTCTTAAAATGTTTAACAAGGTTCATGCTAATTGTTGCTAGACTACTGTCTTGTAGTAGCTTAGTTAATTCCATTTCTTTCTAGGTGTTTAACAAAGCTGACACCAATACTAGGTTAGATGCTATTCACTCCCCCCTGTTAGTCAGCAATAGTAAAGAAAGGTCTGTCGTTCCTACGGCAGCAGCAGGAGAGCACACAAATGCACACTAACAGTCTACTCCGGCTTACTACTACAGCCTTACCACCTATTTAAAGCTTTTGGGATCTTGAAATAGCTGCCTGGCCTCAATATTAGAACACATTTGACTTTACATGTAAGGACTGAATTAGCTACTTGGTTACTTGTCACTGTGTTTACACGTCGCATAAGGGAAGGGAAGAGCTCAGGTGCAGTGTGTTCCCCAACACAGCCTGTTGTGCCCGCACAACAACCAGCCAATCTGGATCCGACAGGCATGTCCGGACAGCAAAAGCCTTCGTTCACAAGGGGTATCAGATTGTCCTTGTACTGTGCTCTGTAAAATGCCATGGCTGGACAGGTAATGAAGCCCACGTGGTCTTCAGAACAAAGGAACGCGCCTGCTTGCCTTCAAAAGGGAGAGGGCTCCTACCACACAGAAGAAATGAGATCTTCACATGTTTATTTCTCAGTTTGTCCACAATTCAAGCACTTTAGTCTCCAAGAAGATGACATATTTCAACAGTCTCATGTTACCCAAGTAATTTCCAAATTTTAGGTCCTATCTCTCTATTGAAGGCACACATAGCGCCATCCCATTTTAATTAACAACATCTCAGCAGAGGTTTCATTTAATCTTTACTCACGTATCGTTACCACAGAGTGGAATCTCCTCTCTAGCCACCTATGCTTCTGGTGGTCAAGATGCAATGCTGAAAGCTGTTCGTATCACTTTCTGTGAATTATGGTTCAGTTTCATTCTTCCCCTGCCACTGTCCCAAATAATGTCTGTCCTGACGCGGTGGCTTAAGCAACACCCGCTTCTCACTTTTGTAACAAATACCCATTTGGCATGCGCGTGGGGTGACAGATTATTCTAACAAATGAATATATTCATGCAAATCTTAATAGCTGCTCAAACTCATGAGAAGGGAACTGGAATTACCTGCGCTAATACGTGGTGGCCTTATGATAAAGTCTGTGCCCAAGAGCTGCTGATACAGACCCCTGGTACGACACAACTTGCAAAAACCCAGACCTTACACTGCAAACAGACCTGGCACTGGAACAGCTCAGCTAACATCAGTCTCGTTTGAACCAGGAACATTTCCTGCAGATACCATTTTGTCTGTTAGTTTTGTAGGCAAAGCTGGAATGGATAAAGGTGTGGTTTGTGTCTCCATGGTCCTGGCATCACCTTGCCAGCAGAACTGAGCTGTAGATTAAGCTGAAATAGAAACAACGCTGCCATATTCACTGGGAGAGTACACACGGAGCCCTGAACAAGCCTCCCTCTGCAGAGGTGTGCTGGTGAATCAGGATGCACAGAAATGGCATGGGAAGAACACAACCCTAAGCTTAAAAGTATCACAGCTTGGAAAGAAGAATGTCACGCCAGGAGGGATGTGAGCACCACTCTGGCAGGTGGAGAATACCCTTCCAGTGGCCTCAGTGTTGTGCAGGCACAGGTAATGGCAACGTCAGCTCACCCCTCTTTCCCCCCTCATCTCAAAAGTACAAAAAGCTACCAAAGAATGTGCACATCAAGTTCATACCTGGGCTGCTAGTTATTCCACTGGTATTGCAAATGCTACAAAGTCGTATTAATAAATACGGTTAAGAACTACAGCCAGTTAAGAGAGAAACAGAGTTAATGATTAGTTTAGTTTAATTTTAGGTATTTCTCTCTTATATTTAGCATACAAACAAGGTGACAGGCTTGTAAGAGCAGCGACTGGCTGGACAGACAGACCCCCTTCCCTCCCCAAATCCGTATGCCTCCATGAATGCTGCAGTATCCTTTTTCCAGACTGAATAACCACAAGCCAATGAACGAATATTGTGTTTGTTTTTTTAATAAAGCAGTGGTGTGAGCGGTGCGAACAGCAGGGGTGCCGATTTCATGCTTCCCTGCTCTTGTAAACAGTGGAAAGGCAAAGAAGAGGAACTAACTCAATCACTGGATTATTCATTATGGATGAACATCTAACAGTGGCATAGTACATCTCGGGCTGCAACAGAGCCACTGAACAGCAAGAGCCTCTGTGAACCACAGTCAACAGTATCAGAGGCAAAGCAAGCGCTGCTCACTTTATGGCTTTTCACTCTCTTGTTATGAGCTGTGGGTCTCTGACAAGCCCTGAAAGGAAACTCTGGCTCCCAAGGATGGGTACCTAGAGCTGGGCTTGTAACATTTATAACATGTATATATATATGCGTGTGTCCAGCCACTTGGTATGCACCAGCCATGCAAACTTCTGACAAATTCATAAACTGACTCTCAGAAATAATCTGGATTAGCCCTAAATCTAGAAGAATAAATGCAAAGTGTTTCACAGAGTTGGTGCATTTTGATGTCGCACACACTGAATTTTCTCAACCTATAATCTCTCTGGGATGTTTCTCTTTTTAAGCACTGGGCAGCTTAGTCTGGGACATTCAAGGCTCTCCCTGGAGTGAGGCATTCCTGCTCCACGGGCCTCCTGACACCCAGCCCCAACCCAAAGGGAATTCTGCACTGTACCTTTCCGAACTTGTCTGCAATCAGGACTGTCTCACAAGGACTTTGAACAGTTAGGTCCTATTAAGTGTTTGAGATTAGTACCAATAAAGTGATGGATTATGTTGTTCAAAAATACGAAATTGGTCTTAGAACCTGGCTTTAAGGCACAGCTGAGGCTATTTTTTGCCTACCTCTGACTTCTGCACTCAAAGCAGGCTTTCAAACTTCGCTCTGGAAGCATGTTGATGGAGGACAACTTCAAACAAGGTCAAAATGTGCACAGATTCAATGATCTTCAGAAGCTTGATTTTATCAGAGCACTGGCATCACTAGACATGGGAATTAAATCCTTAAAGCCAGAAACACTATTGTACCTTTTGGAGTCTGAATCCTAAGGCCGGGGGGTGGAAGGTGTCAATCTGGGTAGCAGTTCTCCCATTCCTTTCCTTTCATAAAGAACTATCCCTACATTACTCAGTTGGATTAGGTATGATCCTACAACTTCCGTATGTTTATTCCAGACCATGAAGTTAAGCACTACCAGAAAAGATTGCTTTAAAAGAGTAGAAAGTGTCCTCTTTATGAACAAGATCTATGAGACTTGTGTTTATCCCTCGAAAAGTGGATACTGCATAAATAAATCAAGACAGTATAAGGAACCAGCTGGATCCCCAGGCCTCTTCTGAAGGTGATGTGGGATCCTACAATTGATTGAGTTGGTTACAGGCCTTTGTGCTGTACAAACCAGAAATAGGTGCAAATCTCTCCCTTTGCCCCAGGTAATGAAGTAGATGGGAAATAAACTCCTTGTACTGTCTGATTTCACGTGGTTCAGTAGGGCAGGACGAGAGGTGAATGGAGGATGGTTATTCTAGGTAAAGGGACTGGGGTGGGCAGTAGGAATCGCTTCACTGGTGAAGTCCTCACCATTCCTTGTGTAATTAGCCACTTGTCTATGGGCTCCATGTCTGAGTTCCCACCTTTACCTCTCCTCTGTGTTGAGAACAGAAAGGTCCATAAAGAGAGAAACCACAGCAACAACCCGTGATAAAAGTAAAAACAGCAGCAAGTTAAAAACTTCACATACACATACACACACAGAGAGTTGCCTACGGTAGCTTCTGGCAGCAGCTGCATCTCCCTCTGCTGCCTGTCAGCTCTGTCCGTGGAGGGACAGACCTCACCCCGACCTCTGCACTTCCTACAGACAGTTCACAGAATTTTAGTACTTCCTCCATGCTGATATCAAAAATAAAAATAAAAATAAAAAATCACTGACTAGTAGTGAGGCTGATGTTTGTCATCTTCTTAGAAGAAGAAAAAGCGTAGGTTATACAACCTACTAAAATCAGTCAGACTTTACTGGAAACACTAGTATTACGCACTGTAGAGTTTCCCTTGTTTATGAAGCTGTGAGTTGCGGCACACACCCTATTTACCTCCTTGATCTCGGCAGCCAGACTCTGGCCCAGACTCCAACAGTACGACAGCTCTAATGACGGCGTTGAGCAGGAGGGTAAGTAATGGCCGTTTGCTGCAGTGTTCTGGCAGCCTTTCAAACTGCCCCTCTCGAAGAGCGGCAGAGGTTAAAAGGACCGCTGATGCATCCAGTTCCTCGGAGCAGGTTGCAGACTGCATGGCACAGCAACACAAAGGCTCCCAAGATGGCTTCTTGTCCTTCAGCATCTCATCCCTGAGCCAGCGCCCGGATGCAGAGTCATCTCTAGCTCTGGAGGGGCTCGCTCGGGACCGGCAGAGCCCAGCGGTTCCAGCCAGAACTGGGCTAGCTCAGCAAACAGGCACTGGTGTGCTTAGGTACCTCCATCCAGATACCCATATACATGGGATACCTCTCCTGTCCCCATTATCACAGATAACAGAGAATCAGCTGTAGTCTTTTATGTCTCATTTCAGTACTTGTGCTGGGAAAGAAAAGGGGGAAATCACTCCAACTTCATCTACTATCTGTGTAACACTAGAGAATTGTTTCTTGGACACCTCTCCTCCCAGTTGTGATCATGCAACAACTCTGTGGCAACAAAAGCAATTCCCAACATGGAAAAGCAATATTAAGAAAACAGTGTATTTTTAGCTCGTCTTGTTTCCAGCTGCTAAATCATATTAAAAGACAGCTAATGCCACGTGATCAGCCATCTCTCTACAGACCATTCTGAGAACGACTACATTAGAAACGTCGGATGTGCTGAATTTTACCACTGGACAACTGTGCTGGAACAAGATGTGTGTGAAGAATGTGTTGCAAAGCTTTTGGCTCCTCCCTAGAGCTGTTCTTAAATTAGCTCTCTACCCAAATTAATGCGTGTCTTTCGTTTACTGAGCACTGCCAGTTTTTTGCTACACATGCTGGGGCTGGTGACTTTAGGAGAGTTTAATTTTTATTTCCTTTAAGAAGAGACACCCACAAGCCTCACAACACTTGACAAAAAGTAGCGTTTACCAATTACCAAAAGATTGCATTTCAAAACAAGCTCTTCCGATTACATGATACGGTCATCAGGACCTTTGAAAAGAGGTTGAAAGTCTCTACAACATCTCAGAGCCCAAAGTTCCACAACCCATAAAGTGTTTGCTTCAAAAAACTTTGACCGTCAGATTAGCTTAGACACAGCCCTTTGAACTGACAACACTTCGGGCAGAGCAGCAGCTACGCCGGTGTGATTGACACGTCGCATTGGTGCCTCAAGCAGAATTGGCTGAGAACAAAAGTGTTAATAAATAAGGACATGACCCTGTGGCCACCAGGGGAATGCAGCCCCCTTGACCAGTAGCTAAATGCAAGCCTCTTGCGTTTGGTTAGCCAGGAACAAAGAGCAGAATCCCAAATCCTTTCCCAGGTCCTGCCAATAACACAGCTCTGTGATACTGGGGGCTTGGGCTGTCACACTGGCTTCAGGAATTCCTCTCTCACACGCCCCCCCTTAACATACTTCTGCCCCTGCCTCCCCATGCTTTCCCCTTTTCTCTCAGTACTGCTGGGATGAGTTTTTCTGGGGCTGAGCTTGAAACCGGTCACAGGGATGACCTGACTTACAACTTTCCCTTTTTGCAGGAGGACAGGGACAGGAACAAGCAGATAGATTTGTGGGGTGGGGGGATGCTCCATAAGAAATCGTTGCTGAAACCCTGATACCACTGAACTGTGGCCCAGGCAGGCAGGCAGCTGTGATCTGACCCCAGCTGGCTCCGAACACAAATTCTCCCTGGCTCAGAGCACAAGCTGCCAGGCATGCCAGCTGCCCTGAGCACTCCCATTTCAGCTTATGAAAGAACCAGGGCGGGATCAGCCAAGGCACGGGGAGGCAATTCTCCATGGAGGGAGGTGTGTGTATGCTGCACTGCCTCTCCCATGCTACACTGGCTCTGCCATGCTCCCTAGTGGTCAGCACGGACCAAAATTAGATCAGGAAAAGGCTCTGAACTTGCTCCGTCATCTGAAAACTTGCACACAGCTGAGTACAAAAGAGCAGGACAGTTTTAAAAAGCAGGGTGGTAGAAAGGGGGCGAGGGATGATCTGAGAGCTCTTTTCACTTATGCCTTCACCAAGGTATGCAGACAAAGCTGGCCAAGCTCGCCCTCTCAAACACTTTCCTAGCATCAGCTGCTGTGAGGTGACAGCGCATGGGCCTCTTCTGCCCACGCAAGACAGCAGGAGCCTGGCCTGGGACAGACAGAACAGACTGCATGCAAGGGCAGTTACGGCACGGCATGCGAAGCATTAAAAGTCTACATAATTTCTCTCCCTGGAACTTGCTCGTGTATCCACACACTTACAGCAAAGTCTAGTAGATTAAGACTGCATCAACTTTCATAAGCAAAACCAAACCAAACAAATGCACACCAGCGTTCACAAGACGTTCCCCACTTATTCTTTTCAGCAGTAATTCCAGTCAAAGAGCTGGACCCCCCAGGCAAGCTGCAAGAACACAGGAGAATTTACCCACTATGATTTTGAAGTCTTTTAGGCTGGTGTGCTAAATAGCAGCTCTTTAGAGATCATTACTGAGCAAGTACTTGCTCCTAGATATCAATTTCAAAATAGCCAGTACTAGCATGTTGCTGGAATACAAAATGAGAAGTCTCGGTCAAAGCAGCTGCCTACAAGCTTGGATTCCACGCACAGCTCCAGATAACAAAACGCAGAGCAATGACCTACCCCTCCTGTGTTCTGTTTTCGAACATCCAGGGCAGACGCTAGTCCTTTGACAGCCTGTGGATCCTCATACGTCACGCTGAAAGAAAGGAACAAACCACAGAACTAGAAGGAAGCCCAGCAGCCACCCATGCAGAACGCACTTGCTACTCTGATTTACTCCCCTGGAAATCAGAAGGCACAGTCTTTTTCTTAGCAAGACTTCAAGTGTACTAACTGTATTCCAAGAAGACGAATAAAGACCACCTGTATAAAGACCATCCACCAGTTTCAGTAAGCATGTTGAAGCAAAAAGAGTAAGACTGGCATTATGAAAGGCAGGCAAATAGGTTACGAGGCACCATAAGCATGTCCAAGAGCTACCAGGGGACTGTGAAAAGAGGCCTGATTAGAGATTACGTTTTGCAAAGCTTTGAAGATGACATTTGGAAGCCTGACCTTGATGCGTGCATTGAGGGAGGCAGGGGGAGACTGAAGACAGATGAAACATAACTAAGCAACTGCAGTGAAGCATACAAAGAAACACACTATTTACAGAGGCTGGATTTTTTAAAAGCTTAAATTGCTATTCAAAAGGGACACGTAGCAGTCAGGTGACAGAGGCAATAGCATCCGTTCTCAGAGCACAGTGGCGAACCATAAGCTGAAGCAGACGCCAACACCTGCCCACAAATCAGCCCCTGGGAGGAGCCGCATGTCTGAGCAGGAGGAGCATGTTCTCCTCCAACGTGCTGGCTTCTCCCAAGCTCTGTGCACAGCACCCAGAGGCTCTCACCAACGCACCGCGCATCTTTGCTGTCTCGCTGCTGCTCCATTTATACAGCGTACAATCCAAGGGAGACAGAGCAATCCTCCCTTGTGAAATCATGGACTGATATGTGCGCCTTGTTCCATCAGCTCGCAGAGGAGACTGAGGTGCAGTGTGGGAAGACTAGTTTCATGCTTCATTTAGCAGAAGAGACAGAGGGACCTCCATTAGATCTCTCTGCAATGCATCGCCTTTCTGACTATACATTGGGGCTCTCTGCCTGTGATCTCCAGTGGTAATGTACGCCTCTACAGTAGAGCACGTCTTCTCAACACCGATACTACAGCTGAGGCAGTACCAATAGCTATATTGATGACTGCAAATAAAAGATCCTAATAAATTTGCTGGCTCAAGTTTTCCAGAGCTGCTAAGTTTTTGATAATCTGCTACGGTCTGAGTTAAACTATTTAACAACATTTCTTAGTTTGAGGCAAGATATTGATGATGGTCTAACTGCTGGCAGACACTATATCCTCTAGAATCTGAAGCCAGGAGGCAAGAAACAATATATGAAAGAAAAATACCTGAGTGTGTCTTTTACTGAATCTCACTTGACAGGGATCAAAGGATTTCTTAATAAGTGCATAGATTTATCTTACATTAAAATAATTGGACCTGTTAAATGCCCTTGAAAGTGCCAGATTTGCAGTTCTAGAGATGCAAGCCCTATGCATATAAACAAATTAGGGATAGCATGGCAGCCGGGCAAGCTACGCTGCCTTGACAGACTGCGAGAGTCTGACTGCTGGGCCAAAGGGAGAGTTTAACTGGATGGTAATTCTGTTTCTGAGCCCTTGATGACAGTAATTCAGTCACCAAAGTATACCCATGACCTTCAGGTGAAGGACCCTTACGCTCCTGTATCTCAAGCAATGGCTGGGTGGATGGGATGACAAGCCTTTATGAGAGGAAGCATCTGCAGAAGTAAGACAAGTTCATTTCCAAGTTTCCAGTGAGCTCATTAACTAAGACAGTCAAATAACATTACTCAGATAGTCTGCTCTGCCCAGCAGCAGGAACTTCTCCACTTGCTCATACTAATAATGACCAACAGGATAGGGATTGGATTAAAAGCACAAAAACATACACCAAAACTACTTTTTCAATCTGGAATGAAGTCAAGAAGTTTCAGATTTATGCCCTTAGAAAACAGCAATGCCGTGACTCAAACAGCACTAAAGACTAAGTCCAACATACTTCTTTCGCTGCTCAGCCAAGGAACTGCCTCTTGTCTGTGCAAACATGTCGAAGTCATCACGAGGATTACAGTGTTGTAGAGAGCTCAGTGTGCCACTGACGCTGTTTGCACCCAAGTCTGCAACCAGAGACAAAAAAAGCAAACCAATGAAATAGCAAACCATATGCAAGCACCACTGCCATGACTATGCAGGCTACAGAGGAAGTCATGAACAATACAGGACAGCTATAGATATCATCTAGTTAACAGTTGCAGCACTGAGCTCAGCTCTGTCCAGAAGAGGCTGGAAGCTGCAAATCATGCATTTTTTAAAAGACAAATGTAGAGATTTGTCTTATTCCTCCTGGAAGCACAACACCATAAGTACTCCTCATCGAGTAGCCAGCATTTGGGAATTGGTGTGCACCTGCTGCCAAACTCATCCTGAAATATTTACTATTCACTAACATGGTCCAAAATTTTGGGCATGGATACTGGTCTTTGCCACAATGTCGTCTCTCAGCTATTGACTGTGAAACCAACAGCTTCAAATCAAGTCATATGATATTGGCGCAGTGCTGAAAGAGGTGGAGAACCTTCAGTCAAATCAAGTGACCCTATCAAGCAATCTGGTTTGATTTAATGTACAACAGCTAACAGTTTCATAAAAACTTTCATCCAAAGATTTCAAATATTACTTGTATAAGGGGAATCAAGAACATTCACCAGACTGTTTTCATGGAGAGATATACCTAAGCAGATATAAAAGTAGTAGCACAAGTTTTACCATGAAGAACCACCTGCAGCCTTTTCTTCAGTCTCCCCTTTGGTTAGTAAATCCCTCCCTTTGTGCCAGGCTGGTTACCAATTATAAATTGCTACAGTACAAGGGAGTGGGAAAGCCCTCCTAATCCTGTAAGCCATATACGCAAACCTTCTGAAAGCCGCATGGCAACATTTATCAGGTAGTGGAGGGCCAAAGGGAGCAGAAGCTCCCTGACCCACAAGTGAAAAATAGGTCCTCGTAAATCCCAACAGCTCACTGCGATAAGGGCTTGTACTAGGTGTTTGGGTTGGTCACAGGGACTTCAGCAACTGCTCAGACTTGCTCCCACAATCACACACCTGGATTGCCTAGCAGCCCCTGCATGCTGTGCAAGATGCACAGACTGGTTAGGCTTCAAAAAGCCCATGCATTACAGCCTCATGTTCAGCAGCACTATTTAGATCAGGTACTCACCAAGCCCTGCAAGCTGTGAAGAAAGCGAAGACGGGGGTGCTGAGTTTCCGACCATTGGGCTCACTACAGCTGGAGAGCCAGGACCCAAATCTATTAAATTATCTTCTGTCACCTCATTCAGTACCTGTTGGGACACAAGAAATGCAGCAAGTTACACATGCCAGAGATTTCTTCTTGCAGCGCAATATTAAACACCAAAAAATAATGGGCTCTTTCTAAAGAGATGTCTCTTGCATACTGCGAAATGGACAGGTCTCTTGGATACTATGGTGATGGACTGCAGTATAAAACAGGTCAGCCACCAAAAAACCTCAGTCTGAGTGCTCAGCACAGCAGGAGACTCTCCTAGAGGTCATCTACATCTCTTCAGATTGATCTAATCTGTCTTTGTTCTCCACCTCTTTTAGCACCGGACCAACATCAGATCGAAGTCAAACTGAATTTGCTACCATCTTCCACATCAGGTATAAACTGTTTTCAGAAACAAAACTTCTTAGTTGTGACTAAAGTTACAATACCTGAAGTCCCCACAGACTCAAAACCAATCAAAAA
Organism: Dromas ardeola; assembly: GCA_013398915.1. Lineage (NCBI taxonomy): Eukaryota > Metazoa > Chordata > Aves > Charadriiformes > Dromadidae > Dromas > Dromas ardeola. The sequence goes on along the minus strand of VYZM01002525.1, from coordinate 36,743 downwards.
AGTTAAGAGAGGAAAGAAAATCCATCAAGGATTGTAAACACAGAGATGTCTTAGTAGTAGTGTCTTCCTGAGCCAGAAGTTGTCACCTGTAGTTTGCCTCATTCTTAGGCTCTTTTCCTGGTATCCACTATCAGCCACTACAGGGCCAGACAGGTAAAAGGTCTCATACTAGTGATATGAGTACAGCTAGTACGGTGTAGCTGCTGATATAATAAATGGAGTTAGGTACTTACCCCATTGCTGGCATTCTGTGTTGAACGTCCCGATCTGTATCGTTCAAATCTGTTTAGAAATAAACAAAAAAAACCAATATGGAATATCAAAGCTACCAATAAACAATGAAAACATGAGTTTATAACGAAGACATGACATGCTTGCCACTGAACTTAGTTTTGGTTTGTTCAAGAAGGAACCCCGAAAGCTTTAACTCCAATCCAGGACAAAGGGAGGAGAATTGCAGAAGTTGCATTTTTGGGAAATGTGGGTATTAACTAATCTGATCTTGCAGCACACACATCCCTGAAAAACACTGTAGGATTTGTCTTTGGCTGGTGGCTTGTTGTTTTTTTTCATTAAGTGCTTCGTGATAGACTATTCTGTTAGCAAAAGGACAGGAGGAACTGCAGCAAGATTGATGCTCCCAGGTAAATAAGCTGAGTACCGCAGCAAGTCTTACTCCCACTTAACAGCTCCCTCTTGCTGCAATACATGTAAATTAGAAGCCATAAGCATGCGAGCACAGCCCTGCCCAGGCAGCACATGGCAAGGGAAACAATGATTAGCAGATTCATTTCTTAAATGAATTCTGGCTCAGCGCAAAGATCGTCAGAGCCTACGTTCAAATAGGTTGGTACTTTCCAAGAATGAAAAGTAATGATGTTGGATAAAAATCCTCATACTTCTTAGGGGAAGAAGTCTGGCTAGTCAAGATCTGGTCTCTTCTCTACTCCTTCCCCAACCAGCTGTGCATCAGGGGCCACAAACCTAAACCCAGCTTTCATGAACTCAAAAAAGCAGGGGGAACTGCCTCCTCCCAAGGCCCGTCTGAGGCCAGTCTGATCTCCTTCCATACCAGGAAAAGTACCATGATTTCTCTGAGGTTAGAGTTTTCCCTCACTTAAAAGAAGTTTCACGTGGAACCACTCTTTTCAATAAAAACCCTATAATACTAATATATTCCTGTGGGTTTTCTCACAGATGGACAAAATACAACAGGGAATCTCAGGCAAACTAAAATGTTTTCTTGATACAACAGAGGAAAATGCAGACTTAAAGGGCAGCAAAAACAAATTCAGGCCCAAATTTCAATTTTAGGAAACCGTGGGTGTCTACTATTACTGGAAATCCAGCTCCCTTAGCTGGAAACCTAAGACACCTCCCACCTCATATTTCTCACCAAAAGGCTTATGAACCACACGTTCGTTTCTTCACAGCGAAGGCTCCTGCTTGAGTCACTGACAGGGCTCGGTACCCATACTAGAAATCAGCGTGATGAATGTGGAGCTTTGGGAATAGCAGAGGAGGAACTGGGATTTATTGAAATGCTCAGACCAGTGCGGCTATTCTACCACAAATAGCTTGCTAACATCACTCAGCTCACCTTTCAGTGTATAATGACTACAAATACATTAGCCCCAGTCAGCAAAGTTGCAGATGGGGGAAAACAGGAAAAATATTAAGGGTGACCAGACTAAGCCTTAGTGACAGTTACACTCTGCCACTTGCAGAATCATGCTCATGGCATGAAACACATACCATTGCACATAAAAAGACAGCATTTGTTTCAAAGTTTGCCCCATCTCCTCTGAGCGACTAAATCAAAGACAAAATCGAGGCCACTGAGTCTTCTTTCCAGCTTTTGCTGTGACAGCCCAGATTCGCATACCTAGAGCCCAATTTATTTTTAAAGGCTTGAGAAACAAAGCCCTGTGCTAAGAGCAAGGAACAAAGGGTACTCTTTAGTGCCTCACTCCCCAGGCCTGTCATTAAGGGGAAGATTAAACTTTCCCAAGACTGCTGTATCACGTGTCACCTACTGCAGCAGATGTGTCTGACAGCGCCTTTGTCTAACATGTCGAAAGTCCTGTGACCCAAGTCCAGCCCCTGGGGATGATTCCCACAGACCATCTCAGCTCTGCGTAAAACAGGCTTTTTTCAAGATTTTAAGTGTTACTTAAAAACAAAACCCTTACATGCACGAAGGTGACGCCCACCTCAGGCAGCTCCCCTTGCACCAGTACTGGAACTAGAAAGCTCCAAGATCAGAAGACAGAGAGAGCTCACGGGAGCCTCCCTAAGCCAGGAAGCAGCACAAGCATTTGTGCAGAGCCCAAGCGAGCAAGTAGAACCAGCCACTGTGGCCGTGCTATTTTCGGTCCCAAGTCCCTACATCTGTACAGCACAGCACAACAGGGACTTGCAGACTCGAGTCTCTGCTAGTTCAGAGGGTTTTGCACAAGGTTGCCCTGCATTTTACGGCTATGCCCCACAAAAATTCAATGGCTAGGACAAAAAAAATACAGTCATAATATTAAAGGAAACAATTGAACCCAGAATGTGACCATAAAAGACTATAAAAAGACTTTGTAAATGCTAAATGCTTTCTGTGGTTTGGTTCTCTGTATTTTGTTATGTTGGCCCAGATGGCCAACTCTTGTCAACTGACCTATTTTACACTTAGGTGAAAACCCAGAACGTATGTAAATAGTTGATGGAAAAGGTGCCCCACCTTTCGTATCGGAGGAAGACGTTATTTAAATCATCATTCACATGCAGCAATTCCTCTGTGACTTCTTCGTTGGACACTCGTGAGATAAGCTCCACAATTCTCTGCTGCATAGCTCTACAGGTTCGGTTCAGTTCCTGGATGGAATGCATTGTACACACACATTCTGATAAGCAGCTAGCAATAAGTGGATTTAGTTGAGCTCTGTTCACAGCCAAACATATCCCCCAGCTGAGAAACACTAAGACAAGTCTATCTTTGCATGATTAAATGTCACCCAAAAGCACATCTAATCAAACATGCCCTTCAAGAGACGATGGCATAAAACCTTGAGAGCCTATTTACAATTCAACATTCTGATTCTTCTTTAACTCCAAGCACTTCAGAAAATAAATATCTATATTTTAGTGATCTGTTTTAAGAATAAAACATGTTAATACAACAGCTTTCCAGAAGAGAGCTTTCAAGGAAAATTCAATCTGGTCTTTTTGGCAATATCATCCTTAAAATCTAAAAGATGCACATGGTGGAACAAGTCGGGGAAAAAAGTTCATCAGGGCTAACACAAGTAGCCAAGTGTGTGCTAGGAAAAGAAGTGTTGAGGACACAGAACTTACCAACTACTGAGAACAGGAGGGTGAACACAAAACAAGGAGAAGGAGCATGAAAAGATGAGCGCTCCACACACACTGCAGTACTGAACTATGCACAGAAACGTTCCCTTCAACTGAGCAAATCCACAGACAAAAGACTGCAAAAACGCAGTGGAGAGTTTCAGAAGAAAATTTTAAAGAATATAGAGAAAGGGAATTTATTTTGGAAGTGTCTCATGCCAAGAAATCTAGGTTTGAGTTTGCCTAAACCAGGAGTTCTCATGCTTCTAGGACATATCTTCCATCACCGATTACTTAGCAGAATTCTTTACTCCTGAAAGGCCTCAAGACCAAGGGTCAAACCCGGTATGTTGAGGAGGAACTACAAGAAGAAACGTGACATATTGCATGGCGCCACTGATTAGGCCCATGGTTTTACTTCAATAAGCACTGACATTTCAACTAAAGCATGTCCCTCTGTCATCTTCTACTCCCCCCCCAAAGCTCCACTTCACAGCAAAAATTCAGCACTAAACAAGGATGACTTGTTGGTACACAACCTTCTGGATGAAAGCAAAGATGTGTTTGTTTTCCTTGCATGGTCTGACATCCTAAGCTCTGGATAAATTTCACCTAGTGCAATCCAGCTGCCTTAACAGCTTGAGGAATGTGTTCTCCAATGTCAGTTTTGATCCCATCACTTTAGAAGCAGATTGTGACATTTCAGAGGTTTGTTTGCTGCCTTTCTGAGAGGGCTGACAGTACCTATCTATTCTGCTCAGAGCTGGCTCTCCAGCAAGCTGTTTACATTTGATTGTTGGAGAAAATGTCAGGAATTATTTAAGGAGGAGGGCTATATAAACCTCAAAGCAAGGAGTCCTTGCATGCAGCACCCGGCTCACGGCTTTCAAAAGACTAACCATCCTTTGTGATCAAAAACGGGTTCTCCCCAGCTCTGTGATTCAGATTTAGGAAGCACCAGTCAAAGAAGGGAACCAGTTGGAATAAAGAATCGTTGCTGTCACTCCATTTTATGATCAAGTTCTTTCACCTTAGAGCTATGCTGTAAGGTTACGCTGTCAAGATGTTAGTAGTTGTTTCTGAATGTAAGCAAACTGTTTTATGCTGTTTTGGTCTGTTGTGCTTTCCTGGAAGCTTCTTTTGTTTTGAGCAGTCCGACCCAAATGGGCAGTAACTGAAAGGCTCTTTATTGCAAAGCCTCTCATCAGCTGCCATGATGGCTCTGAGACAAACGCACAATACCGCTGCATGGGAGAGACCAGTTTTTGGATGGATTTCAAACTCTGATGTACCACAGAGAGCAATTCCCTGCCTTCCTCCAAATGTACTGCCGTGGGAGCCCATCCTCCCTGCTGGAGGATCAAAACAGAAGCCTATTTCTGAAGCTATGGAAAGGCAAATACCATGTTAAGGGCAGCAGCTGGAATGCTAGATCACAGTATTCCTCATCTGTGTTGCACGTGGTACTGTATTACCTTCCTCAGGCAAAAGGGCACCTCGCTACCACTGGCCATGGGAAACAAGTATGAAGCCTGAGACGTGAGCTCAACTGAAATTTTTCCCTTTTGAGATAATAAATCCTGTACTGGATTGGGACTTTCCAGCAAAGAAACCCCTTCTGATTACCCAGTCTAACCCTCCGGACAGCATGAAACTTTGCCTGAGTGCTTGCCTTAACCTTCAGGAGAAGCTACAGCACCTCTTCTGGAAAAAAGATTTCAAGTGGCAGAGAATCCACAGACCCTTGACAATATTTAGTTCAGATGGAAGCATGGAGTGTTTTTTTCTTGCACAGTGACAGGGAATGTTTTGCCACTGTACAAGTGATGATGGAGGATTTAAAAGATGCAGAAATGCTCAGGGCTTACAGAGCCTATTGCAATTTTAAGCTGCTTTGTGGCGAAGGAGATCTTATATTCAACACTGGGAAAAATTTCTAGCTACATGGAGAAGCAAGCACTGGAACAAGTTTCAAGGGAAGTCAGGAAATCCTTGTCACTGGAAGCTTTAACAAATGAAGAACATCAAGTGATGAGACTAACTGGGGTCAAGCGCAGTCCACATTGATTTCGTAAAACAAGCAAATCAAGGCAGTGAAGGGAACTACAACAAAAACCATCCCCCAGAGAAACTCAAGCACAGAAAGGATCAGAATCATATTTGCTAGGAAACTGTTACCTGAAGCAATTCAAGGTCTGAGGAATCCTCTTGTCCAGGTACCATTTCTGTCAGCATTTCAGACATCACTTTTGTATTCCCACGAACAATATCCAGTTCACTCCGCAGCCGGGCAATCTAAATTGGGGTAAAATACAGCAAAATACCACATAATCTTTTGGTTTAAGCAGATAATTTTCAAGAACTGACTCTGTGATACCTCTGCTTCTGTCTGACTTGACATCTGAGGCTCCAGACATTCTAGCAGGGTAAAAAAAAAAAAGTAAAGGTAAAAAGTTTACCCAGGAGAGAATTTTAGAAAAGCAACAGAAAAAGAAAAGAATTTTGTAGAACCACTCACTATCATCACAAACCCAGATGTGCTACGCCTGCATGGAAGGGAAGTAATTGAAACCAGCAGCTAAAAACAGACCTCAGCTGCAGCAGACCTTGAGTGCCTCACTCAAGTGTGGGGAAGGATGTACAACTTTTGAGCAGGATCTTTGGCTCTGAATTTATTATTTTTGCAGAGAGAAAATAAGCTCCTGTGTTAGGGCATTTGGAAGGGTCTTAGGGATGCAGGCTTAATTCCTTGTTAGAAAGGCTTCCTGCATCTGCAAGGCATTCTGTGCCTTTCAAGGAGGGGGGCTAATGAGAATAACTGCTAACCTACTGCACAACCGCTGAGTTTTTCAGATTGTGAGGTTTCGTAACTGCTGCCATTAGGAGGCCATACAAACAAATCTAAAGCCCAGATTTTACTGTATAATAGGAGGAAAGACTACTAAGTAGAACCAGATCTAGGAGGCAATAAAAGTCAAAAGAGCTAAAATGAAAGTTTCTTTGCAAATTGGTTTCTAGTTTGATCTGCTGAAAGTGTCTCACTCAAAAGAATCATCATCCCAATACCTGTTCAGAATTAGCAGTGATGGGACCAGTCACATTCAGAGCTGGAGCCTGAGGAGCAGAATACGCCGTTGGAGACGATGAAGAATAAGAACTGGTGCTCATCCTTTGCTGAGACTGTGAATTGTGCATATTTGCTGCAGGATCAACTTCAGGAACGCTCTGCCACATCAAAAAGACAAGGGTTCAAAAGCTGAATTGTGACAGCACTTGCTTTGTCAGCAACCTCAGGCCAAACACGTTCAAATATAGAACGTAATTGCACCTTGTGGAAAAGGTCAGTATAGTTACGAGAACAGCCTGGCAGGCCAGCCCATAAACAGACAGCTGCAACAAAAATGCATGCCCGTATCTTTTGACTCAACCCACATGCGTTTAAGTCAACTCATCTTTACAAGAAAAATGAGAAGCAAAATAAAAATGAGCCAAAGATAAATAATTATAAATTATTTAAAACTAGGAATTAAGTTGCAGGCTTACAAAAAAATGATGTGATACACAGATACTGGATTTAATTAATCTTGACACAAGAATTGTAGTCCTTCAGTCCTTGATCACCTGCATTTACCACTTCAAAGATTCATTAACTTAAGCTTTCAGAGTGAATAATCAGAACACCTGTGATCATTAAGTTACTTCCTAGCAGCAGTTCTGTCAACTTTACAGACCTAACTTTTCAAAGGTGTAAAGATCACACATTACCATGGGATCAGTGAGAGATTCAGACACCTTTAAAAGACAGGCAGGCCTTGGTTCAGGGTTATCACCAACAGAAACAACCATACTTCTGAGAAAAAGAAGTAAATCTCCATCATACACCCTGCTGGACTCTCTCTGAACAGATTAGCTGTCTTTTTCTGGTGGTTTTGTGGTACGAGACAAGTGTACAAACCTCCTCCAAACTCTTTTCTCAGATTGATGTTTGACTCAAGGGAGGAGACTCCATTAGCTTATCGGCATGTCAGATGCAGCTGCTCCGTTATGTTTCTCCTACATGCCCTTTCATTATTAAAAAAGTCTTTCCAGAAGTGAGAAAATGAGCCAAATTCAGAGAAACAGGAGGGGAAAGAAGAGTAGTTACCAACTATTTAGTCGTCTTAGAAAAATACCGCTGGAATCATCATGCTGCAGCTTACCCTTTGTGGTGTGTGTATTGGAGACAGAGCATCAAGATCTGCCATGGGAAACTCTATGCCTTTCCTCTTGAGTTCTTCATAAATATGCACTACTCCAGTTAAATCAGGGCTACTTCGAAAGGCATCAGCCCAAGCCTGGAAAACATGAGGGATTATCCATAAACCTTCTGAATGATGTTCCAGCTCCACCCTGACTTCAGATACAGACTACAAAAGCTTTCATGTATTTCAGCTTCAAAGGGAAGCTGTAATCATTAGACCTGGTCTAAAAGATCCTGCAAGTATTATTCAGACAGTCACGTACACGTGTTATTCGAATATAAAACAGACAGGAACCCAGTGCATAGCAGCTATGTCTAACCCCTGACACCACCAGAATCTGCAAATGTAAATGAACACATCTTCCAATCTCCTCTGCTTGGCACTGATTGCATGCTGATCTTTTCTCGCATATTCTATGGCCAATGACCCACCAAAAAAAGTCTGTATGCAAGATTAAGATCTAAGCAAAATTCATAAAGTCATACAATAACCTTAGGTAATCTCAGTTTACTTTCTGAAACACCCTCATTTGTTGCCAAAGAAAAAACACAGCTGTCAAGTTTTCTTCAGTATTTTATTTGGACCAAACTTACATAAAAAAGGTAGTTTCTGAGGTTCTTATATTGTGAAAGATGCAGTCCCGTGAGCAGCAGAACTAATGAAGCCTGGGCTCTTACAGAGCATATTCAACACTTAGACACCCCGGTGTGTCAGAAAGAACAAGTTTAAAGGGAGAGAATTTCCCACAGCCAGAACACTCATAATATCTCTCCCGCATGAATTCTCTCCTGTCTAAAAAGACTTCAATTCACATTTGAGCTTTTCCTTCAGTGGGAGTACTAAGTGTTTCTCTTCGCTAGCCAGCCTCCCATACTCATGAAGCTGCAAGGAGCATAACATCTTGAAAGCCTCTATCCCCTTTCACTTTTGTTGGAAATTAGCCAAGTATTAAAAATTTAGGGGAAGGAAAAATTGAAATATTATGACTCAATTAAAAATGAAGCATTCCCCAAACCCCCACATATGTGAGGCAGAGTATCAGTGTGCTGGATCCAGAACTACTGCGAGACGTGTGTGTGGGCTCTGAACTTAATTCATTTAGTCATCACTTTTACACTAGTTCTTTGACTATTTTTACTTTAAAAGCTGTTTTTACCCACTTTCTATATTTGAGAGGAGAGAATTCAAGGATAGCACAACAAGAGAAGAAATAATATTAATATTTAACTTACATTCCTATTCTGCTCAATTCTAAGAAAGAGCATTTCCTACCCTACATGCCCAGGAGACAATCCATTATCAGCTGCAAGCGAACAATTCTGTGTTTGCTTCTCAGCTTTGTTAAAGAGTAAATTAACTGCATCAACTGTTCTGATGCAGTGCAAGTCCAAACAGCCCTATCTGAGCCAGAGAAAACAGCTCTGACTGCAAAGAGCCATTCTGTTTCCTTGGAACTGACCTTCCAAACCATCCCTAATTCTGATGGAGATACTGACTGTACAAGTAATTCTACCCTTGCACTTTCTCTGCATTTTCAATTTACGTAAAAAGTCATCTGAATGATGCTTCTACATAATGGTGTTCCCCAATTCAACTCTATTTGCAAGTGAAAAATGTTAGGCAAGGGATGCTCTCTTTAATAATCACTCAAAAGAAACTTAGAGGTGAAAGTATGTTGCGTTGCTGCTCCCAACTTTTAATGAGGCTTGTTTGCCCAGGAGGATGTACTAATACATCCTCTCTTTCACTGGCTTCCTATAAATTTTGTTGTAGGCACTAATGACAGTGAATTCACTTCATTTGCACTCTACCTTTTTAATATATTGTCTCTTCTGCAACTCTTTTCCCTGCACAAAGGAGACACTTTCATTTCTATTCTTCTTCTGCCTGAGCTGGCAGCATTATCTACATTAGTGTGTGTCTCAGAGGTCACAAGCAGGACTGGGCGCTATTGTCCTAAGTGCTGTCTACACACCTTGTAAGACAATCCCTGTCCTAGACAGCTTACAGTTCAACTAGGCAAAAGTAATATTAGCTTTACTTTCCTGATAAGGAGCTACGCATAGAGCTTAGGAGACTTGCCCATTGTCCAAACAAGTGTATAACAGAGGTGAGATTGAATTCAGATCTTCTAAGACTTTGGGCCAGACTGTCAAAGGTAGATACTTAAGGATGCTGCTGTATAAATCCCACTTGGCACCTCAGTGTCCCTAAACAGGTTAATTAAATATCATTGCAAATTTGGCCCCTAAATTAGTGACCACCACAAGACAATTTTTCCAGTGTCAGACACTTTTTAACACATGTACCCTCCAAAGAATTTGCCGTGCCACTAGAAGTTTCCCCATGTTTCATCTTTGATGACAGTGCTCAGCTATTGGGCAGCAAAGTGGTACGAACTCCGAGGAGATATGCAAGCTCTTACCAGAGGCCCAGCAATAAGGAATACTTCCAAGGCCTTTTAGCAAGGTGAAAAAGGAAGGATAAGCAATATGTAATACAGGCTAATTCATGTACACTGGGAAATAGGTTCAGAAAGTGACACACAAGATACCCAACATCTCAAAACAGTCACGTCTCTAGATAAGAAATTGGATGGCAGCTTCATCTACCCTTGCTATGGAAAGACCCAGGAGTACAAGAGCTGTATGGCTGGACACATACAGTGTTTGCACAGCTTTTTTCCATGCTTCCAAGTGCTATTAATCCTCTCATTTCTGTTCTTATTAATTCCCTGCTATCAAATTGTAAAGAGCCTACAGAAGGGGAACAGAGCCGAGAAGAGATCAGCCCCCTGGAAGGGAGGTAACTCCAACTGCAGGGAGCTCTAAAGAGCAAAGTCTAAGCTGAGCGAAGTGGTCACGATGTGCGGGGTATTTTGGGTGTGCGTGTCCATAGGGCAGCTGAGATGAGTGACTGCAATCACTTTTCCAAACTTGTCAGGCAATCTGGAAAACAAAGTCCCGTACCACCTCCAGCTAAAGAGACACTAACAGAACCCACCCACAGGCAACTTTCATCATTCTCAGGCTTTTTATACCAAAAGGCATTTAGTACCCAGGCTTTTAGCTCTACTGCACCAAGTCTACTCAGATAAAGCTCTGTTTAATACACTGAGGCAATGACTGCGGCTTTTTGGTTATGTTACAAATACTTCCATCTTAGTTGCACTGATGACTGGGAATCCACTTAAACCCAGGACCCAGCGTAACCAACATTCTCTAAAGCGCTGTAGCAGAGCAAACAGTATGGAAACATGCGCAGTTTCTCTTTATGGGACAGTATTTAACCTCATCTGCTGGTCACAGCACGCATGGGCTCTCCCACCAAAGCAGGCAGACACCCAAGGGCTCACTCAGATGCACAAGAATCGCTTTTAATAATTTCATTAATTTTGTGATTTTTTTTTAAAAAGCCTTGAGATCAGAGACCAGAAATAAAGGGACCCCACAGACCCCAATGCAATGCCCACCTAATTCCCCCACCCAGCCTATTTCCTGTTCGGAAATCACTTATTTACATTGTCATGCTCTAACGATGTCCTCCCATCTGTATATCCTAATAACAAATAAACCAGGAGAAATTCAACTGCGTGCTTTGCCACAAAAATCAGAAGTCTATCCGGAAAACTATGCTGCGCATTTCTAAGTACCTTCCCACAAGAAACACTGCAGCAGGTTTATATCATTTTAAATACGCAGTGTCTTTTAGTCTCTGGTGTATGCAATAGCCTGTAGGAGCTTAGTGATAAAGCTTCCTATAATTGTCAGATTTCCTCCAGGCAGGCACCAATGTTTCCTCATGTGTTGCTAATGGTTTGTGGAATTAACATGGCTGTTTATTGTTATGCTGCACAGAAGGAGAAGTGCCAGACAAGCCTATGTCTGAACGTCCCCACTGCAGGCAAGGCTCTGATAGTGCACTTTTACTGCACAATAACCAGAGAAAAGACACCAAACCCATTTTAATTCCTATATGGTCATTTACTTTTCTATAACCATCTTTAAAAGGAATTCAGAATGCTTTCTAATGGAGAGAACCAGCTCCATTTTACGGTCAGGGAAACAGACACAGAAAGGTAAGTGTTCTGCAACTGACAGCGAAAGTGCGATCCTCTAAAATTTCCTGGCCTCAGATGACAAGCCCATCACAGAAGCAGGTCTCCAGCTTCTAGATTTGACTGTTCAATTGCAAAGCCATCCACTTATTTTAGAGCAGAGTGGTACCTCTCTAACTAGAATCCAGGCATTTCTCCCTGGATAAAATATCTATGCGTGTGCATGTCTGCTCTTCCCTGCCAATCTGGATATATTGTTTGTTTTTACATATAAAAAACTTGCCACATTTTTATTGATGACAGCATGTTTAGCGATGCGTAGCACTGAAGCAGACAGTCCTTACTTCAGGCAGCAACATATGGAAGCAGAGACAAGCTGTGTACCTGAATCAGCGCTAGTACTTTATCCTGTACAATAGTGGGGGGGTTATTCTTGGGCGAGATGATTTTCACCAGAACACCATCTATGAAGTCACGGTTTGCCACTAAGACATGAAAGCGATGGCCACAGTTCTTCACACAGGTCTCCAACACCTACACACACACAAGAAAACATTCATTGTTGGAGCAAAGCTTGATCGCACACATAGCACCTATGTGGTTGGTTTCTCATTTTGTTTTATTTTATTTTAAAACTTTGGATGGGAGGGAGGGAAGACAGAGGAGAAATCACACTTTTAATTCCTCTTTTCTTCCCCAATTTTACCAGACAGCTTACTTCTCTACACACACATTTAGATGTACCTCACCCACCCACCCACATACTGGGCACTTTTGTGATCTAGCTTTGCCTGTTTTCAAGGTAAAAAATATAAAGTTTCTTCCTCTTCAAAGCAGGACTTTCCAACCTGCGCAGCTGAACAGCTAAGTACACAGCATCACATCAAGAGCAGGTAAGACTGAGGACATCCTGTCACAGTGAGATATTATCATGCTGTGTGACTCCACCATTTTCTATGTACCTGGAACACAGCTGGACCCGCCTGCTCTGAGCTATAAGCCATGTTTTAGAGTTGGGAATTCAGGTGAATGATCTTCACTCATTCCAAACACTCCCTTGTGAATGCTCTGACAGGTTATACTTTGACACATTTTCCCCCTGCAACCTAGCTAGAGGCACCTTCCACTTGCCATTCAACTGCCATGGAAGAACAGCTGTTGATTTTTCCTCTGAAGAACATGATTAGCATGGAGATAAATCCAATGCGTCACTTCTCCTTACAGCCATGCCTAATAACCACTGCGACTCTCTATCTGAGGAGTCTGTAATTACTCTCCTAGTTCAGATACCTTCATCAGCCCTGATGACACGGACTCATTCCTGATGAATTTCGCTCTTTCCTGCACAATAGATAATCTCATGGTTTGGTCTTTGGTAATCTGTCAAAATGACAATCCAGGATAGGAAATGGCAAGAAGACAGAAAGTACAGTCACGCTTCGTCAGGGAGATGCAACAAGAGCTGTGTGAAAGAATCATACAGATCACCTACTCACAGCAGCACAACTCGATCTAGTTACTGCTGCTCATTCCTCAGACCGCTGCGGCGCTGAGCCTGCCCAGCACCGCGCGCTCAGGAATGCTGCATTACCCAGGAAACCCCTAGCTAAAGTCATCAGTAGGAAAGGTCACTGGCAAATTATCTCACACCTTAGCAGTGCTGCCTAAATGCACAGAATATAATTTACACTTTATTGAGTGAAATTAGATCAGCATAAATTAGTTTGAGTCTCCTACAGAGATCCATTCACATGGGAAATTGTGCATCAGCTACTTATGAAGCTGAAAATACGGCAAGTTCATCATCCTCGCTTGCAGATATGCCCACAGCTGTTGTCTTGGAGTGGAGAAACAGTAGGACACAGGGACATGAGTAGAAGGGAAAGCCCCAGAGGGCACACAGACCCATTTGGGCTACTTTAACTTTCCTCAGTCAGTACTTGGGATGAATAAGAGCCCAGAAAAAAAGCAGAAATCAATTGAGTCAGAAAAACGCTATGTAAAGCTTCCAGCAACTCTCCCCAAGGAAGTGAGGAAGCAATTGGAGAGAAGAAAAGAGCAGAGCAGTGGCTGTTAAAGCAAATAGTGTGTTCATTCAAGAGAGTGCCAGGAAAAGGAAAATGACAAAAGAAAAGGGTTCTGCCCTTCGAGGCATCCCAGCCTGCCCCCACTCACCGTCAGCGCCAGCATGACCTCTCTGTAATTTTTGTTTCCGTTCAGCCTCTTCTTCAGTGCTCGAATGGCATCCTTTGGGCTGAAGGAGAAACACACCATTTTTAGAAGACAGCTCAGATACTTTTCACGTGCCATACATATAATGTGGGAAAAAGAATCCTTTACCATTTCCAGCTGGACATAAGCATGTGTGTTAACTTCAGATTACTTGACGACAACCAAACTAGGGTCATGTAGAATTATGTGAGGAGACAAGATATCGCAGAAGTCAAGACCAGAGCAATGCCCGAGGCCTCCAAAAAGGCAGGATGTTGATCAAGGAGGAAAGATTGACAGCCACTCAGAAAAAGGCTCAGGGCGCAAGACCAGCAATCAGTTCTCCTGCAAACTGCAAGCAGCACAGCTTTTCTGATGCTGAAAGAGATGTATCAGAGAAGCTCTGTATTCAAAGAGCTGAAATTAGTAGCATTGCAGCACTGCTAAGAGATACACCTGCTGAAAACAAGAACCCCCGAAGTACAACAGGGTACCCTCTTCAACAATACATTTTTCATGCCAGCCCTCCCAAGCAGAGACTGACCACGGAAAGTGCTGCATCATACAGTGGTTTTCTGAAATATTTAAGGAGCAGGAAAACAAAGCAACTCATACGCAAACTACATTCAAACTATGAGCATCTGCCCCCAGATCCACTGCACCTCCTCACATGCTAAGTACAATTGGATGAAGACTGTGCTCATGAACCTTTCAAAGTTAGTGAAATAGCACATACCCTTCTTCTGTCTCATTGATAATGTCACAGATCTCCATGTTAAGTGTCCAGTCTTCACTCTGCAGAGAGCCATCTGTGGCCTTTTCTGTAAAGTAAACAAAAAGAAATCTTTTCGTATCTTCCTCATTAGATACTATACTTCAGTCCATCTTCACTTACTCTCAGCTGAAACTATCCAGTAGAAGAAAGATTAAAAAAAAAAAAAGTCCCCACTGACTGTAAGTAATGCCAAACTTTCCCTCCTGGTTTTAGGGATCAGCATAGAGGTTTCCAGACAGAATCAATTATCCCTCAAGCTTGCTACCTTCAGCCCACATAGATGGGCTGTTCTTCAAAGACTCCTGAATTCCTGGGAGAGTAGGAAAATGTCAGCTAATTCCAATTTAAACTTCTTAGATGCTGTGTTGCTGGCAAGTTATAAGGTAGGAAAATCTCCCCAAAATCAACACGACCTCCTCCCTGTTTTAGTAGATAACACCGCCACATGAATTGAGGGAGGAAAGATAGCAACTTGGAGAATTCAAGGAAACCTGGAATTTCAGTGTGGAAAGAACCACCAGCGCATGAAAATGTTTAGCACATGACAATTCAGGTCGCAATATCATTCACGGGTACCTCTTTTTTGCCTGGGACTCTTTTACTCCACTACCACTGTCCTTCAAAACCTGCTTGCCAGGGGGCTGGGCACTGCTGTCCTCTGTCCCACGCTGTGTCCCCAATGTCCTCTCCATGCTGGGGCTACGTACATATCTCCCAAGCACAGTCCACCTTTCTCCTGACTCCCAAATGCTCCCTCACTATTTGCGTGGCAGGTAAGTCAGTCACTCCGGCATCAGACTAAATTCTATGGGAAGGATGACCTATAGCACTGTGACAATGGCAGATGCCAACTGTTGGCAGTTTAATTTACAGACGTCTGCAAGAGCAGCATAACCATAACTTCAAGTAATCAGTTGACAAGAACTATTTCCTCCTTGGGATTTCCTCTTAAATCAATATAGTTCTGTCTAGTGGTGCCTAGAACATCCCCTGAATTTTTCACACTTTTCACTTGCAGCATTCAAACCCTATCTGTGTTACACTACCCACATTCAGAAATGCTATCGAGTTAAACGTAAAGCCTGTTGCCAGAGAGACCTAAAAAGGGCACCTTCGAGCTGAACACGACCTTCTCCTCTAAATTAGTCTAGGTTTTCCTCCAGATCCCTGGCATCCAATGTTGGAAGGCAAACAGGGTAAACAAAAGCATTTTTAAAATGTAAAATAAACCAAAAAACCCCACCAACTTCTAAACATTTTAAAGCAGAAACAAAACAACAGGTACCATCTTCCCCAGCTTGCCTTCTGTCTTTACCTCGGACCTCAATCTGTCCCCCAGAACAAGGCAGATTTTGTTTGAGAATGCCAGGCTCCAAGGACTTCACACATCTCTTTTTCTGTTTACCAGCCACGTTTTTCCCATTAACATTTTTATCACTGTGACTGAGGATATAGATGCCCACAGGCCATAATTATGGGACGTTATTTGGAGAAAGGCTATGTGTCTGGGCAATTCAAGTTTCAGTGACTTGTCTACACCAGAGCAGTGGCTAAACCAGCTCCACCAAGGACAGCAATTACGGAAGTCTGAGACAAACCAGGCAGCACATGCAAAATCCAAGCAGAGAGTGCTGAGAAGAAGCCATCTGTCTCCGGAATGGAGACGGCCCTGTGGAAAAGGAGATTATGGAAGAGGAGACCATTCTTTGCAGGCCTCGATTCCCATTCAGAGAGGCGGTGCTGCGAGACACGCACACAGATCGCTGGGTCTTACCCACCGGGGAGGAAGTGGAGGCAGCAAAACACCCAGCTGTGCCATCTTCACCTCTGGGTCTTTTCCAGCCATCACCACCTCACGGCAGAGTTCGCTTTGGCAATGAAAACTCTTTCTGTTTGAGGAGGAGCCTCAGAGACATGCATGGCTTCCAAAATGTCCAATAAATGCTGGAGAGGTAATTGAGCATTTTTAATTTACTGCATGTCGGACATGTTGGGCAGGGATTCTCTTAAGGAAGAGCGCAGGCAGAGCTGTTTAATGTTTTCTGGGATACAAGAATTCATCTTTGTGCAAAGTTACTTGTAACAATCGTTTCTTTAGTTGCATTTTGTTCTTCTACTGTACGTAACGCTTTATTGCTATAGAATGTGATCTGCCTTCACCTCCATATAGTCCTTGTTGCTTAGGAAAACATTTTATTTAGTATTAGAGAAAAACCCTTAACAGTCAGAGATATAAAAAAATCACTACATCTGCTCTGCTGGAGAAGGTGATCTCCAAAGCTGCAAAGGATTTATAAGCACAGTGCCACAAAATGAGAGATTACGCCTTAAATAGAGGGTATTCCTTAAGCTGGGTGTATGATTTGTTTTCTTAATGTAAAACTGTATTAACAAATTTGTGTGTTCTTGACAGAATTCGGCGTCAGGCAGCAACTTAGCGATGCTCGTACTCTCTGGCCTGCTATAATCACTTTTTATAAATGATTGCAGAAAATGCTGATCCTGCACAAAGTTGTGCTAGCCGCCACTTCGTTCATTGCTCTTGTAAAACCCATTTAGTTAAGGTTTATTTTGACAAAATGTGTATATGGCAGTACTCCACAGCTAAAAACTGTGATATTTTGGAGATGGTAAAGAGATGCTGCTGCAGCACTTATGGAGGGTAGTACACAAACACTCGTCTGGGGTCCTCAATAACCCCATTTGTATTTCCCTTCTGAGAAACACCTGGGAAAACCTAAATCCCCTTTCTCCCAGAAAGTTTGGTTACCGCCTTTTTATTTTTGCATTTCTGTTCTTTAGTTGGAGTAATACGTGGCTGAGACTGTGTGGGTTTAAGACGTAACAGTTGTCTTTTTGAGAATTAGTTCTTTTCCCCTTGGGTAATTTTTAATTCGAATAAGAGTCGGGAGCTAATTTTAGTCTCTTCTTCAGCGACAGAGAGCACACAAGCACTTGTCATCTGTAGTCGTTTGTCCTTTGTAGGGTGTGTGACCCAGATTTGCTGCTGCAGCGCGCTCTCAACTGTTAGAAAGAAGTTAACTGACTGCAGAGAAGACATACGAGTTGGTGTGTGATTTGTTTGAAGAACAGTATTACGCTGAAATGAACTGAAAGCCCGTAGAGCTCTTCCAGAACCAAAACACAGCAGGTCGTCACTTCTGGATTTCTGGCAAAACAGCTCTGCATGCACTCCTCCTTAAGAGATTCCCTGGCCAACATATCCAAAATGCCGTCAATTAAAAATACTCAACAACCTGCCCGGTATTTATTGGACATTTTTGGAAGCGATGTATATCTCTGAGGCTCCTCCTCAAACAGCAAATAGATACGACTGACAAGATTAAACAGATTTTGGAAACTATCACAGAGCTGTGAGGCAATGGCATGCAAATCATGCAAATACCCTTTAGAAAAGCCACCAGTTCCTCAGTCTCTTTCAAGCTCATTAAAAGGCATCTAAATGGCACTAGTTCACACAAGGACTCTGGAACATGACCAAAGGATTCCAGGGTGACATAAGAAATGTTAAATCAGACAAGGAAAAAAGCAATGAGCAGGAGTCCCTCCAGCCCCTCCCCTCACTGGACTGAAGAGTTTATGGTATAGTTTAATTGTGTAACAAAAGGGCTGACAAGTCCCAGCCCTGGTGCCAAGGACACCTTGCACAGCTTCTGCTCCGGGAGCAGCTCCGAGGGCTGTGTTATTGCCGAGTTTGTCACCACAGCAGGGACCAGGAGTTATTGTCTGACACGGAGACGCGATACCAGCAGTAAGATCATCAGAAAGTCTCTCTCAGAAACAAGATGCTATCGGTTCCCACCACGTTTCCCAAATTAAAGCATAAATGTTCTGGTAGAAAGAAATACAATCTGGCACTCCCCGCCTGACACGCTGCAGACCTTGGACACTGCATATGCACACGCAAGCATTAGCTTATCTCTAGTCTGCAAAGAAAAGGAGAAAAAATTGTGCTATTTTTTCATTCACACCTTCCCTCTGAGATCTAACTCTCGTGGCCGCATTTTACACTCTGCCAAATGGCAATATCAGTATTTCCCTGCTCACACTGAAATCGTGTACATTTTATGGTGTTCAGAAGTCACTGTTCAGTAGCATAAAGTTTTCAGTGTAAACTGCCTCAGCGCACACATCCCCCAGCCAAGCTTCTTCCCAAGCAACCTGCTCCGACCTGAGAGATGTCACCACAAGGAAATCACGTTAGAAATTCCCGTGTAATTGCCACATAATAAACAGGCTGTGCAGGGCAGTACAGGAACGCTCTTTTAAATGCAGGAGAAGAAAAAGAACTTTTACCCCCATCTTGAACCCAGCTCAAAAGTCACCTAATAAAGATGAGAATACTGGTGGCCCTCGAGAAGCGGCTCTCCTTTCCAGTTCATACTACTTTTGCTTCGAAGTTACAGTTTAATGTTGATGATGTTTAAAATTTGACTTTGTTCACACACAGAGAAGATAAAGCAGAACTCCTGGCTCTTCCTTGCTTCCCCCTTCCAGTGCTCTCCTCTGACCATTACACCGAACCTGCCAATGCGGACGGCCTGAAGATTCTCACTAGGATTGCGACTGCACAAGCTGAAGTCTGTACGTTATTTAACTCACATGCCATATGCATGTTTGTGCAGCCGAGACTGAAAAACCAACTGCTGGAAGCACTGAGAACATCTACTCTGGCTGAATGATGACAGCAGGCACAACCAGGGTAAAAATCTCCCCAAAAGGTCTGTCTATAAGCACCAATAAGCAACTGTGGTGCTGCATAACGTTCTTGGAAGAATAGGCAAAAGTGAAAGCTAAATATTGTACTAGCTACAAATCGCATTAAACAAAAATGGGAGAACTGCGTTTTTTCTGTCTGAATACCAGAATCTCATGAATGAACACGTCTTTGTGCTCAAAGAAATCACAGTTTTCTGCCTTGGGACTTCCCCAGATGTTGCTTCAGAGACTTTTGATTCATTACGTTTGGGAAGAATTACACACAAAAAATCATTTTCTGTTTATGCAAGAAGCATGCACACCAATGCACTATATTAGAGAGATCCAAAAGAAAGTTCCGATTCCAAATTTCTCCCCTTCCCTCCAACAGCGTTTGGTGCCCAAGCAGCATAAAACATCTTTTTTTTTT
>VYZM01002525.1:2066-16954 GCA_013398915.1 Dromas ardeola | reverse complement strand
CAAAAAAACTTTTTTTTTTTTTTTTTTTTTTTGCTTGGAAGTTCAGAAGATGGCAGATCTTAGATCTTTGTCTTGCCTCTTAACAGTCCACCTGCCTACCAGCTGTGCTTCAAGACTGAAATTAGCAAATCAAACAGTCAGATGTGTTATATTTCACTCTGCATAATATGTGACAGAGAACAGAAGAAGCCACATTATTAGCAGGCTTTTACTTCCGTCCTACTGGTCCTCCTCCTTTCAGCTCAGTGGAGCTCTCTCAGAAGCAAGGGCTATCAGCTGAGGTCAAATGTAAAATGCTTTTCTAGAATGGACAAAGGTCTTTCGGGGGAAAAAAAAAAAAAAAAAGAGTTTTACAAGGCAATGCAAAACACGCAAGATAGATAGCTCACAAGGGAAGATAAGCTATTGAAGGGGACGATAACATATTTCCTCTGAGCTGTAGCTTATAGAATTGTTTTGCTTTAAAGCACCATTATGTTTTGTGACTGCAGTTGTCTCTCTTGGATTCAGCAAATCATCAATGACCTGCATGGCACCGTCAATAAGACCTGGGGAAAGACCATACAGAGGCCACGGAAACATATATCAGCTGTCCAAGCAAAATGAAGACTAAAGATCCTCAGCATTCACATGGCTGCTGAGTTCAAGACATCTCACTTGGCAGAGAGAGATACACTAGAATAACACACTTGGATACTCCTGGACCTAACAGTCTATTCTTGCTTTCTCTGTATTTGGTTTTAGAAAGACAGTCACGGACACTTAGACATTACGGTAACCAACAGGAGGTTTTTTCAAAACGCTGCTATTAAAAAATAAATGTGACTCATTCAAAATTCAAGATCAAAACTCAACTCTGAAGTGACTTACTCATAAAAACCTGCCAGTTTCTTTGTTAGAAAGCACAGCTCCAATAGCATTTTTCAATTAGCCACCTCACTGCTCCAAGTCCTTTTTCTACATTCCTTATTTCACACTGCTCTGAAAATGCTGAGCTTCACACTTCCAAAGAAAAAGCCAGTCAGCTAGAACAAACGGGCTCAATCTGAACTGCAAAGCATTACTGAAAAACGTGATTTGGGTTGTACTGCTGCAGCACTGGTCATCCACTTGGACCGTTGTGATTTTTCAATTGATTTTAGCTATGCTTGCATCAAAACTCTTTGGGATGAAGTCATCTATCCTCCCCTCATTGTTTTGCCAAAGTTTCTGGAGCTGAATAAATGAATAATCATGATTTATAATGACTGCAGAGTCTACGTTAAAATAAAATAACAAGAGAAGCTGTGGACATGCACATGTGCAATCAAAACGAGTATTTAGCTCGAATGCTGTTTGAAGGCACAGCGGCAAACTGGGAACTGTCATTTTCTCCAATTAGCTTTCAGGTTTTCTTCTTTTTGAAGCCGCAACCCAAATGCCAAACTTCTTCAAACCTGCTTTCCAGATCACACTTACCTGC
Organism: Dromas ardeola; assembly: GCA_013398915.1. Taxonomy (NCBI): domain Eukaryota; kingdom Metazoa; phylum Chordata; class Aves; order Charadriiformes; family Dromadidae; genus Dromas; species Dromas ardeola. The sequence continues at coordinate 15,492 of VYZM01002525.1, read as the reverse complement.
AATCATGAATATGTAATATGCAATTACTGTGCCTTTTTAAGGACCACATGGTATTCACAGTTATGGTACAACATTCCTGCGATTTAGATATGCTACAGAAAAGACATCGCCCAACATCTCCCACAAACTCAGCCTCTCAGGAGCAGGAAACTACAGCTGATTAATGGAGCATGGCTGCGCAGCAGTTTCAGAAGCAGAGCAAGGTGAATGGATTAATACATATTAAATAAGTATTAACAGCTGTATAACAAAGAAACTTTTTTCTTTCATACTCAGATCAGACCTTCACCCGAACAAGAAGAAAAACAAAACAGAAATCCTAGTAATAATATCAGAGTAGGCAAGACAGAATATCTGCCTGACTCGCTTAGTTTAGCACATCTCATAGGTCTCGATGCATTTGCAGGTTGTAAAACCAGACTGACCTTCCAGTACTGCGCTATTGTATCGTACAGAAATGGCCTGACGGGGTAACCTAGTCCAGGCAGTTTCTGTACTCAGATGTCATTCATCTCAGGCACAAATGATGGTTTAGTCATAGTCCTTAAAAGCGTTGGAATCTGGATCCCAAGCAGAACAGTGTGTTTCTATACAATAAAGACTTTTGTTATGAATCTTCTCACTGAAGTTCCCCCATCAGCAGAAATTGTTGCTGCTGACAGCATGCTCCACTGAATGACACGTGTATGTAAGTTGCTCTCTTTCAAAACAGATGGCAGAGACTACTGCTTCTTTAAAACAAAGTGAAATCCCTCTGACTGCTTCATTCTACACAGCTTAAAAAAACAAAACACAAAAACCGCCTTCCTCCCACGTACTGTACACTCATTAAAGCTAACGGGTTGACCCATGTACCGTAAATAGCTGTCCTTCAGAGCTAGGTCATATGGCAGCAGCTCCCAGCTCATCAAGCTATTTGCATGATTCAGAGGCACTTTTCCCTAAAACTGAGCCTGCGCTGCGTGTTTCTTCACCTCTTTCAGCAGTGACCTTGGCCACATCCCCATCTCACCACACACCCACGATATTCAACGTATGACGCTCCTTTGCAATTGACAAACCAGGACTTGCTCACGTCAGAAATCAATACGCTAAAGCCTTCAATCAGAAATGTCAAAGCAGTTTTAAAATATACGTCCTGTATTAATGGATTTTAATGGATTTGAATGGAGATGTTTACCGTGTGATTTACTGTAGGGGCGCGACAAATCAATGTTCCTTTATGACATGTCACATCTCATGACAGACTGTCCCCCCGTGCTGTTGTATCGGTGGAGATGATGGCTCGCCACTTCGCAAACATCTGTGATCTATTAGGCAACACTTCCACTAGTCTAATATTATCACACTCTGAGTGTCCATCTTTCTTCTCTAGATGAGAGGCATGAAAGCATAAATTAAAACCTTCCAGGTGACAAAACGTTCTCCCGCGCATTTGCCTTGCTGAATTAGACTGAGACTGCCGTGACTTGTCCATATGATCCTGTATGCGAGAATTTATCAGCACAGCGTTGTTTAAACAGGTCACTGTGTTGGGATGGTTACCCAAATCTCCTCTTCTTTAATCACGGTAAGGCAGCTGGTCCTCTATACCAAATCACACCGACATTTAGTCATTGCCATAGGCAGAACTTGAATTGTACCCTACTACCTGCCAAAGAGTTTTTATATTGTTTTAATTTCTCCAAGGAATTTGGATGATTGGGGGTGGAGGGGAACTACCTTGTTCCTTAATTGGGGCTACCAGTTCCTTACCTGAGAATCTCAGGTATTAAAACACTGACATACTGAATGAATAACGTCTGTTTACCAACACTAGAAATACAAAATTTCTTAATAGCTGAGTCTTTGGCTCTCCCCCACCCCCAAAAAAAACCCAGACAAAGAAACTAGCCACAGACGCTGGAAAAATAGTCTTCTTCCAAACACACCTTAGTAAGCGTGAAGCTTTTCTCACCAGAAAGACAACTCATAATAGACAACCCCAATATTACAAAAACGCTCTTAAGCAACTATCTAATACATATACGTGAATTTGTCCTAATGCCAAAAAACAACTGCTAAAAAAACCCTGCAGACTCCATTACTTTTATTAGCCTTAACTTACAAATCTGAGAGAAGGGGCAGCTGAAAGTAGTGATTTATTTCTCAACTTCTTTGTTAACAAGTGTGCCTAAAGGCTCTATTACTGTGGGGTTTTATTTGTAAGAGCCACACAGAACACCAGTATGACAGTTCCTTATATAAACTGTTGCAAATTGCTTTTTAAAACATTCCCCACAAAATGCAGAAAAACAATATCACAATACCAAGCAGAAGAATGTATTTGGCCAGTGAGATACCACCAGGAGGTGAGAGAGAGAAGAATATTCTATGCATCCAGATGCAGTTTTACCACCCAGAACTGCAGGCAGAGCGGTATTACAATTTGACATCTCAGCTGCACAAAACGCACCATCAAGAGCAAGCAGGTGTCCTGATCTGTGATTACCTGCCCCGTTCAGGACTTTAACGGCATCCAGTAATTACAGGTGAGACCAAAAAAATGTCTTTATGAAAAGTTATGGACGATCAGTGCGTCAGTGAGCTATATTTGAAATCTATCAGCTCTTGATGGCTAATTTTGTACTACATGAGTAAAGCAAGTTCTAATAACTCACTTGGGACTTCACTCCAGTACTTACAAGCTACGTGCTTTTCATATTCATAAAACAAAACTAATTGCCTTTCATGGATGAAATGTTCTAAGAATTTTTAATCCACGTCAGCTGCAAACTCTAAAAATCCATCCCCATATATTTAAAACTCCCCCTCCCACCCACTCACTTGTAACATGTTTGCTGCAAACAAACTGCAAGGCAAAGATAATCCATCACGCTCCTACATTAGTATTATTTATATTATTTTTTTACAAGTTACTCCTAAAGTCAATTGCCCACATTCTCACATGCTTAAAATAAACTGAAAATACTAATTGCATTTAGTGAGGGAAAAAAAGTAAAAATCTTTCATTCCTACAAAAAAAGCATTACAAACAAGTTTACTCCTTAGCTGCTGCATGCTACAGCAGATTTTTAAGTAAATGTTCACACACGATAATTAAAATGTTTATGAATTAAATGAAACAACTCTTGCAGTAGCCTATTTCACGTTCATGGTCCCACAGCCAACTCTCCTGTGTATCTACAACTACGAAGGTGAGAGCTGTGTCCTCTGGAAAACCATGATTATCCCACACGTAGAGGCGAACGAGACAGTGGGGAGTCTGCAGCTTTTGAGGGCTGACGGCTCACGTTTTCTAGTGTGAAATGCTTCGGTTTGCTTTTCAATTTCGCAGCCTTCCCTCACACTGCTGTACAAGATGACAGCAGGCCTGTGCAAGAGGCAGCTAGCTCCGATCCCATTCAAACTCTCTGATGTCTCCGCGGCTTGAAGATCAGCGTCTGGAATACACTAAGCGTTTTCGCCACGGGCAGCGGGGAGAGCTGGCGTCCGTTCCACTAGGTAACAGGAATCGCTTTTGCCAACGCTGCCATTGAAGGGCTCTATTGCCAGCTGCCCGTTCCAACAAGCCAAGCTCGCTATGCCTGCAAAAGCTTAGCGGCTAAACACTTCCAAACGATCTTCTCAGGAAACCCGAGTGCAAATCAGGCAACACTAATAACAAGATACATGTGTGCAATTCCGTCTTGTATGGGCTGAGAAATGCAGATTTCTTGGTCTCTAATAACCCTACTAAAAATTCTGCTCCATTTCTACAGCCCTGTTTCTCATGTGTCACTGCTGTAGATAAGCCTGAAAAAGACTGATAAATAGAAAATGTAAATACCGTAAGTTTAGATCAAGTATGCAAATGCCTATTTCTGAGACTGTCGTTTTAATTTTCCCCTAAGTCCCCATTCACCAGCTTGTGTTATCTAGTCACACGACTTTGTAAATTCTTCAGGTCAGGAACTGTCCCAATGCATTTCACATTCCACTGCAATCGCCTATATTACATGATACTATTAGTGTAGTAAAATTAAAAACAATGTAAATGCATCAGGGGACTGCAGCATGCTTTTGGAAAATAACTATGTTCGTCCTTAGACAGTTAAAATTCTAACTAGCACACAGATCTTGAGCACGGCTTACAAACAGTTTGGCTTATTTACCATATGGAGCAGGGAATCAAATCCTAGGAAATGAAAAGGGCTGATCTAGTGCATTCTGGAAACTGCAGAGGATGGAGGGGAACTTTCCCTGTGTGAACATACACAATCTTCTGGAATCTACAGAGAACCACCTCTCTGGTCTTTGCTGCTTACAGGTTGTTAATCAACAGCACAGGAGATGTCACAGGATACCAAATGACAAATACGAAACCTACTTAAGCCTTTTTGGCAGTGTGACACTGATAGGTTAGTGTCACTGCTCCTGCTTCAGAAAGAAATGAGTACCAGCAAAGGCACTAGCCTGGCCCCGTTCTCTCGCGGCCAGCTGAAATGACTGAGCTTCACCAGCACTGGCTGAGTTTAGCCCATCCGGGAATTCCCTTATGTTTCTGGGTGAACCAAGCCTTTCTCAACTTCTTTTGGGTTTTATGTTCATGTACACTGTGCACATTCTTCCTCTGAGGCAAGCAGCAGCTTCCTAAGCAACCAACAGCAGCATAATGATGCCTTTTATGAAAGAGTGCCCTTTAGAGGAGTAAAGCTTGCCTGAGTGAGGCTGCACCATTTCATCTCTCTCCTGGTGAGCATCAACGGCCTGGAGATGATTCCAGAAGCCAGCATGCAAACTAAGGTTTGCTTTAAGGGATGCTACACGTGAAACACCTCATTAACTGCAGCAAGACTCAAGGCCAATAAGGAGCCTGGTTGGAAGAGGGATTTTTCATTACTGACTGGCTATGCCAAGTTCTGTGTCAGAGATGGGGATTTTAAAGGCAGTTTTAATTATAGTAGGTAAAACCCACACATGATCAAGCTGAAGTGTCAGAAAACCACCAGAACTGAACACTGACCCATTTGGGTTGTTTGCTGAACTTTAATCACTTTCCAAGTCTGACAGCTGCTCAAACTTAATTGCTCATTATGCTTGTAAATAAAAACTGATCTCACACTCTGATTAGCCAACCATCTTATAGTTGCCATAACAACTTCTTGTCTAATAAGTGATTTCAGATTTACCATTATTTGTACTAGCAGAAAATTTCACAAAGGTCTGAGATCGCTCTTTTCACTAAAATACCCTTCTAATTAGAAGAACCGAAAATCAGCTCAGAAAGGGCAGCTCAAAGATAATGAAAAAACAAGCTATTTACTACAACAGCTTAGACATGAGATAAGGGTACCCCAAAATCAAATATATGCCGAATCCTGCTTAACCCCTACCTTTCACTATCAATCATCTTATTATCATACCTATACGCCATAACAACTGCTCAGAAAAATACTAGACAGCATTCAGGTAATAACTGGTCACAACGTGGAGACCGATTTCAAGATTCACTCCAACTGAAATATTCCACTAAAGTTTTCATATTCTTCTCTCCTAAACTTAAATTAGGAACCAATTAACTGGTTACATTCCTTAATACTCTGTTAACTGGCAGGAGTGATTTTTGGTGAATACAGGAGTTCAGACTCTCGGCAGCTTCATATAAAGAAGGGAAAAACATTTGTATTAAGCCCAACAGATGTCTATTGGATCAACTGCAAAGAAAGATGTTTTGGAAGGGAAAGCTACAATATAGTATCTCGTCTCCGGATCACCTCAGTAGAAAACTTACTTCAGGCTTGACTTTTTGGACAGAATTATTAATTAAAGCCTTTCAGATGTCTGTAAAAAAAAAAAAAAATCTGTATTTAGTAAGTATTTGGTCATCACAGCTCAGTAAAATGCCTCTATTAAAACATACAGACATATTTGTTAGTCTGAGAAGACAAAGTGACGGGGAGCTATGAAATACTGCTAGCCTGTGAGGCTAGTACAGCATAAAGACCTTCCAAAATTTGCTGGCAAAGCTGCTCAAGCTTGCAATTTATTTAATCTGCTCAAGGTAGCTTTTTGTGTGTATAGGCAAAGAAGGATGCCTTTTTCCTTCCAAAGGAGGAAAATTTTCCTTCCAAAAGGAAAATAAATGCAGAAAGCTATAATTGAGACAAAACTAAAGTTAAAAAAAACCTCAGGAAATACCAGATTTTAAAAAGGGACTATTTCTGCATTTACTCAGCTATGCGATAAATGTGAAATTTTTGTTATTTGGGTCAAATACAAAACTGGTCACAGCTCTCGCAGTAGATATATGCCACAAAAATACAGAGGATGCAACACATCCAAGTTAACAATATCTTCAACATTCCTGACCACATGTGGGATGTAACAAAGTCTTTCTTGCCTTAAGACTAAGAAACCAATGCTCTGCAAAGCTCTTGGGGTTCAAACACAGTTTATAACACCAATCTGTGCCTTCACTTTGTGTACGTTTTCTTTCATCTGAATTTGAACAAAGAATTTCTTCCCAAAGTAATCTAACCCAGAAGGCTTCTGAGGACCAGCTGGGGAACAGACTGGCTTACTCTCAAAGAATAAGCAGGCTTACGAACTAAGCAAACTGTTCAACAGGTTCCTTCTGAATATCTTCTCATTTTTGAGTCTCCTGATGCTCTCTGAGACTACGTTGCAAACATTGAGCTGCCAAAGGATTTCTGTGAACTGAGAGATACAGAAGCACGGGTAAATAGTCTACATATAGCCGTGCCAGGAACTGTCCTAAAAAAGACAGAGTATATACATACACGGACTTTTTTTTTTGCTCCCTAATCCTTGATTTTGAAATGAGTTACTACGTTATGGGGCCTACCTTATAATTCTGGCAGGTGCAGAGTAATCGTAGAGCATATATTTAAATTTAAAGACAATGCTACCAATAATAGACTGGCTGAATTTATTTGCATCTCCCCTTCTTGAGCAACAGGAAGAGTACCTACAGATTAGAAGATCTGGCTCCATGAGTTACGGGAAGACATGTCTACCTGTAGCAAAGGACCTGCTCCTAAGGGAAGAGAGACCAGGCTGTAGTAAAGCCTTTAGACCAGCACCTTTTGTGCTCAAGAATCATCAATTTTAAGAGAGACCTTTCCCATTGACAATAACTGAAACAAACAAGCAAAACAATGGTGAACTGTCAGGAGACTGACTAAGCAAATACAGAAGGTAAGGCCTATCTATCCCAGATAGGATTTTTATACTCAGCAACAAGTTTCTTTTATGTAGAAAACTAGTAATTCCCCAGGTGGATGCAAATAAGAAAACTGAAAATTAGTTCTGGATGATCTGTGCAGACTCATCATATGGGGGAACAACCGTGTTACATGGGCTGGCCTTTTGGGTCACTTTGTAACTTCTCAGGGCTCCTACAACTCTTCTTTCTCCCCTGGGTTCTCCAAACATTTATGCTTTTTATCACTGATACATTGCACAGATTTTTAAACCAAAACACAAAGTGTGAAATTATCTACCCAGAGTAAAATACGAAATATCAGACAAGGAAAGAGATTGCCAGGCCAACCCTGAAGAGCACCAGCCCTGCAGGTACTTTGCAGAGTCCTTCCCCACGAAGGATCATCTCATCGAAATTTCTGCAACTGCCGTGGTTCCTCCACTGACCATTATCACCGAGGATACTACCAGATGCCTTGATCACCTTCAAAGAGTGCTTAATTAAAAATCCAATGTAGTTTACCAAATCAAAGGAAAGTCTGACTAATTTAAAACTGGTTTTAATTCAACTGAGAAAAACACACGATACCTCCTTGTTTTGGATGAAATACGAAATCAGTTGGAAGGATCTGTGGGAATTTTCTAACTATGTTTTTAGTCAAGCGTATTTTGAAGATGCAGTTTAGAAAATCTGCCGAGTACATGAACAGAGCAGTATCAAACTGGGAACGAGCTGTCCTCACACTACAACCTTTCACATATAGATTTATATTAGAATCATATGGAAGATACATTTAAGCGTACTGTGCTGGAAGAGATAAAACTGCATTACTCAAAAATACATGCTATAATACCTTCATGAACTACAATCTGCTTTTGTGCCTATAAAATAAATCCAGTCTTAGAAACCTAGTATTAAATGGTATTATACTAATTATCCAGCTTCACACGTGTATGTAGTTTCTCCAAGTTGCCAGATTCATGACTCAGTATTTATTTGCTCCTTTAAAAGCAAAGATATCCATTTTCGTATTTCATGGAGATTTTCCTTACAACATAATCCATTGTCATGAAGTGAAAGCAGATCCAAATAATCTTATAAAACTAAAAACACTTTATCAAGACTCTCTTTTGCATGACTAGCACAATTCTATATGAACAGTGGGGGTCTGGATTTTTGACAACTGACCATCTTACAGGAGTACCTATAAAAGTACTTAAACTCTGAGGAGAGTTCTTCTTGTGCCCTCTTCATTGTAGGCAAAGACAAAATTCATCTTTTTGATACAGAATATGCTGTGGGCATATGTTTTTCTTACAGCACAGAAAAGTAGTAAGTTTACTCTGAAGGGAATTTAGGCAAATTGTGTATGTGGACAAGAAAGCCTGGGTTAATTCCTCCTTCAGGATTACCACAGGCTGCTTACTGTAATACATCTCTCTATTCTTGCATGTAGCCATCAACTCATTTATTTAGGAACCCATTTTGGTTTTTTTAAGACTCATAAAAATCTTAAGATATGAGAAACCTGAAGAAAGGTCTTAAGTGCTTCTTTATGGAAAGGAAAAAATGAGGGGGAACAAAACAGCAGCTCTGGAAACAGACTCTGTCCACCATATTTATTATCAATTTAACAGCCTTGAATGGGAACTGCAAGTGCTTTGATAAAAATCAATTGAAAAGCTGTCTGCCTCACTGTTGCTTCAATAAAGTGCCTCTGTATCTTTTGCTGAAACCCTGTTTTTGTAGCCTCCTTAAACAATACTCTGCATTAAATCACCGCACTTTGCCTCCCCTGAAAACAGACTCCAAGGCAAGTGCCCACAGCAGCACCCCTCATTCAAACCTCCCTTCATCAACGGGGACCAGGGATGTAAACCAGCACCGCTTGATCAACACCCCAGTTATACAGGACACCTTAATTTCTACTGTATTGTTGAAAATTAACTTTGAGGTCTCGGTGCATTTAACTCAGGTTCTGGACCTCTCTCCCTGGAGGTCTTTGGCTCAGAATCAAGCAGATTTCAGGCTGTGGCAAGAACGGCTGACTTCAGCAGTACACACAGCCCTGCCCAGAGCCCTTACCAAAACGGACCCCGACGCTCCCATCCACCACCCCATGAGGAGCCCATTTCACACATCACTGCCCCAACTCAGCCCTTCGCACCTGAGGGAGCTGGGGTGGGGTGAGCAGCAAGACTTGATTTGGATTCAAACAAATAAACACTCTCCTGAAGCCTTTGCAAAGTCTCCAGAGTAAAAAACATTACTACAAAACGTTAACTGGTTTTACTGTGTTCTCATGTGTAAGCCATATGGCCTACATCAAATAGGCAGAATGAGCAAAAAAAAGTCACCAGCACTCCACATTCTTGTAATTCAATCAGCTTTAATCATCCAAGACGTTTTCGCTAACCTACAGTAAGGGTATTTGTTCTAATAACCTTGAATAGAGTGGTGACACTTTAAAGATGGCTCCCTTGAACAAAGAAAGATAAAAACGCAATTTATGGCAGGATGTTGAATCTCAAGGCAAATTCCTGCCACTGTAAATTGCAGCTTTTTCCCCACGTCAGCCCCTCTCCCGATAGCAAGCAGTCTGTCTTCACCGTTTTACTACACATCTTCCTGTACTTCTCACGGATCAGGAGTATTCTTCAAAATAGTCCTCCCCTAAGGGTCTATTGTATTTACAGTATTGACTGGAAAAAATAAACAGTTCAGTTCTAAGAAGTGGGCCAACACCTGATGCCACAGAGGATCTTGTCAGCCCCAATATATCTGGCAGCCTGCAAAACCGCATTCCTCGTGTCCTGCTGTCCCGGCAGATGTGGTCAGATGGCCAAACACAACAAAGCAATAAACCCTCTAGACTCTTCACCTTTCCACCCCTCCAGCTTTCATAAAGACCTTCTCCGGGGCTGGTGGCACAACCACCCCTCAGTTGGCCAGAGCCACATAGCACAATCTGCCAGTGCAAGCTCCAGTGCCCCCCTGGGCTCCTCGTCCAGCATCACAGAATCATAGAATGGTTTGGGTTGGAAGGGACCTTAAAGATCATCTCGTTCCAATCCCCCTGCCATGGGGAGGGACACTTTCCACAAGAAGGTGGAATCCGGCTATCACCGACGGCTGCTGGATTCACCAGGCACTGAGCACCCAGCACCGTTTAAAAACACCAGACGCCCATCAGCTGCAACACACAGCCCCTGCTCAGGGATCTTCCTGAGGAAGCTTTCTAGGAATCACTGACCAATGACAAAAGCGACATTCTGAAGGGATCCAGAAGACTTCTAAGTCCTATGGGATTATTACCTACCTCCTTTCACTGCAACATCCAGCTGAAAAGCAATATGGATTGGGCAAAATGGATTTTAATTTCAAGAATCTCCTCGGCACACCACAGCAGCCGACTGCCTTCCATACAACACCCCTGTCAAAGACCACCCCCTCTGCCTGGGAGAGGACCTTGCTAGAGACATACGGACAGTTCAGTGTCCACGGGTGAATCAAAGTATTAAAGAAAAATTAAGTGAGGTCTGTAATTAGTAGCCATGGTGATGGCTTATACAGTTCCTGTTACGCCACCAGTGGCAACTAAATAGAGGCTACCCCGTAAGCCAGTCAAAAAATCAGGTAGCTTTCAGCGATGAGGAACTTGGCTGCCATTTAAACTGGCACTTTAGATGCAGGAGACTCTATCCACCTCCATTACAAATCCTCTGAGCTCATCCTAGCATTACTTTCCCACATTAAGCAAAAGAGTTAACATAAAAAGCCTGTCTAGCTTCAGACGTTGTCCAGATAAAGAGAAGGAGAAAAGAGAAAATCCCTTGTATTACCTCTCTCAGCTCTCCCCAAACCTTCTCTGACATCTTTGTTCTTTCAGACCTGGCATTTATCTGAAGACATTGTCTAGCCCTAATTAAATCTTCATGTGAACCACTGCTACTTCCTGGCAGAGAACATGCATTCTTGGTGTGCTGATGGACCTACATAATTTTCTGCACTTCTCCCTTATGGTGAGTGTTAGGCCTTGCTTGAAAACATCACAACTGTGTTCAACACAATATGTTTAAACAGAAATACCAAATTATTCAGTTTCTTTTAAAGAATGAAGAGAAACATAAGTGAAAATTATATTCCACAAGCTCATTGAAAAAAAAACTGTGGAAACATTGAGCAAATAGCACCGTCTGAGAACAAGGCATGCTTTTGTTTTACTGTTGTCTCAGAAAAGGATAACTGGCAGTGATAGGAGAAGCAGAAAAATTTTTCTTCCAAAATAAAATCTGCAGCTATCTCTTCCCTCTGGGTATGAAAAAACATTCTTAAAAGTGCAGCTGAATTTTGTATTACGGGAAGTTGCATTATAAGCCCCTCACACACACCTAACCTTATCTGATGAAAGCAGCTCCTTCAGAGCTTTGTGTTTGAAGCCTCTAAGTTGGCAGCGACTGCTCATTCAAAGAGAACAAGGGGATGTAAGAGCTATGAAAATCTTTGCACTCCAGAGTTAGAACAGCAGAAGGCTAGAAACGCAGATTTTACTGCTAACACCCCCAACAATTCTTAAGTCTTAAGGAAACCCCTGTAAACCACTTACTGATGCTAAAAGAAACTGACAACAAATAGATGAGAAATTATTGCCTTCCCTTAACAACGCTCATTGTATAGAAGGCTTGTCCAAGCAGCAAAGCAGCCAGCTGTCCTGGCAGATGTGGTCAGATGGCCAAACACAACAAAGCAAATTTACTTTAAAATCGTGTTTAACTTTCACTGTTCTTGTTATTATCCTCCAGCACTCGGCACTTCTCTCCCTAAGCAGAAGAAATAAACACCCCAGATGGCTAAAGAAAAACAGCAAGCTATACATATGCTCCATATAGTCTGACAAAGCAAGAGTCCAGCTATCTTCAAAGCACAGTGCGAGACTTACCCATTTAAGGGTCTTTTTCCTCTACAAGGGGGTGTCTCTGCCCGTGTCAGTAAGGAGACTACTATAAAAGAAATTCTGGGGTTTGAGGCCACAACCAGGTACTCTGCAAAATTTTTCCACTTTAATTTCCAAAGACACAAGTCTTCCATCATTCCATAAATTAATCTAGACTAGCTATAGAATAAACTATACATAGCTATACATTATACTATATATAACTACTAAATAAGGCATTAGAATTACTGCTGTTTATGAAACAAATTGAGGAAGCTAAGAGCGTGATTTCACTGGAGAGGGATGCTAGCACAAGTACATTCAACTGAACATGGCCTTGGCGTCTGGGACCGTATGCCACGGTCCCCGCACTGCAGGAACCTGAGCCAGTCTGTTGTTCCTTCCCACCACAATGTGAGAGATCTTGCATTTCTTCAGGGCCTACGAGAAGAACGTGGATGGCAATGACAGCCCACCCAACCGTGGGCAAGTTATCAAACTCTGCAGAAGTGGCGCCCAGACCTTCTCCTGTGGCCCTGGCCATGGCAACCCAGACTGAAACCAGACTTGCCACAGCTGAGAGTGAACATATCTGTGGGAGGGAGAGAGTAGACAAAGCAACCCAGGGAGGCCCTAGCTAGCCACGCAGTGAAAGCACACTCAAAATAACCTGTCTAATGTCACCACAGCATTAGCAAAACCACAATTCAAGCTCCAGGCTGAAAATGGAGCACGTACTTGTATCTCTAAACCACGTCACCGTCCCTGCATAAGCACAGTCCAGGGAGGTTTCAACACTTTGGGGAAAAGGTGGCTGAACGATGGGGCTGCTCTGGAACAAGGTGCGCACATGCCAGAAGAAGAGCTGGGGGATGCAACAACTTTCCTTCGTCCATCAACCATCTTGAAGTGGAGTCCCTCCTTCCTTATGGCAAACAGCCTGCCCGAAGCCACCACTACCCCCCAGCCCTCTGCTGCCCACAGAGCCCTCCGTGATCCACAGTAACCCCCAGAGACCCCCACTAAGGCCTACGGCACCCACCAACACTGAAAGCCCCCCACTACCAACAGAGTCCCCACCAGCCCCGAGATCCCCACTACCCCAACTCCTTCCCGTACCTCCAGAGCCCCCCACAGACGCCTCACCACCTCCAGAGCCCCCCATGAACGCCCAGAGACCCCCACAACCCCCGAAGACCTCCACTAAACCCCACAGGCCCCCGTGGGCCCTCATAGACCCCCCCACCGCCTCCACAGCACCTCACCGACCCCCAGAGCCCCTCGCT
>VYZM01002523.1:684888-722048 GCA_013398915.1 Dromas ardeola | reverse complement strand
TTTTTTTTTTTTTTTTCTGGGAACCCACTCTGACTGAATTCCAACACTCGTTTCTAAGCATCATTATTCTTCAGGCCTGGCAATCCTTACTCCTGCTCAGAGGAGGGCATGGCAACCGACCCAGGTGCCGTGTCAGCACTCATTACAGAAACGTCATTATACAAGTCATTGGGAAGCCAAAAGCAGCAATCAACCAACCGAGATCCTCTCTAAAATCAAAACCTGGGAGCAAATAATAGAAGAGGCCGCTTGGGTCTAAAGATCAGTATTCAGGGGGAAGAAGAGACACAGAGGAGTCTGACAAAAGACTCCCTTTCTGCTCTCACAATCAAAATATGAAGAGGGATGAGAAGGTATGAGGAATTGTGAAAGGCATCCCATCAAAACCTGATGAGAAAGAGCTGTACATAACCATGCCACTGAATGGCAGTCCTGCTGGTACCTACCGCATCACGCTGCTCATTTATGTACAGATCAGGAATGCATGGGAATGACAAAATGAATACAGGCAGTGAACCCACAAAGGCAGCACACAAATTAGATCCTGTATGGGTCAGAGCTGCATGTGACAGCCACCTCTCTTTCCCTTACATGTTTGCGATGATTTGGTACCCTACCCGCACAGTGAAAAAAGCCGCACTAAATCTGATGTGCAATGGTTGTTCCATAAAAAATGACTTTTTTTTTTTTTTCCAAAAAAAAGAAGGATTTCTACCGTCTAGTTTTAAGCAATAGGAATTCTTTTACCACTCTTCAGAGAATGATTTCACCGTCTAATGAGCTAATCGAGAAAAATTAGAAGATACTACTCAGGCAACTGAGATACAAGCTTACACAGACTTCAAGGGACTCAAGACAACAACACTCAAACGTCTCGTACAGTCATCAAGACCCTAATGTCTCTAAACACGGTTAGACTACGTTTCCAGTGGCTGCATCAGACCATAACTTGTTCTCAACAAAGACAAAGGAAGGTATAATTTTGGATCTTCCATTTCCCTGAAAATATTCAGGGATTTTTGCAAAGAAACTACAGACCTGTTAGTCCTACTCATTCTCATATTTAATTAACTGAAACCCCCACCTTTATAGGATGCAAGTGCTCCTGCCCTTGTACTGCTGGGGTGCTACTGACTGCAGCACTTTTGTTTGACAGCACACAAGACCTTGGCTCTGCTCTCTTCTTTTCCGCCATTCCTGGATCCAAAAAAACAGTTGTTTTCCATTTAGGCCAGCGGACACAGGATGGAGACTAACCTTTGGGTCTCGCTTCCAAACCAAGTTGACATTTATTGGCCTTTCAGGCACCAGACCGCCCGTGCTGCGGGGGCTCCAGCTCCCACACAAAGGGAGGTTGGCTCCAAGGGAGCCAAGGGACATGGATGGAAAAAGGAAGCATTGCTGTGCAAAGCCGTGGCTAGTCTGGAACTGTGATGGGTGGACCGATGCCTGAAGATGTCTTTTGGGGAATTAATGGGATTACGAGTGTATAACAAAGGGTTTAATGAATGAAAAACTTGGAGGGAGATAAGGTGTAGGCTGGAAATATTCAGAGGGGTATCCTCAAATGCTTTAGATGAATGCACTAAGCATCCATATTCACCTCCTTATTATTTTAATAACTTTATTTCCTGTCTCAGATTTGTTTTTCTAGAAGCCCACAGGAAACCTTCAGGACAATTAGACGAACAGCTGCAGATAGGAAGTTAATGCTCCAATAAGAAATGAATAAATACTCTAAAGCTTTTATCTTTTGGTCCCAAAGCACTTTGCAGAGGTAAATAACAGAGACGTTGAGCAGTTTGCACAGAGATACGTGGTGAATCCACAGAAAATTTGGAATAGGCAAATGACCTTTCCCATGGACACATCATTACTCACAGGAAGAGCGTGACCAGGATTAATTTGCAGGAAGAGTCGCTCCCTATGGGCCCCCCTGTTGGCATCCTGGAATACCCTGAAGGATAGAGCAAGTGCCCAGGCTGGAAGAGCCCAGCTCAGTCGGCTTAGCAGCAAGAGGGCAGAGGCTTCACAAAGTCCAGGGCTGCTGACTGTGAAGGTGGCTGGGCACACACCCCTGCAAGGGCAAAGAGCTGCTGGAAAGGACAGCATTAGCAGAACAGGCAGGCTCTGAACATGTACAGAAGGTGTCTAGGTCTAAGAGCTAGAAGCAGCCTTCCACAAAGACTTACAGGAACAAAAAACACCCATACAACAGTTTGATTAAGTAAGAAATTAATGATATGTTAATACATGTATTATAAGTGAATACTATACTAATTAGAGTCTAAACTCAAAAACCTCACCATCTTTTGCAGGCTTCTATTCAAATATATAATCTTCCTGGGTTTGGGGGATGGTTTTGTATTGCCTACAAGCAGATTTCCCTCTGGAAGTAAATATCTGGCCTAATGTTGTTATTCTGTATATAAAAAGATTATTTCCCTTCTTTAGGTCAGGACTGACCTCAGTGATTTCTCCACTCGCTTCAACAAAAATAGCCACCATTTTGAATTTATATCCTAGAACATGGTGATTCTCTGCCTCTCTGTGAGGCGGCGTTTCTTCTGAAGCTTCCAAAATGGTTCTTTTTCTATCAAAATATACTAATTACTCAAGATAAAAGCGGAAACTTTGCCTGCTTGCAAAAAACATCCGCAGCAGCTTTGTTGTCGGGTATTCCCTTGATCTGGGTGTGCTGGGGACCACGCTCCCAGCAGCTGATTTTGAAGATGCAAACTGCCAGAAGAGAGAACTTCTCTTGCAGCGGTGATGGGCACGGGGCTCCTCTTCCCCAGAAGAGCTGCCTGCGAGGCCACAGGGAGTGACAGGCAGAGAGAAGACAGCCCGACTAACATCAGAATTGGCTGCAACTTAAATGTCAAATAGGAAAAAAGTGTGGGTTTGTTCATATACTTTTATGTAAGTAAACAGCCTGTATTTCTCCAGAGAATTCCAGTTCTTTGGAGAGAGGGAGAGTTGTCTGCTCCTTTCTGCAGCAGCTGCAGCCTTTCAGACCATACACACAAACATGTTTCACTTACAGTATCCTTCCAAAGAGGGGACAGACTTCGAATTACTAAAGAAAATGGACTGTAGTATCAAATCTAACCTACATATCAGAACTGTTAATAGAAGCATTTTTGAAGAGATACACAGACACATTTTTAAATTTCCTTGAAATGAGTTGGATTAGGGCAGAGTATTGAAGGAGCAGAGCTAAAAATTGGCAATATGTTGCTGAGAAATAATTATTTTGAATCGGGGTGCTTGATGTTTGTAGTGGATTTGATCCAATGACAAACGGAAAATAAAATGACTTGTGACAACAGTGGAATGAAAACAATCCTTATTTATGATATGTGGCTACCCTTGCTAACATAACCCCAAGGTATTTCACCGTAGAGAGACAAAATATTGCAGGCTAAGTATAACTGCAGCATTTAGCATCGCTTGTCATCTCCTTAGTGAAGTTAATAGGGAAACTGGCCACATTTGTTCAGAAAAATAGCTTTCTTCCTTATCTGTTGGACTCTTGAAAAATAATACAGAGGATTAGGAGGCTACAGCAGGTCGGGAAGCTGCAAGAAGAAATTAAGGAAGGAAGATGTGCAGAGAGGAAAAAGAGCAGTAAGGAAAGGAAGATCTGTGGATCACAGAAAACAAGTAAAACATTACCCCTCCACACTCCTCTCTCTGAGCTGTGCTTACATGGGGGCAGGGGGCACCTGAATTTCATATTTGGGCTCCCAAATTAAGTTCTTCAACACTGGAATGCAAAGAAGTGTTGTATTTTAAAAGTAAGAATAGCTTTTCTTATTTATAAAAAATACTATGACAAACGAGCACAACTGCTCAAAATGAGAGGCTACATGATGATCTTTGCTGTATAATCAAAAGTCCCACCTTAAACAACGTCTGAAGAGGTTGATGGGGCTTTTGTCATTAGGGCAATGCAGCCTTCCAAGACGTGGTGTCACTAACAGGAAAATAAATGGCTTTCATGAGATGTACACACAGAGAGGAAGATAAAGCAACAGAGCACTGTGTGATGGAAGTGATTTTTCTGCCTCTATACATGGTGCCAGAAGAGCAGACAGTCGCTGTGGAGGTTTCCCTACTGCTGTCTTGGCTGCAGCATCTTGTAAGAGCTCTTTTAAAGGCAAAAGGGCAGACGTCAATCTTTGATCTTTCTGTTGAGAGGGTGATCTATTAAAGACTTAGCTAGCTGGGTACCGACTCCCTCGACAGGCTGCCAAACCCATTGCTCAAGGTAACAACCTCCTATTTGCCAGATCAATGCTGACCCTACGTCAAAAGCTCAGTCTGCTTTCATCAAATCTGCAAGTCATCCAAAAAAACTTTATTAATGGAGAAAGGTAGTGGTGGGAGGCAGGCGCGGGAATCACAGTGGCGGCTATGTAAAGATGCTGAAACAAAGAAATCTAAGATTTCTGTCTGAAAAGAAGGGCATATTCATCCACTTCAGTGCCGTTCGATAAACCCTCTTAATCAGACAAAAATTTTATTCTCAGACAGATTCTAAGTTTATTGTTTTCATTGATTTGTGGGGAGGCAGAGAGTTGAAGTGGCAGCTGAAGGGAAAGTCCTCGGAGCCACCTATCCTCATTGCCAAAGGCTGCGTGGCACCGGGGATGCTCCTGGGGGACATTACGTCTTCTGAGAGCCTGCTTCTGAAGGCAGGACATGGGAAAAAGGATTGGCAACTTCATCTGCTCCTTAACAGAGCCTCCCTCAGCATGCCTTTCCTCTGAGATTGCAGAGATAAGCCTGTTCATTTTGCATTAGCTGGGGCCTCAGGCCCGGCTCAAGAGTCCTTATTCTGTCTCGCTGCTATTTGGGAACGTGGAAGAGGTCATCAGCAAACTCCTTGAGCCCTCCTCTCCCTATGCATCCCAGCAAAAGAAGACAGAAAGCGTAGGCAAACAGTAACGCCGGCTGAATTGCCCAATATGTCTATTTAATTAGCACTTAGAAGAGTCCCAAATGTTGTTTTCTCCTTGCTTGAAGGAGAGCAAAGAAGAACATGTCACTGGCATTGCAGAGGGCAAGAGGGGGTTTATAGATCATTTCACCTTAATAGTCATGGAGAAAATATTACAACGCATATACAAATAGAAAAGACAAAAACAAGGTCCCTATTGTCCTGATTTTTCCCTGTACATCACTGGGATGTGGGATTTGATTTAGCAGCATTTAATCCCTTTGGACAAATGAAAGGGGTGCAGGACGCTCATTTTCTATACATTCACAACTCTCCCACCCCTGCAGAATTGGGGTGTGTGTGTGTGTGTGTGTGTGTCTGAAAATATTTCTCCATAAAAAGCACACATGCAAAATAAAGTCTTTTGCCATAGTCGTTTTCAGCGGTACAGTAATTTGGAAAATTTGCACAAATTGTTCTAACAATTATTGATGCTATTGAGCTTCCTGCCCTGTGACAATGGAATTTTCTTGCCCCCAAAAGCATCAGTTCTGCAGGGTTCCTTTTACTTTCGTTGCTGTTATCTTTTATGACAGTCAGCCATAAAATCAAATGTGTTCCCCCAAAACAACTTTCATCTTTGTTTTTTAAAACTAGTGCTCTTATTCTTTACATCTATTTTTCCACATTAATGGGAAAATATTCCAGTATAAACATAAAAAAGACCATGCCCTGCCTTGCATTTCACGTACATAGGAAATGAAAGAGTCAAAAGATGTGCACTAAAGATTTTCATTTTCACCCATTTGACTTCTTTATGAAAATGCTTAGCTTTTTCCATAAAGAAGAAAAATTCCAGCGAGTCTGAGGATTAAAAACCAGAAGGTAATGATCTTCTATGTAAAGCTTCTGGCTTCTCAGACTTGATCATTGGCATTTTTTTTGCAAAGCTCTCTCTTCAGGCTAATTTAATTAAATAAAGTGGTACTAGAACACCCTGTCACTATTACTGTTCTCATCCTCTCCAACCAGAAGGCAACAACTCCCACAGAGTCCCTGTGAATGATCTTTACAGCAATGCTTTACCTACTGTTTAAAAATATCCCACAGTGCAAAGTGCTATGTAACTATAACTCTTATTTTGTACTTTCTCTCTGTTACAAAGGAAAAATATATATACATAGGAAAAAGATATAAATATTTATTTTCCCTTTTAAAAAATTAACCTTAATATATACAACATTTCTATCTAGCAGCTTTCTTCAATGAGAGCTGGGCTGCACTCTCATTCCATCTCTTGTGCCACTGCTATTGCTGTGCTGTTGTCTCTGGTTTTATCAATGACTGAAACAAATTTGCCTGATAAGAAGAGTTAATCATCTCTACATAGATTTCATTCCTGGGCACAGGCTCAAAGTCCGTGAACACATAATCTTTTGCAAATCAAAACCTATTTCTCTTTCATGCATCATTTACAATCCCAAGATGATGTACCGCTAGCATCACACTCGTATTTTAGTCCTCTTTCTTCTCAATTACCCGTCCTTTAGAAAAGAAAGCATAGCTGACCTTTACTTTTTTCCTTTCCTATATTTTATTGCCTGTTTGTCTTGTTTTCCGTTGCTTTGCTTTTCTACCTAAAGAACTGAAAGAGAAAGGCTGGTTCAAAAATGGCAGCAGAAGACCGCTCAGCATGGTGCTCTTCTTCGTATTTAGGCAAAAGAGACCTTAAGAACGGCAAAGTATCAGGAAAGAAGAATGTGCCCAGTTGTCAGTTGCTTGGATTACTCGACTGACCCAGCAGAAACACTGTGTATCTGCGCTCCCTTTGAGCCATTGTTTACCCATGTAAAGGCTAGACCTAAGCTGGTTTGTGGACAATTTCTCCAGCCTCTCTAACTGCAAGCCTGAAGCCTGCAGCAGCAGAGGCTTGGGCTGCCGTCCTTACGCCACCCTCGGAGCAGCTCAGTCACTACTGCTGTGCCCTAGGTTACAACTACTGCATTAGCTAGCCAAAAATAGCAGTAGAAACCAAAATAGCCTCGAAAGTGGCAAAGTCAAAGGGCTTTGCCAGCCTGACGGGTGCAAGCTGCCAAGCTGATGATATTCTCATACTTCCTTCTTCAGGCACCAGAATGAATCCTCACGGTCCCTGTCTCCTGCAACATTTTCTCCAGCTCCACCTGCAGTGGAAATATTTTCCCGAGCTTCCATTGCTTTGAAGAAGATACTATTTTACCACTACCTGAAATACACCGTTTATCTTTTTCTATACTGCCTATGTGCTGTGAGCCCTAGATTCTCAAGCCTGCTTACAGGAAGGTGCACAAACGCTGCAACCGTGACACGCATTAACCAGCCTTTTGGCAATAACTAGGCTGACCGACAAATTTAGGTTCCGATGACAGTTTCACTTTAACAAGCTATTAGTGTGGCTGGGTTTGTGGCTCTCGTGCTAATAATCTGATGTGCACAGTTTTTGACACCCTTCTCCCCCCCCAAACTCTAGTAGATAATGTTAATCTCTAATTGGATATGGGTTTCATTTGCATATAATTGCTGCTGTTGATTATGCAAAACATTTGTCCTCTAATATATGCAGATGCATCTCTTTTCAAAACTGGCCACCTACGTTTGTCTAATGCAATTTCCTTTACAGTATCATGAAGTTCTTCTAAAGTGAGATTTTTAAGAAAGAAGAATGAGTTTTTCACCTGTAGTGAAAACTACAGTCACCACATCAGCATTGCCACAATTCTGAATGCTGATGTTAATAAAAGCTTAAAAAATTAACACAGTGACAGCTGCCCTCCTGCTTGTCCTTCATCCCAGTGGACTCCCATGAATGAAAAAAACTGACGGTGTATCAAGTAACAGGAATTCCTTTTTTCAGTTTTTTTGCTGCAGACAACTTTTTGGAAAAGCCAACTCTTACAAACAAATAAACAGGACCAAAGTTTAATGCAGATTTTTTTCTACAGTCTTTCTTCCCACACCCACCTTCTCTTTTTCAAGCTGAGCGCACTACAGTACCGTTAAAAGCTTATGCTTTTGATCTCTGTGCAAATAAATGAGCTGAAACAAATAAAACCCAGTTCACAAGAGACTTCCAAGACATCTGGTGGAGTTATTTTTCTAAGTAATTAGACCAAGTGGTAGTGTAATTCCCAAATGAAAGGTACCTTCTTGCTAGGTATCCAGTTATTTCTCAGAGCCATCAAAACAGCAGTAAGTCCTGCTTCTCTCCTCGCATGTGACACAAACTCTACTGATTACCAGTCTTCCCAAATGGGAACAATCGTATCTTGGATTTACGCTGGTTTATTACTCAAGTTTTTAAACTTTTTTTTTTGGTTTGTGAGTTTGGTTGTTTTTTTTGTTGGTGCTGTGACAGTCCTATTTTTTGTCCCATGAATGTTGGGATTTCTGGTATTGACTGAGGAAGGATGAGGCTCTTGGCTACTTTTTTTCTTTTTTTTTTAATCTTTCTTTTCCTTGCTAACCTACTGTAGTTCTCCTTCATACAGGCTCTATGGAGCAGGCAGTAAAGTGTAATGGAATAACAGCCAGGTGCTTGCTCTGCATCACTACACTGCTCTAAGCTGTGCCCAGGTGTGTTTTCTCCTTCTTTCTTGCTGGAAGCTGAGTAAATTTCTCATTTTCTTTTTTTTTTTCCTTCACAAATCTCCCAAAGAAAACATCATTCTAGGAAGAACCCAAATGCTCTTCAGCTCTTTGGGAAGAATGTGGTTCTTGGTCTGTGACTACAATACAGTGCAACCCCTGGGAATTTGTGACACCGGGAAAGTAAACAGAGGGTAGAGCCGGCTGAGAAAGCAATTCCCTTTTGTTTGTGCACAGTTCTCCTGTTTTTAGTTTGTTTCAAACTTAGGCGGGGTGCTCTACAAGCACGCTTTACTAACTGACCTGGATGCAGACACCACCTCTGTGCTATGACAGCTAATGTTCAATAATGCCAGATAGAGAATTCACAGCGGTATCAAAAGTAAAGAAAAGTAGCTGCCACAAGAAATAACTGCTAGATTACAACAGTGGGCTTGATATTAATGCATTTTCATTCTCATCCCTCTACGACATAATGCAAACTCACCCGAGGTTTCATCTAGTCTCTCATCCACCACATGGTCCTTCTGATGAACCCATTCACTGTTGCACTTAAAGTAGATCTGCGTGGCTGGGCTCGCTTTGCAGTACAGATTCACAGGCTTGTTCTTCACAATGTAAGCCTCTTCGGGTTCGATGAGGAAGTGGGGCAATGGCTCTGGAGGATCAGATGGAAAAGTTTCTGGAAGTTCATGAAAAAAGTCATCATCTGTAGAGAAGAGAGGAAAAGGACAATGAAACAACCAAAATTCAGCTGGCAAAGATGTGCAAGCACTTTCTGAAAATTTCAAAAGGAGCGTACTTTTCAAATAAAATGTTATCTTAGGAGCATTGGTAAACCAAGCCTTAAATGTACTGCCGTTTTCAGACTAGAAGAAATTGTTCTTTACATCCTGAGCTCTTTCCTCTATGTGATGCAGTAGAGATGCGTACATTCACATGACTGGGAACGGTCCTTTGTTATCATCACTGGCAATACTAGCAATAAAGCATTATGTTAGCGCTTGGGAGAGTTGCCTGCAAAACCGTAAAAAGAAATAATAGAAACTTTTGGAGGCTTCAAGGTCACACTTTTCAATAGTGACTTATCGCACTGTTTAATCAAGTGCATGCACATGGGTAGCATTGGCTAAGGCTGGTACAAATAGGAAATAGCGCCTTTCGTTTCAGACGAGCAATTTGAAATCCGTTCTAAGGGAAAAAGACTAAATGCAAGTCCAGTCTACGCTGCTTTGTTCATACTCTGACTCTCTTGCTAAGACTGCTAATGAAGGTGCCAAGCTATGCTGTATTTACTTCCTTTAGTACACTGGTCTGTGCAGTCCTCGCGATGGAGAGGAACTGGGAGCTGGGACATTGGGCTGAGCAGCGATGAGGCGGTGACGTTTTGGGCCAAAACAGATGCATGCTATTGACATAAGGAACCTCTGCACCTCTCTGGTACTGCTAGTAATGAATAAAGTCGATGCAAGAAGTCCAGAGGAGGAAAAGAATCCAACACACAAGAGGCAACATTGAAAACACCTAGGACACATACTCTCCGTTCTCTCTCCCTCCCTCTTCACAAATCCCGCTCTAAAACCCCTCTGCCCCTGTCCGCAGAGGAATTCCTCCGCATCAGAAAGCACCAATTCAGTGGAGAATAACCATCTTCCCATCCACCTCCCCACCCGCCGTCAGTGCGCAAGAACATCCAGGAGGCTCCCAGCAGCAAAAGGATGGGGGGGCACCAGCTCCTGACAGATGCAGCAGCAGCAAGCTGACAGTCCTGAAGGCCTTATTCAATCTCCCCCTTTCTGCCTCTGAAGCAGTTATCCTTATACACAGTGACAGACGTTGCTGATGATCAATAAACCACCACAGAACATCAAACTAAAAATACTGGGGCAGGCTGGCTACCTTCTCCCTGCCAGTCTTCATGAAGATGAAATGTCAGACAGCTACCTTCCCGTACCAAAGACGTGCCTGTGAAGGTTGTGTCCAGAATTACAAGGGGCATGAAAGGCTCTCCTTCCAGCCACTGCTTTTGCAGAAAGAGAAGAAAGAACAGCAACAGACGAAGGAGACGGGGGAGAAGGTAATACGATACCCATCCACATCGCTATATGGAGGTAGACTGTACGTCTTTATCAGTGATGGGAATACCTTACGCAGCAAAAGATTATGTGAATCTCTTGAACTATTTATGAAGACAGCATATGTTCACCAATTGGTTGGGTTTTTTTTTCCTCTTCATATTAATTTAAAAATACTCCTGCCTTTCCGGGTGTCTCATTTTGCAAAGAGAAACAGGCCTGACTCACTACTGCATCTCTCCCTGAGAGCTAATAGAACTGTACTGGTTCAACGATAGAAGAAAAGGCCACTAAATAAGGCCTGGCATTTTTCTAGCAAAGGGGAAATCTGTGACAGAGTATAACATTTCAATTTCCATCTCCAACTAATCATCCCCAAATACTCAAATTTAACTTTTATCACTTTCCCATCCCTCCTTTTTTCCTGCAGTTTGCGTTTCACTCTGACCACACCAGCCTCCTTCTTCTGCAATCCTATTTCCTCTCCCCATTAGGTATTTCTTCCTGGCTCCATTTTGCTCTCCATTTTTTTCCAAAAAGACGAGTTACAATAAGTCAGTGGGAGTCTACATTTGGTTTCACGACAACGAAACACGGCTGAACCGAAGCAAGAGGCTTTTCAGCATTCTTCATACCCTTTTCTCCATATCTCCCCCTCTTCCCCACTCCCTCCCTCTCACACACGCTGCTCCATAGACATCCACAACACGGAAACATTAGAGATGAATCATTTCCCTTGAATTGCCACAGGACGTATCTTTTTCTTCTGGTCATTTAATTGCAAATCAGCGAGCAGACAGATGGAAACCAACAAAGCACACATATGTTTTATAATTAAGCAAGTATTGCTTCACTAATTTCTGGTGACAGGAAGAACAAATGTATTTATTTTCGCCACTAGATTTCTGCACATTATCAAAGACAATACTTACACTGCCTGACCAATTAACTGCATCTTATCAAAGATGTAACTGGAAAGAGTCTAAAAGGGGAGCAAGCTGCAAGCTGCAGAAAAGAAAAAAGATAGTTTTTAAAATTATTTCTTTCATCAGCCTGGAGAATGTGTGTGGGCTTTGGCTTTCCCTCCTGAAGGTAACTGCTTCTATTGTTTAAACATTATTTTTATGTTAAAGTGGATTCACTGCCCAGTACACGACAACCTAGTCTCACATTTTGATTGTGGTGATAGCTGTTTCTCTCCACCAGCCTGGCATCCTGCAGTCACGTACAAGCCAGTTTTCCTACTGGCTTTTTGCTGTAATTCCACCTTACTCTTCTTAAGCAATAATAAAGCCCTGCTTTATTTTTCCAGACTCTTTCTCATTGCTATCAAGAGGCATCTGAACCGCTCCTAAATGTTAGAGATATAGATGGAAACCACTCACAAACTGTTACACAAACGGAGTGCGCAGAGGCTGCCTTGTTCCCGGAAACTGGCATTTAAAAATCTGCAATTTTAGAATAAATTTAAGATAGTAGCTAAGACAGATTTTGGGGGCTTTTTAAACTGGAGTATGTTCATTCAATCCCTGCCCTTGTACTGTTGCTATTACTAGCGACATTGGAGTTATTTTTTTTTATAGAGCAGATTCTTAAGAGGAGCATCCAGAATATGACCACAACTGGGTTTTCCTCTGTTTGGCAGAAAAAAGCCAAAACCAATCACACTGAAAAGATAGTCCTACCCCCATTAGCATTCAGGGCCCTTCGCTCCTGCTGTTCACTGCTGGAAGGTAACAGGTGGCTTTATCAGCCCGTGCGAATCACAGCGGGGAGTCATACAAGCATAGAATCGTCCAGGTTGGAAGGGACCTTCAAGATCACCAAGTCCAACCATCAACCTAACACTGCCAAAACCACCACTAAACCATGTCCCTCAGCACCACATCTGCCTCCAAGGATGGTGGTTACATCTTTTCCCTAGGCAGCTTGTTCCAGTGTTTGAGAACCCTTTTGGTGAAGAAATTTTTCCTAATATCCAATCTAAACCTCCCTTGGTGCAACTTGAGGCCATTTCCTCCTATCCTATTGCATGTTCCTTGGGAGAAGAGACCGACCCCCACCTCGCTACAACCTCCTTTCAGGTAGCTGTAGAGACCGGTAAGGTCTCCCCTCAGCCGCCTGTTCTCCAGACTAAACAACCCCAGTTCCCTCAGCCGCTCCTCATAAGACTTGTGCTCTAAACTTGGCCTTCCCTGCATTCCCCAGGGATCAGCTGCTGCGGGGAGGCAAACTACAGCTCCCCTTCACCCAGGCACGCCAGCTGCCACCAGCTAAAGTTGCAGGGGTAGGCAGGGTGTGCAGCCGCAGTTCCCCAGTGCTGGGGTGCGGTACTCGCCTCTTGGGACGAGGACACACTGGGGAGGAAGAAACTTAAATCCCCTCATGATGGCTTGCCCACCACAACAAGCACAGCTGTGGCATGGCTTAGGAGAGTCAGCCGATTCAGCTGCGGGTTTGGGACGGGGTTTTGAACCATCAACTTTAACACACATCTTTGGATCCAAGTCTTGCATTTCATTTTTTTTAATTAGACTGATCTACTGTTATGCTTTTGTTGTAATGCTTGCAGCAACGTGCAGGCATAACTATAATGGCAGTGTAATTATACAACAAAATATTCTTAAAAATCCAACACAGATATTTCCCTCTGAAAACATCAATACAGGATATTTGACCGTGTTGAGATTTTTGCAACTTTCTACAAAACAAACTTTTGGTAAAACTGAAGCAATTTCACGAATCTGTGTTTTCACGAGGCCATGGTTTCTAACAAGCTAATAAACACTTCCATCGAAGTTTCTCCTGACCAGCTCTAGTTAAACACAGGTCACTCCTCTGTCCGTTCAAAGACCAAACTCTGACTCGGGGCTTTCAGGGATGACTGTGTTACAACCATGTGGCCTGCGGGGCCTGTTTCTATAATTTGGATGGGGATTGCCTCTTGTTGCGTTCTCCATTTCTGTACAAGGGTATAAATCTTACCTGAGACATTGATCTGAATCTTCCTGACAGTTATCACTGTTTTTTTAAAATGTTTGTTTCCTGACGGTGCAAGAAAGCAGCAAACTTTATGTATCTCTTATTTAACTCTCCTAAGGAGTTAGACGTTTTTTCTTCTGTCTAGAGGAAAAAAGCTAGTTAAACCATTTGGGAGTGATCAGGGTGTGTAGACACAAACAAACACTAAAAATTCATGTACTTGATTTCCAACCATTATGTCAATGTCGTGTGTAGCAAGTTCCCCTTACAATCTTGATCAAATGCAAACGCAAGGCGCACAGAGTTCTCCCCTGTTGTAACAAATCCCCTTCTGTGCTCAGTAACTTTGAGCTGCGAGTTTACTTCTGCAGTATGTCACATTCGTCTTTATTTTCACATAATAAAGTGTACAGCCCATCTGTTGTTATTGACTGATTTATATTAGCAAGACAAAAGACCTGATTAATGGTACTGCTAAACCGGTTCCACTCATGCAATCATTCATATTAAGAAATAAATTTTAAAAAGCCATTTTAATCTATAAACTTAATTTGGAATTTTTATTTTAGTTGCTGGCCTGAATATAGATATGCTCTTTTATTTGTTTTCTGTAGTATCTGACCACTAGATATTTTTTTTTTTTTTCAATGCAAGTCAAATGCAAAATCTATAAGAAGAGGTGAAGTGTCACCGAAATCAGCCTTGACAGCGGCTGGCATGGACTCTCACACGTAGGAATTTTAGTTTAACTTTAGGTAAATTTTCTTTCAAGGTAAAACAAATCTTTGCCTCAGCCAGGAACCCTTTGATGTTAGGAAAGGTCTTAATTCTTTTCATGCATTTGTTTGTAAAACTATACACGTTATAGCTCTTCATGCATAACAAGTGAAAAAGGAGATTTTATGGTATACTTCCCTTTTTATGGACTAGTATCCCCACTCTAATCTGTGGCAGGAAAATATTGTGCTCCGTACAGCAATCTATTCATCTCTAGATCACTAGTTTTATTACTATATATCAAGCTTTAATTCTCATCAACCCAGCATATAACTCACTGTATTTCTGAACTGCGAGACTTAAACTATTATTGCTTAGATCATAATATATTGGACCATTATCTCTTTGTGCGAGACCTGAAGCAAATTCTTCTCAAATGGAATTTACTTCAGAATGATTCAAGAGCAATTTAAAATGAATGGCTGCAAAGCTAATTCCATTTGCATTTGGATGCCCATCACTCGGCAAGATCATTCCCCACGCGTTGCAAGAAAGGCAGCTGGAGCTAACTGTATGGATGGGATTTCTGTTCAGTTTTTTAATGTTATGATTAAAAAGCTTTCTAGAGCAACAAGTACTGTTTACTGTGAAATTAACAGCAGGTGCCAGCTCGGTAAGGCAGCTTATCAGGATGGAGGCAAGGGTTTGGTTTACAGCACGCACATTTTCAGGAAGGGAAAATTGCTCAGCTAGAAGTCCTTTGGTGGCAGGGTTTTCTGTCCTCCTAGGAAGGGCACGCGGTACCACGGTGCCACCAAATGGGAAGCAAGGAAGCAAAAAAATCCCATATGCCATACAGCATGCCTCCACCTGAGAGCCCGTAACACCCACGGAGCTACGAATCCAAAATTAGGCCAAGTTGAATGTGAAATGGGAGAAAACAGGACTTTCTCTAAGAATTACTAGTGAGTAGTTTCCATGTCAGAGGGCCCTCTCGACCCTGCCTCAGGCCTGGGGACCACACAGGGACAGAGGATGGGCACAGCAAAGCGTAACCCGTGTCCTGAAAGAGAACGCACATTTTCCTGCCCTGCCCCAGGGAAGAGGAGGAGGAGGGTGGCTTTCTCAGCACTCGCCCTCTGCCAGCCCTACCTCCAGCTGACTGCAAGGGGGGCATGCAGCAAGGCAATGACACGTTATTCTTCAGCATCTCAAAAGTGGAGGATTTCACCAAATAGACTGCAATTTTATAACAGCATAATATTTGGCCAGCTTGGGAGGCTGGCATCCTGCAGAATTCACTGCAGGCCTTTACGTGCCTACAGACGAGGCTCGGTTTTGCGGCAGCCCACAAACCAGATGCTGGCTGAACCTTGCTGAGCTCTCACAGGAGCAAGGTCAGGGGAATTTCAGACTCAAATTTACCGAGCACCCACAAAATTAAATGCTCTTTTCAGCAGGGAAAGCAGAGTGCAGACATGGTTTGGGAAAAGTGATAGAGAAATCGATAGGGCATGCAATGTTCGGGGTTTTTTTGGGTGACTCCACTCCAAAACCAGAATAAAGACCGCAAAAAGGGATGAACTTCCCCTGCACCTGCAGCAGCTCAGTGAAGACCCTCCTAGCATATCTCAGCTTAACAACACATCCCCAGGAGGTTAAACCCAAGCTCTGCATGCACTTAGAGAATGAGGAACATATCCACTGAGCAGCCACGCATAGATCAGAAGGTTGCTGGGCAAAAGTACCCCTTCCCAAGCACAAACACATCAAACAAACCCCAAACGCATCCTTTCCTGTCCTCCTCTACCCCTAGCAAAAAAAGCGGTTCCCACAGAGGCATGGGAAACATTACATGACCCACTGTCAGCCACAGGCACCAACCTGGAGGCCTTTCGAAAACCCAGATGAAGGGCATCTAAGACAGCTGAAATACTGGATTTTTGGCTCAACTGAAGAGTCCAGGGAGGAGGTTTCTGTTATTCAGTGACAGGCCTACCACATTGAACATCCCAACTAAATAAGTAGGCTACCAAAGGCCTAAATACAGTAATCGTGCTCGTTATGGCCGTCTTACCTCAGCTCACCTTTCTCAGAAAGCTGGGAAGAGCCGAAGGGGAGAAGAGCAACAGCAACAGCAGTGCACGGCCCGGCATTAGACAGGGTGCCTGCTAAGACTGGGAGCTGTGGTTCAACCACCGGGACCTTTCACAGTGGCAGAGGCCAAATGAGTTGCTGCTGGTGCTCCCCGCTGGTAGCACCTCTCCTCTTGTGCACTTCTCTCCATTCTCCTATTTCACACAAATGCTGCACGGTCAGGCATAAAGCCAACAGCAGAGGAAGACGAAGGAGTGAACAGTTATCACTTGGCCATGGCCAATGTGGACACTGTGCAACCATGTTACCTACAGCAATCAGCTTGTGCTCCGTCTCCCCTGCTTTGATGGCACATTCTCATTCTCTCAGGTCAATGCTTGGCATGTATTTTACCTGGCTCATGCTGGTAAGCTGCACTGCTGGTAATCAACAATTAATTACAGTAGAGTCAGATCTGATTTGCATCAGAGTAAGGAAAAGGAGAATCACGTCTGGATGAGGAAAACACTGACTGTATCAGCTTTATAAAGCAGCTTGTAAGTTATGTATTATTGTCTGGGGAAAAGGCATCTTCCCCTAGTTTTTTTAATTCATAATTATAATAATGTTTCTGCTTCTCTCAATGCTAATGGCCATTTTATCATCAATCAGAACAGAGGCAAACTAAAGACAAAACATGTGTCCTCAAAACGACTTCCACAGCCCTCTGTAAGGGAGAGAGTTTTCTTTATACATCCCATTGCTAAGCCAAGACAAAGATTGCCGGTATACACAGACAGGACATTTAAGGTTCTGCATCCAGAGCTTTACCATTGCCCCGAGACAAACTCCATCAGACCACCAGCTGCTGCCTAAACATTCAAGAGATGGTACAGGTACTGTTAGCACTGGACTCAGCGTAGGAAAATGCCAGAACATGGTATGATTTCACGCAAGGCAATGAAAATGCTTTCTGTCGCATACATATGAAAAGCACCAAGCTGTTCTTTGGGCAATGAGGTTTATGATAATTATTGTCAGTATAAGAAATCTAATGCAGTAATCTGCAAGTGCTATTAATTATGAGGCTGCCTAACGGTATAAATAGATAAATAAGTATGGAGACAAACCACCGGGGGGTGAGGCTGACTTATGAGCACTGACAATGTGAAATGTCAAGTGAAGAGGCAAAGGCCCCATTTCTTTGCTGCCCTGTCCTGTGTACTAGCAGTCACATCCCTCTTTGCAATGCTTTCATTAATTCTGATGGAAACTTTATTGTGCTTGTACAGAGCTACTGGATAAGGCCGGCTCAGTTACTGTGCCACGGCTATCAAAAGTACAGCACCTGAAAATAAAACAAAACTGCTTGTACAAACAGCAGATGAACTCAGTGATATTTCTTCGTAATTATTATCCCGTGGAAGATTGCTCTGCTTTGTCCTGTTGCTCTCTCTTTCCATTTGTTTAAAACTAATAAAATATTCGTGCTTAAAAAAAAAAAAAAGTGGGTTGCAGACTGTCTCTGAAATGTTACCTCCCTTACTCTGTCATGTAACGAAACCACAGACAATAACATGCAAGTGTTACTTTGCCAAGTGCACACGCTGTATTTCTTAAGTGTGAGCTCTGGGCATTTAATCTAATTAGAAAATTAACACAGCTCCTGTTAGACATGGTTGTGCTGGTAGAGTTCAAGCTGTTTGGCTGCGTATTATTGCTAGTTCTGTTTTCTCTGATACAAATGCAACACATGAACAGCGGAGAAACTTCAGCGTCAGACCACGAGATTTTGTGTCCTGCCTGTAAAACTGAAATGCATTTTTCCTTTTGGATTCTAGCTTGTGATGGGTCTGCACAATGGCATGGGATCCCCTCCCAACCACCTGCAAAGCAAAGTCTAATTCGAAACATTTCTGCCCCAGCTGCCATTAGTAGTCATAACGGTTGACACAGGGTCAAAAAATTATTAAACCTCTGAGGAGCACCATTTCCTCTTCAGTGTTAGGCTTCACTTTCCTTTGACACATTAGTCCTGAAGCAGCTCCAGGCTCTTGACCCCTCCGTTAACCCTGATAACTAATTAAAGATGGACAAGGCTTAGGCTAAAATACTTTTTGTTAAACCTATTCATTCTCAAGTCCCCTTCAGGCACTCTGTCACACAGGACAGAGCCTGCCATATTTACATGAACATGAACGTAGGTGTCTGTCACAATAATACGAACAATCTCTTTTTACAAGACCCAACTTAACCTTTGTGGTTAGACGGTAGGATGCATTCTATAACACATAAAATATATTCTCAACACATACTGGAAACAAGTTTCCTGGGTATAGTCCAAAGCATACAATTTAGGAAAAATCCGAGGATAACTAACTCTGTATGTGTTTTTCGAATTAGAAGTTCAGGCTCAGGTCCTTCATCTGACTGCTATGTCAACAGTCTGAATACAATGAACAAATGTTTCTCACACAAGGATTTATTAAGGATCTACCATGTACTCGAAACAATGAGAGAGCTCAGGCTAGAGAGTCATCCGCCATAGGCAGATGGGATTTTAGGGCCAGTGGTAAATCATATCACACAGCCCAAGTTAGTTTAATATAGATAAATCTGCGTGCAATGTATTGTTGATGGCTGGGGCACAATGAAAGGAGTCCCATACTGCTAGCTTGAGAGAAGATCTGTAGCTGAATGTGGTACTTTGCAAATACTTTCTTAGCTTTCCATGTTGTTGCATATTAATAATTAAGCTTGCTTCTTGCATCAGTGTGTTAGGTTAAAATGTCAAGCCTTTGGTTCTAGCAAGAATGGCTGTTTTTATACTTACTTTTCCCATTATTAAAACTGCTGCAGAGCTCTGCTCCCAGGTTTCTAATGCTTTCAATGCAAGCATTTTTCTCAGCGAAGAGTGATGATCCAACATCTTGTGATTAATAAAACAGATCTAGTGGGATATCATGGACCCTGATTTCACGAGCTGTGTGAAGTGTACAGTTAATCTAGTTAGTGGGATCACTCCATCCTAGAAAAACACAGGACACTTGCCTATACCTAAAATAATAGCTCGGTCATATGGCCACCTGGTTAAAGCATCAAGCTGAGACCCAGGGGATAGATATTCTTGTGTGACCTTGGGGAAATCTACTCTGTCAGGTTCAGCGTCCCATCTGCAAAATGGATGTAGCAGCCTAATAGGTAGCACTCTAATTCAGTACCTTTGAACTGAGTAAACAACTCAGTACTCAGATTATTCCTTCAAATTTCTCAAAAATAGCTGTCAGCATCATTTACTAAACAGACAACAAAAGTAACACAAAGGACCTCAAATCAAATTTATGTTTATGAAATGATTAGGGAACAAAGTCTGGCTATCTTGGAGCTGATGCAAGTTTTGTCACTGGTCTCCCTCTGTGTCGATGGAGAGGTTCAGGAGCAGGATTTGGAGCAGGAGCCTGACCTTGGGTGCTCTGAAGGGCTCTCGTCACGGGCTACGGGCATCCTGGTGAGACTGATGTCCTGAAACTAACATTAGTCCTTGTGAATATCTACCTACTCACTACTTTTTTCCATGGATCTTAATGAGATTATTATTTGCCTGGTGCTAGTTACCTAATTTCATCCACAGACGATTTTTCAAGAACCATAAATTATTTTGTATGAGGCTGATTTATCCCAGCAGAAGGCCAAATTTAATTAGAAATCCATTAGCTAAATTCTAAGTAGGAGCTTCTGGGGAGAAGGGGAAAGGGAGGGGGGGGAACTTGGGAATCTGAGCACCAGATGTGGAAAAGGGGAAAAAAAAATCCTTAAAAGAAGTAGAAAAGGAAAAGAAAAAGATAAATATCTTCTTATTGAATTAAGCACCCAGGTATTTAGGGAGCCAGATGGAAGAACACAGATTATTGCCTAGGATCAGAAATATGACTCAGACATTTATTTATTTATTTTGACTAGCAGTTGGTTTTGTAAATACATGAGACTTTGTAAGTAGATGAAAAGCACTGGTTCACTTGAATATCATGGTTGCATTCATGCAAATAACAACAGATTGTGTGTACTATAAATACTAATAAAGATAATAATAAGGTGTTCAACCAAATCTTAATATATAATAATCGAATGTATTCCTCCCTCTGAGAGAAAATGAAAGCACAAAAGCCTTATTTGCTTTGGAAACATACAGGGTGATTTAATCAGCTATCACCCTCCATCCAGAGCCTGCTTATTTGAGGAGATGCACGGACAATGTACCTCTTTGAGCACACATTTATTTACAGGACAGCACCATCCTCTCCTCTTGCCACTCTACCCTCACCATCAGTAGACTCAGGAAATGAAGGATGGTGGAAGAAGAATACAGCTAGTTCATTGATAACACCCACCCTATTATTTTCTACAGGTGGAAACTATGATGGACAGATCCCAGGGTCCACAGAGAGATAGTACAGGCCTTCTCATACGAGTTACAGAACCAGTCTGCATCCACACCGTTATTTCAGGAGTCCACGAAAGGTCTGAAGTATTTGGTTACAGATTGGAACTCGCCCCCTGCAGTGACTAATTTCATTCACACTCATTTCCTAGGTCTTGCTGATTTGTTACTCTCAAACTCTCTAACAATTAAAAAAAATTGCCTTAAAACTCAAAGAGCAACTTGAGACAGCAGGCTCCTGACTTTGCTGTACCTCCAACTCAACTTTCAGCACAAGTATGTGAAGTATCACCCTTTCCATCATCAGGAGCACCCAAGATAGCTCAAACAGAAGTTGCTGAGACCAGACAGCAAATGTGCAGTGTCTAGGGGAAGCTCTGACACGTGCCATCAGTCTTCCTCTGGATCCCAGCATGTGAAACTCCAGTACCAGCAAAGTGCACAGTCACTCCTCCCAGCCACCACCCTACCCTTTGCCTCCAAACCTTTTCAAGTTCACTCCATGGCCACTAACAGGAAGAACAAACCAGGGAAGAAAAAGAAAAGGAAACCTTCTGAATACTCAGTAATCACAGTTACAACTGGCAACGGTAGTTAAAGTAGAGAAATCCCCAGCAAGTGCTGAGAACAGATCCAGCACTGATGTTTTATGGAAAGACAGACGGTGCCGATGTTCAGAACTGGCAGCCGAAGTTTAACTCCTGGATCTATCACACACTGACTTGCTTCCCTTCCTTATCTGTAAATAGCTTCTTGTCTGCCACATCCATTTTTAATGTAAGGTTCCTACAGGGACCGGTATCTCTTAACATGCCAACAGAAAATGCCACTGGAAGAGGAGCTTCAGATCCTGAGAAGCAGAAGACTCGCTACCAAGTTACATATGCTGTTTCTCCTCAGTGCTGTCAATGAGTTTGAACTAAATCAGAAGCACTCTGAAATGGAAACTATAGGTCAGATAATAACAGTGTTGAGTTTCAGTAGCTGAAAGCACACATGCAGAAATAGAGCAGAAAGGCATCTTGAAGCGTTTCTAGCTTGACCGCCTCTAGCAGCAGGGCAAGAAACACTGGGGGATACCTACCTCTGTCTTGTAGATGCCACAGGTGCTAACACAGTGTATAGCACTCAGGAAAATATCGTTTAGGCAGCATTAAACTGCCCCTTAAGTGTGCACTGGGATTTGTATTGGGACACATGGTCATTTATACCTGCCATTGACTCCCTTGTGTCTAAAGAAGTGGTTATCATTCAGTAATACCCCAAATTATTCCAAGAAATTGCATTTGTCTAAATCTCAGTCTCATCTGAAACTGTAAATCTTCAAGGTCCCAACTCCCCGCACAAGTAACTTTGCTGCTGGTGCCAGAGCCTTGGCCCTGACCAGAAGCAAATGGATTCCTTTCGTTTTGATTTTTAAAATACGGACCTGCACTCAAAGAGACAGCCCAGCAATGCTAATGAATGAATCCAAAACATAACGAAAAAGAAACACTGTAGAGGAATAACGGAAGTGCAATTAATTTGCAGGCTTTGCTGGACATGTTTTGTATTGCTGTATCATATTTATCTATTCAGCACTCCTCAGCAGGTCTGCTTGAAGCTGGGGAGCAATGAATCAGGGCTCTTATCTCCCTCCCCATCATCCCCAGCCTTTCTGAGGAAACTGATATCCAGCCCCAGCTGAATCTGTCGATTCCTGGTCATAAACACTGTCACTAGAGAATCACAGACCTAAGATATCTGATTTGAGCATAAAACATACACACTTCAATCCCACTTTCTGTTTTCTCATCTCTGGCCTTCTTCATCCCTTTTCTGTCCTGCCTTTAATTCCGCATTTTTACCCTCTTCTTTCTTGCCTCTAGGCTCTCTACCCCTTTTTTTTTAATTCCGCATCCCTCCCATCCTTTTTTCCTCAAGTTCAGCAAACCTGACTGGTCAGGAATCTCCCTATGTTGTTACAAATGGATAAAGATTAGTATCTAAGAAGCAGAGATAGAGAATGACTGAGGACAGAAATCTCACAAAATCCAACATCAAACCTAAACAGTTGTACCTACTTTTATAACTCTCAGAATAATTAACTACAGATGTACTTTACCCACATCCATGCAAAATCCACCCATCCATGCAATAGTAATAATATCCTAATATTTAAATAAGGCAAGAGGTAACCCAGCCTTATTCTAGTGTCTAACCAAAGACTACAGTTTGAAGTGGTTCTCCACTTAGTTTAAACAGCTTTTTCTGCTCTTCATTTGGCAAAATTGGCTTGAACAGCACAAGTTCATTTTGCCCTTAGGTAGCCTCATTCAGCAGGTTTCTAATTTGTGACCAGCAGAGCAAAGGAGTGTTAAATCAAACATCTGTAAATATATGGTAGAAGGTCACATTCTGTGATTGTACAAGGCTTGGGGCAGAAAGGGTAGAACACCTATAACATTAATTATTACCCATAGTATGTGAAGATTTTACACTAAAAAGGTCATTTGCAATCGTTCCATTTCATTCTGAGACACATCTTCTTTTAAGTGGCAAAATCACGGCACACAAGCAAATTAATATCTAAATTAAAACAGCAGTTGTGCATTTCGGTAGTAATTGTATGCAAGAAACCTCAGAAGCTCATTGCTACTACTTAAAGCGAGGGGTGTATTTTGGTTGGATTCCCACCGTACTCAGCGCTGATGCCAAAATGCCTTATAGCACAGCTGAAACCAGGTATTGTAAGAGCAAGACAGTCAACATTTTGCCTCGCAAGTCCGGGCTGTAGCTTCCTGTTAATGAACAAAATCTCCATTAGCTGAGATGCTTCTTTCCCAAGTCCACCTCTGCTGTTTGGCAATGTGTAGGCACTGCCACCCTATCAACACTAAAGTGAGCACAGCACTTCCCACCACTGTAAATTAACCCAAATTTGCCTCCCCCCCACAAAAAACCCCCACACTATTACATTAATCTCCATTGGTATGCTGAAGTTAGACTGTTCTGCACAATTTACTCGCTTGCAGCTGGAGCTGGTTTTTAAGTGACTTGTTCTCTTCCAGGACCCTCCTGTCTGTAGCACACTCTATGCTCTGGCCAGGTGAGCATAAACCCAAACGGTTTGGAAGTCGGCTGGAAAAGGACTATTTTACACAGAAGCCAGGCAGCAAATGGGCCAGGGTACCGGGAACACACTCCAATCTCACACACACACTTCAGAGATAACAAATTACCAGCCTGTTTCCCCACTGCGCCACAGGTAGCAGCTTCTTTCAAGTCCTGAGCACCACTCAGACCCTACAACCTTCAGGCTTGGAAAGGGGACGCTCTGCAGCATCCCCACCACCTCCGTACTTGCCACAACCACCACTACTGCCTGTCTCTGTGGACTGCGGCACCTCCTGGCTTCATTTTTCCCCGGTCTGCTACTCCCAGGTACAAAAAGGTCATTACTCCAAGAATATGCTTAATGTATGCAAAGGTCATCTTGGATGTGGAAGGAGAGGGGACTGGCTATCAGCAGCAGAGAACAAGTTGCTCTACATGACAGTTCATTTCTGGATAGCTGAGAAGATTAATGCCTTCACCTGCTGCTCGTGCATTACTGTCCTCAGCCATACAGAGATGAAATGCCGTCATGTACAGCAACCTGCTCTTCATTGCTCAAGCGGAGAGAGCTCATGCAGTGGCTGCTCTCCTGAACCCCAACCATGGCGCAAAATGTTTAATTACGGGAAGCACAAATATGAAGCACACACTGTATTTAAATAGCAAATGCTACATCCCCAAACAGCTTGAGGAAAAGTGTAAAAACTGACACAGTCACAAACTATCTTAGCACAGACTGCAGCAACCAGCAATGAAATGAGTCTTCTCTATCTTTGTTAAATGAATAACGTCAAAGAATATTGCTCAAATCCTTCTCCGTCTTTGTACCACTTTCCCTGGTTGTATTTCTGCTCTTATCATTTGCCATTTCTAATATCTCCTTACAAATCTGAAAATAACTGTTCTCCAGATACATTTGTTGCAATTTGAATTTGTAGCATGAATTAAATACTAGAAAAAATGCTAGGCTGGTTGTTCCAACAGCCAAAACCAGACACATCAAGGAATTTCTACAAGTGCACAGGAATCCTGTCCCCCTGATGGAGAACCTGTCCATTTCCCTGTCAGCAGTGGTTTCTTGTGTCTTGGAGACAAAGATGTTATTTCTTTTTCTTTTCCTTTTCTGTTTACAGCATGGGGACCCTGTCAGACAGCAAACTGATTGAATGACTCGAACCCACTTTTCTGAAATCTCAGTCTGGTTCTTCACTCTTCTAGATTATCCCCAGTCATCACTTAGACAAACTTTTCTGGGGGTAAGGTTGTCACTTTGAGTTGAGTCTTTTGTCGTAGCCTAGAGAATTTAGACTCAGTTCTTCCTTTAAAGCAGTTTGTCTAGCTTTACTAGACTGCTTCAAAAGAGCAAACCTTATCTCTGAAGCAATCTAACTCCTGGGCTCTCTGCTGAGGCTGCAAATTGTGACCAATCTAGATGCTGACATTCATGCAACAGAAAAGTGTTCATTAGAAAGCCAGCAAGAGCACAAATTAACTTCACAACTTGCAGTATCATTTGATTTCTATGGTAAGAACTTTCATCTTTAGCAACCTCAGACTAGAAATAAGCCAAAAAATAAAGTACACTGCTGTTCCCTCTTCTTCCAGACAGCTCCTTTCCCGTTTTGTTTTTTTCCACCTACAAGTCAGAATACAACTCAGCCTGTAACTCTGAACTAAACAAATGTTTGTCAACAAAGTCCATAAAACCACACAAGTATCTAGATCCCGGCACATACGCACCGACCTTTTCTACCATTAAACTCCAGCAGAGTACACATGACTTTGATTTGTAAATCAGCATCGTGATACGGCCACAGTTCAGGAGGGGTCCCAGCCGTTCCTGCAGTCAGACCGACTCACATTACAGCTGATGGTTTGGAGACTTAGGGGGGGGTCTAAATATATTTAGGGAGTACAGATATAGTTAGCTATATAAAGATAAAGAGATGCTTTTCTTTAGAAAGAGTAACTAAATGTTTCCTTCTGAAAAATAAAAACTTGCCCCAAAATGGGCGTTCTTGAGTTTGTATTTATTGGTCTTGCAGCTGCTTCCACTAATGCCGTATGAAAACTATTGCTTTCATCAAGAGTTGTATTGATCCCATTATTTGGTACAGTTGTCTCAAATTATTTACTTCTAGCCTTATTGTCTCGTCATCTATATCCATTCATTTCTCTTCTTCCCCTGCTTTAGGGCTTCCTTATCTTATTTCTGGGACAACTCAGGTTTCAACTGCGTAGCTGTATTTATGAGTCAGTCTTACACGCTCCGTAAATACCGCTTGTTTATGTACACTAGCAACCTTACTGAGAAGGTGCAGAAGGCAAAACATTTTTATTCAGGAACACCCATATGGATCTTGATAGGCTGCGGGCTTGGGAAAAAAAGAATCCTTCTCATCTGTTGTGGATGTTGCCATTTCTATGAACAAGAAGTTGCAGCAACTTCTGTTTCCTCTAAAGGGATAATGCAGGTGTGACAACATCATGGGACCTTTGAAGACATCTGGGCCAAGAGATTTTATGCTCTCTGGGCCACTGCATGTAGCTTCTCCTTTGCCTAGAAACTCAAAGGACTGTAACAGGGTAAATGTAACCTGAAAGAGCCATCAAGATAGGTAACAGCTCTTCAGCCAAATCCATCTGCCTGAACTTGATCCTTGTTGGGAAAAACACATCATTGTAATTATTTATTATATAGAATTCCTCCCCACATTCAATTTTCTGACCACGATTCTCCCTAGAAGAAGTGATCCAATTGAATTAAAAAAAAAAAAAAAAAAAAAAAAAAAAAAAAAAAAAAAAAAAAAAAAAAAAAAAAAAAAAAAAAAAAAAAAAACAAAAAAAAAAAANAAAAGAAAAGAAAAAAAGAGAGAGAGTGAAAATATGAAAGCCGGAGAAAATTAGCATGCAATAAGCCATTTCTTCCTGTCAATTTTCTCGTCTCCTTTTATTAACAGATTTGTTTTTGAAGCAATTATACACGTGCAATCCATTTGTGGCATCTCTTTACTTGCCTCCTGACATAACCATTATTAGGGCTGTCACAGCTGATCGGCTGACAGCTAGAGAAAGGCAGTTCTGCAGTGTCCTGGTACTGCCAGTCAATACCCGCCGAATAACAACAACACAGCCTGCGAGCTGCCTATTATTTCTCTTTGCAGTGGCTGTGTTGAGAACGGTTCCTGCCCAATTTTGACAGAAGCAGGGGAGATGGAGGATGGTCTTCATGTGCTCTTCAAATCACATGCGAGCTGCAGCCGCTGCTCTTTCACGTATCCTTACAAGCACGGCACCTGCCGTGACTTGCGCTAAGCTCTCAGCAATCCCCATTACAGCCCCGACCAGTACCCGGTGCGCTTCAGAAATTGTTCAGGAATATTCCCGCGAACGCACAGCGCTGCTGGTCCTGTCACTCTAGAGCAAACTAAGCATGCCCTGAGGTTTGCAAAACTAAACGCAACGCAGCTGCCTGGATGAATTCCGCCCCCCCCCGGGTGGAGAGGGAAAATTGGCAAAGCTGCCCATTAATACGAAGAACCTGTGAGCGCAGGGCCGGGAGTGCCAGTACTAT
This sequence comes from Dromas ardeola, assembly GCA_013398915.1. Lineage (NCBI taxonomy): Eukaryota > Metazoa > Chordata > Aves > Charadriiformes > Dromadidae > Dromas > Dromas ardeola. The sequence continues at coordinate 694,521 of VYZM01002523.1, read as the reverse complement.
TTTTCAATCATACATCATTATGGAACATTTGATTATCATTGCTGTAAAGCATACTGTGTGCTGACTGTATCAATTTTGCCAGGAAATTTGTAAGCACGCTGTATTACAGCTACCAACAGCTGTGTCCCACGCTGCAATGATACCTCAATCCTCTGTGCAAGGATGTGCCAGTCAGGTGGGAGCAAGACTTTGTGCCTGATGCACGTCCCTTATTGGCATTCCCCATGCTCTCCACGTCCTAAGTGAGGACAACGTGAAGTGCCCTCCTGCCAGGCATGGAAAGAAAGATTTAACATCTCACGCGGGAAACAAGTCCAGCCCAACATAACATAAACCCAGTGGCAAAGTCCTGAGGGGAGGGAACCGAGCGACGTGACAGATGTGTACACAGGGTTTACGAGGTCAATCCCAGCTCTGCCACAGACAACTTGAGTAACCATGGGCCAGCCATTCGGTCCGCAGGATCGCAGCAGTAATCTTTATTCCTTCCACCCTTATTTTACCCCTTAATATTTTAAAGTCTTGCAGGGACAAAGATGACCTTTCACTACATTCACGTTGCATCTAGAACAGAGTGAGCTTAGCCTTGAAGTTAAAGCCATGGCTACGTGTCTACAATAGCCTTCCCAAAATTACTGAATTTAGGCGCAGATGCAACAAAGCATTTACGCTTCGAGCAGGAAGACACTTGACCTTCCGCTGATAATGAGCTTACGACTTTGATCAAAGAACCGTTTCTTTCTGAGACAATGCAAATAAACTGATTATGTATGAGTTTATTTTAAAATAAGCCCTTCAAGAAATTTGGCCTCTGTGTGTCAGACCATTTCCTTCTCATTATTGAATAAGATGGATGCATTATGCTTCCCTTTGAGTTAAATCTGGGTCTACATCACAATTTGAATTGTATTTGCAGGCACCGAGCCACTTTAATCTTCATGGCTTAGATAATAAAAGCGATGAATAAGTGACAGGTTTGTCTTCAAGTACATTGTGCACCAGTCCACCTGGGACCCTGGATATTTAGCTTCCATCGCAATCTGCAGTGCTGGATCTTCAGCAGTATTTGTACCAGTGGTGCCTAAGATAAATGCAAGCAGTGGTATGTCTAGATACTCTGCAGTCAGAAATAGCCCAGGACTCACTGAAATAGCACGCAGACACTGGGCTTGCGGGACGGGAGGGAACCTTTTAGTATTTTTTCAGCAATTCTTTTTAACTTCGAGCATTTTTTTTTTTTCCCCAGCATGAGCACATGATTATAGCACAGAGAATCTGATGTAGAATTGCCATCTTTCCAAATGGCCGTAATTTCCTATTGCTCTGAAAGGGACAAAGGTCGTAATTTACCCACTGTTAAGGTGGCTATTTTGAGAACATTTATCTCCCATTATTCACAAGGGAACTGAGACTACAGCTAGTTCCTGAAAAAGACAACTTCACTTTTTTTTGAAAATAATGAACGGAATGATCATGTAGGGAGAGGGAACCATAGCACAGCTCTGTCACCGGTCTCTTGGTACCATGGGGAGATGGCAACAGTCTCGAAAAAAGGAGAGCAGGCACTTACAGCTGTGGGGTGGGAGGCCCCGGCAGAAGAAGGGTATACTGCAGAGAGAGGGAGCGTAGGTGCACATGGGAAAGCGTGTGTCCAAGGGAAGGCTAGAGGCACAGGAACGCAACATAATCACACAGCCACAGAGGAGAAAAACCAAGAACTGCCCCTCAAGATCAGCTTAACCTAATCCAGGACAAGAAAGGTCAAATACTTCACTCGCAATAAGAAGGTTGTTAACCTTATTGGTGATGAGAATAATAAGGTTGTTAACCTTATTGGTGATGATGGTGAGCGCTACGGTTGTTTGGATAGTAAGCACTTCCCTACCTTGACAACCACAGATCTCTGAACTGAAGTCTAAATATCCTGCATTTATAACCCTTGACTGGGAATAATTGTACTGTGTTTCGATCCACATTACAGACACCTACATTGTGCCATTGCTCCATTTTAACACAGGCTTTTCCTCCTACTAGTATTGTTCCATGAAAAATAATACCAATCCTATTCCAAAATATAATTATACAATATACAGCAGCTTTACTGACACACTCTGGTGTTCTCAAATGGTTCATCTCCTATTCCTCCAGCAGAAGTGGGATTTTGTGCAGTGTCAGATGAATCCTTACCCAACTCTTGGCTACTGTAAGTCAATGCCTTGTACTAACTGATGAGCTATCTCTGTGTGTTAGAATAGTATGTCCTTCAGTCAGCTGGGACTGAAGGATTTGGGCTAACACACTGAACGTACATGCAAATGGGAGCATTTACCCCGGTCCTGTACTTACTCAGGCACACAATTAGCCTTTCCAGCAGCGAGCGGCCTTTGTGTCTTTTCCCTATGCAACACATTATGCAGACCAGTACAACTGATTGGGGTTTCTAGTAAAACTGTCATTTAAACAATGATAAATAATTCTGGTCTTGCAAATTCTGTTGTTGAAGGAGCTTGGGCTTGTGAAGAAATAAATGCCAATTTGTCTCTTTGCTCTAGGTGTCTCTGCGCTCTAGATGAAACAGCAACTGGACACTGCTTGCAATGAAGACGATGACCATGGGGTTGTGTGGATGTGTGAAGCCTGGTAGTCAAAACGCCACTTTCTGCCCTATGCCTGTGGCACGGGCAGCCCAAAGCACTGTTTCAGTTCTGCCTGAGTTGCCACTGAACCAGGCTGCTATCGCAACGCCGCCTGGATAAACGACATTCTCTGCCTGGTTATTCATGAAGTCATGGCTGACCAAGAGCAAAGCTTTTTCTGACAGGCAGCGCGTATCTCTGCAGCATAGTCTTTGTGTAACAGCAGAGAATGAGATTGAATATGTAATAAAGTTGTGCTCTCTGGAAAGGGAACTGTGGAATGAATCAGGCAGAAGAAAAATTTATCCTAACAATTTCCTTTGCTGGGTGAATCGGTAGTCTATCAAGAACAAAATCAAGACTTCAATAAACTATCCATGCCTTAAATTTTTCTATCAAACAACGGCTCTGAAAGTATATGATATAATACAAGCACTAAGCTACTTTTCTCATCAAAGAAACAAGTATTTGAATGCATGGGTCTTCGAAACTAATAAAAAAGTGACTACTTGCTGTGCAACCATACAAAAAGCCCTGATTTTTTTTCTCCTGCCATTCAAAAAGTATTTTTTCTTATTATATTAATTCTATTCTAAGAGATTTTCTCAAGTTGTTAAGAGACGAAACACTAGTCTTTAAAAGCATCACATTAAACAGGCATTATGCTCACAGTTCCTCGCAGCCTGCAGCCTTGGGCATTTGGAAGAGACTTGTTTCTTAGATCTTGCCATCCTCCCCTGTTTTTACTCAGCCTCTTTGCCTCTCTTGCTGTTATTTAGATGCAATGAGGTATTGCTTTGGAATCAGGATAAATAAAGACCCCTTGGCACAACCTCATCTCAGCCATATTAAAAATGCTTCTTCATTCCTCAGTCTGCCAATAGTTGAGTTCCTCACCTGTCCCAAATCAATACTATGATACAGATTGTACAAGCTTAGGTATCGACCATGTGAGACTTCTATTTTACTGTGAAAAATGGAGAAGGGCTTTAGAAGGACCACATTAAAAACAAGGAGTTAAAAACAAACAGATACCAAACAACACATAATCAAGCCTCCCAGGCTATTAACACTTCCCACATACATTAATGAAATCTGTTGAACTCCCATCTCAAACATCTCAGAGCCTACATGGGACTCTGAGTCATAAAGTCAAAAGCTAATTTGATATCAAGAATAAACAGGAGTAAGCAAAGGCTGAAGGTGTTCACTGATTCTCAGGGCTGGTTATTTTTACATGTTTATGAAACCGTTCCAGATATAGGTCAACCTTGTTCTCCTTAGAAAATTGCTACACACGCTTTGGCTCTGATTTCTTAAATTAAAAACAAGATGTGTTTGAGATAGTAGACTATTTTCCATGATAGCCTCAGTTGCTAGTTGTACGCGCAACCAACATCCCTGCCTGCACTCTCTTATAGTTAGATCCCAGTGACACAAGTCAATGGAGAGACACTCTCTGCCATCTGTGGGATTTTGATCTGAAACTTGCAGTATAATATTCATTTCATATAGGAAAACAGCCTCACTTGATGCTTTAGGTTTCATCATTTCAATGCTGTGCTCTTCCAAGACTAAGGAAAGAAGGGCCAGATCTTCGGCAGCTCCAAGTGGCATTTCAATCATCGTCAGGAGAGCAACATTTCTCAACACCAACTGAAGGTCTTGTCCCTAGAGGAGCACAGGTAAAGCACATGCAATCTTGTCACAGTAACTGAGGCAAGAAATGACATGTTTTTAGGGCGAGAACAGTATTCGTGAAGGAACTGTGACAAGAAATCATTTCAGCCTTTCTTCTACAGCAAAACATCTGCTTAGTTCCACATCTTACGACACAAAACACCTAACATAAACACTGTAGAAAACATGCCTACCTTTGCACACACAGACACAAATATTTGTACATTTCTTGCCAACTTGTTTAGACACTTTTTTGATGATGCATCTCCTGTCAACAGGGATATAATTAAGCTGCTTCCTATCTATTGAGTAGTAGTATACTACCTGCTCCAGCTAATTCCTAAAGACTGTAGCACTCCAACCACATAATCACATAAAACTTTCGCCACTGATGCCTGTTGTTTAATGCTAATTTCTTTGTGCTTACTAAGAGAAATTGCTATTGACTGCTTTCATTAGGAAACTATTGACCCTTATCCACTGGAGCATCCTGGAGAAGAATTCACTAAATGTGCCCATATTTCATTCTCTGAACATCAAGATAGGAGAGTCATGCTGAAGGATACGGTTTATTTAATCCAAAATTAAAATTTTATAGGCTACATCTCCTAAAGTAAATTGCTTAATACATTCAGATGAACAGCTGCTTTCCATGTTTGCCTTCCATGTTTTCAAGGCCTAAATTAAGCTAAACAATAGAACATCACTGCTAGCACCATAGACTTCCAGGAGAGGAGATATGCTATACTTAAATTTAAGAGGCAGAATTTAGATTCAGCAAAGCAGTGATTTTCAATACATTCCTCTAATACAGCACAAGACTATCACAGCCTTCCCTGTTTCATTTTCTTTTAGTAATAGCTTTTTTAATATACATTTTACATACTCATGAACTGTATAGCGAACAGAAGTGTAACAACTTAGTTGTATTCATATTTGCCACTTGCTAGCAATTATATAGAAAACCACCAAAGTACAGCGATCCAGTGTGACCTAAAGATTTTGGAAGTTGGACCCAATGTCGATTCAGTTACTCTTATGTGCCAGGCAAATGGATCTTGCCAATGCAGAACAATTTTGGCACAGTGAGTGAATCCAGCCAGGTCTCTCTTTGCGTGCGACACCGTCCTGCACATGCACAGCCTCTGTACGTGTGCCGTGAGTCAAACATGTAAGGAAAAGCCCTGCCCAGGCCCTATATTTTATGGGACAGGGCCTGCCTGTGCCACTGGAGGAAGACCACTCCAACTGCAGCCATTCCCTGAAAGGCACTGACGGAAAGTGACCATTATGAACATCATGTGGTAGTTCAGGCTCCGTTTTGGCTAATGTAGAGTAGCACTTCAGAAAGTTAGGACCTAACAACACTGCCATAAAAAACACCAGATTCATTCGCGTTCCTGCCATCGATAAGCTGTACAGGTCTGCAAACTCCCTTCAAGCCAACCTGAAGGACGCAACATCAAATTCACTAATAAATGCCAATGGTACATAACATCCGGTAACCTCTCATAGCCAAACGCAAATACAACTTTCAGAACCATGTCGCAAACTTATTTGTCATAATTTTGACTGTTTACCTGCTTTCTCCTCACTGATCTATCTCTTTGAACACAAGCCCATAGAGAAGCCACAAATGCTCACTCCAAGATGCTCACCCACTTCTATCAGCTGCTCTTCTAAGTTAATTTATTCCCCCTTTAAACAAGTGTAGAAGTGGAGAGCAGTGGGAGAACACTACGAGTGGAGTAGAATGGCGTGCCATAAAATCTGAGAGGCACACAAGAATTTATCACACCTTTGACAAACTTCCTTGTAGTCTGTCTCCTACCACATCCGTCCCCTTAAGACTTTATTACAAAACATCTGAAGAGTTGCAAATAGTCACCATTGCTTTCTATTAATTCACTTGGAATTGTGAAATTATTTTGTCAAAGTTACAGCAATCTTTAACACAAAATAGTCAATTTTCATGCCGCACTGATGTAAGAATACGTATAGAAAAATGTGTACAGCAAAGCTATTTTATATTTCAGACTTGTGACAGGGATTTTTATGTGATCAGCAGAGGCACATATCAGAAAATCAGTGCAATTTACTATATGCCTGATTATATACCTTACCCACAAATTAATCTCATTGAATTTATTTCAGCATTCCAAACTTTTATACATGTGTCTGTGTGGCTCTATTATTGATATAATTATTGTTTATTAGCTCTGTTCTGGTAGCGTTCAAATACTACAATTAGAACGAAGCCCACACATGCTGTACAAACACCTATTAAATCTTCCTGCACTGGCAAGCATAGGGTCTAGAAAAACACAATGGAAGATGGGAGAAAAACAGAACAAAGCAGTGAAAAAAGCAGAGAAAAAAGCAGACCTGCTTTTGATCACTGACTCTTTTTCCTTCCAAACTGTTGTGCCATTTCCTTCGGCATGAGAGCTTTGTAAATTTAAGAACAGCACTTCTTACAATAAAATAAACCACTGCCTTTAACTATCGCATCGTTATTTTTGACTCTTGTCAGTGCCATTATTTAAAGACCCAAAGCCTTCTGGGATTATTAAAATGAGCTTTAGTGATCTCTGTACCCATTCAGCTTCATAATGATCTTTATTAATCACATCTCTGATTCCCAACATTCATTACACAAACGCACTTAGCTCTGCCTCCTCACTCCTTACGTCAATAAAGACACCCACTGCTGCAGTTTTGGACCTACCCCCAAATGTCCCCAAGGACAGCCCGCTGAGCCGACACGCTTCTCGCACCGCGGGCCACGGGCATCCCTACGTGCACACGCGGCACCTCCGCGTAGCTTGAGCATTGCAGAAATAAGCAACAAGCAGACTAGCTTACTAATTGCATTCCCAAAACTCCAAGGGACAAAAATACGTTAAGTTCAAATTCCCAAACGGCCAGGCAGCAGCCTGAAAAGTGCTGACTGAGCTGGCGGTGCTGTGGGACTGGATCACACTCTCCAAAAGGAGAGAGCCAAATATAGGGCACAGCAATTTATGAAGTTGGTTCCATCCTTTTATTAAGCTGCCTCCTTTCACTTGCAGCCTTCCCTTGAAAAATGGTCATAACGCATTTTTACACCCACCAGACTGACCTGGCAGGAGTGCAGTGAGGATTAAGCAATTCATGGTTACATGTTTCTTTGAGACCCTTCTAGGAAAGCCGCTCCATGTATTACTAGTGGTAATCAGAACAATGATTACTGGTGTGTTACTTCCAATAGAGACTTGTACAAAAACTTTATAGATTTGAATGGAGTAACGAGAAGAGGTCCAGCTCTTGCGTAACTTCTGATAAGGGATTTGCAAGCTCCTGGCAACTGATTTCGAAAACCTCTACAGTGCACTCCGCACACACCGTTTTGTAAGATAAGCCAACAAGAAAAGGATTTATTCGAACTTTTTCAAAAGTCCTTAAAAATAGCCTCACACTGTAAAGGGAGTAATCTGTACCTGCATTCACACATTTCCAAGGCTTATCGAAAAGTTACCTTTGCTTACACCAGAGTTCCCGCATTCTTCTGCAAAACACACCGTCACTCTGGACATAACGACATTACAAGGGCAAACAAGATAAAACAGCAGCAGATGTTGTTTCTGTGCCCCTCTGCAAGAATTCCTGCCAGCTTGCTTTTCCTCCTCAAAATCTGCAGAAGAAGTTGGGGCTCTGATGTCACCTTGCCTAGACAGCTCTGGGGCCTTTTATGCTGTCTAGCATTATTACCAGTGATACAATAAGCATAGCTACATCTTCATTTAATGTTATTCGCTGCATGTACTTAGTGTCTGCCTGTATTATGCCATTGTAAGTGGTGGAGGAAGGAAAGGATAAGCAAGAGGAATAATAAACAGGATTTTCTTGGAATAATGTTTCTCAGCCTCGGACTGATAATGGGCTGCAGTCAAATATATTCCTGTCATCACTGGCACACAAAGCTGTCTAACTTTGTAACATTTGTTTTACTAATTGAACAATCAATTATTAACATAGATTATTCTCACAGTCATAAACAGCACTGCATACAGATACCTGTCTGATGCGACAGAGCCTCTGGTCCGATTTTCAGTCCCTCAAACAACTCAATAGCCCTTGGTTGCCATTAATGCTGTCCTCTTGTACTGTTTCAGCTTCTTGGACTTTGCCTCCGCCTCTAAATGCCACTTGGCATGGCCCAAGTAACTGTAACACCTACGTTCCTGAATTCCCCATCTGCAAAGCCCCCTGAATCCTTCTCTTCCTTATCAGCACACTGACAGGGCAAGTTAAAACGCAAGTTAAGCACTCTCTGCACTGCTTTTTGTCATCATAAAGTATGGTTCATTTGGTCAGAAAAAAAAATGTGTTGAATCTCACTATTTGACTCCAAAATCCACATTTCCCACTGGGTGCATGCTGCCAACTGCAGAATACCCACCCGACAGACAAGAACCATCCACCATCAGTGCTTCAAGGTGACCGTCGATTTGAGTTTACGCCCGTTAATGCAGCCGCCAGAAACTCTGGCTGCTTCTCCCTGTTGCAGCGGCGGCCCACCGGCCCCAAGCTCAACCAGGGCTGAAGGTCAGCCTGGGGGAAGTACTCGTGCCAACCTGTAAAACCTCACATGAAAGCTGAGCCCACAGGCTGTGTATATGTAAGCAGGCGTCAGCCCACACAGATAACGGTTTTCAAAGCCTGACTTTTCTGTTATCAGGCCGCTCCTTTTGAAAAAACAAACCCCAGTTTTTTAGCATTCTTACTGCAGTTTCTGTCCCACCTGGGAGCTGCAGGGGGATGTTGTGTAAATGATCTGAGACACTTCAATGGGATACAACGCACTTCTCTCTGCTGCCCTGCTCTACTTTGGCGATGAAAACAACTGAGCTGGAAGAAGTATCAGACTTTTGTATACGCAGTATACGCAGACTTGAACAGGTTATTACTGTGGGATCACCAAGTGCAAATTTCACATCCTAAAGTCCTTGTTAATCCTACCTTCCTCCTAAGTAAATAAGTAAATAGGTAAAAGAAATAACAAACTGCCTCAGCATTCGCCTTGAGTTAAGCCAAGAACTTTAACACTCCCACCCCCAAACCTACAGTGACATTTTAAAAGTCCTTCTCTCATTCCTCCTTGCATTTGGCCTAAGAGTCCTTGAAAGGCCCTACTCGTACTGAGGCTTGTGGGAAACCCATGATTTGCCTGTCTCTCCAGCCTGGGCACCCACCCACACAAACACGTTTTTGGGGATTCACTTCCTAAGGGTTTTAGGAAATGAATCCTGAGCGTGGTTTTTTAAAAAAAAAAAAA
>VYZM01002523.1:673473-684869 GCA_013398915.1 Dromas ardeola | reverse complement strand
AAAAAAAAAAAGTTAAAAAAGCTTATTGATTCTTTGCTGGTTTGTTTGAGGATTCAAGCTGAAGAAACCTGAGAGAAATTCTTCCAACACATAGCTTCTGTCCCCCAAGCGCGAACAGGCAGGCATGCAGGCGTCCCTCCCAACACGCCCCAGGCACTTTCAGAGGTGTCCCCGGGGAGGGAGTTTCACTTGGTGGGAAAGAAAGGAAGGAGAACTGGGATGGGAATAAACTGAATCCAGAGCCAAGTCTGCCCCCAGAACCACCAAAGGCCCATAAACATGAAAAACACAAACCCTAGGCTGAGTTTGAAGTGTTTGAGGCAGTTTGGCTTGGCAGTCTACACTGATGGCAGTGAATGCAGCTCTGCTACATGAACCCCATTTCCAAACTTCAGAGCAGCTCTCGTTCAAAAACAATGCTCAGCCTGGAGGCAAGCACGAGACAAAGCGTAGGAAGACACTGAATATTCAGGAAAAACATTAGGAATCAAGGCCCAATCCAGCAGCTTAATCCATTACAGTGCAGAACCTCAGCCCAAGGAAAGAGCATTTTGTCTCAGAGTTAGGCTGGGCTTTAAGAGACCGAAAGTAATTAATCACTGCTCTCAGCATCCAAGCACTCATGCCAGGTGAGCTCTTAAGATATCCAAATATCTCCTCCCAAGTAGTCTAATTCCTTACTGAGGTGAACAAGCCTGGCTTCTCGGCAGTGCAAACCAAATAAGTAACAGATGGTTACAAATGCAGGGTTAGCAAAATTTGCAACAAGTCCCAAAACTATTTTGCCTCTCTGTTGTATGTAAAAATTTGTACAGAAATTTTTGCCTCAAAGTACCCCCCAATAACTATTTTTTTTTTCCCTGGCATTGGTATATATTCTGCAATAAAACTGAGAATGAGAAAAATAAAAGAAAACTTTTTTTTTCTACATCTTAATTAAAATATTTATTGCTAAAACAGGTAAGACAGCGTATTGTAGAAAAGTACATAGTGGTTTTTGAAAGAGGTAAGAGTAGATGTGTATAGTGTGGGGGAACTGAATTTTAACCGATTTTATGACAAAAGCAGTAAAAGCCAATTACTCACTTTCTGTTTCACTTTTCCTAACCCTGATTCATACAGAGGAATTCAAGTGTTCCACATGCTTAAGCAGCTATTGGCAACATGATTAGCAACGTTCCTGCTTTTTTCTTTCAATATATACTTTGGCCATGATTGAGTGTTCCAGAGTCTTAAATGATTAAGGAGACAAAAAGACAGACATTGACAAGCAGAAAAAAAAAAAAAGATAAGAAATGGATTAACTCTCTAAGAAATGGAAAACTCCTCTAGAGACCCTAGGACTTCAAGTTCATTTAAACATTAACGAACTTTACATTTCAAATCATATCTAGGAGGACAAGCGATAGGATTACACACCTAAATCTATAAGCATTGATTTTGTCTCAGTCACAGATGCACACTGTGCAGTATTGGAAAATCTGCTAAGAAGATAAGGTTGTGACACATGGCAAATTGTATGCAGACGTGGTTTAGATAAACCTTTCTGGTTTTTTTTAAGAAAAAACCTCCCAAAAAAACCCAAACACCCACAATTGTCACATTGTCTGCAAAACATAAATGCTTCTAAAAGCATGTGCAGACCCTTCCTGACGTTGGCATTTCAGTTACAGAACCTGTGTGAATCACTGTTTCCAGAAAACAAGTGTTTTGATTGACTGTTTTTAAAAATCACCGCGTAGCTCTACATTCTAAAATCACCATATTGTTTTGTACAAAACAAGAGATTTGCGTTGTGTATCTCAAGACATTCTTGCTATGTTCCCAGCTCAAACAATCCTATGAGTCAACAGTGCACCATTAGTTTTAAAGCAATATGTCCCTCATATCCTTTATATCCCTCAGATTCTTGGCTTCTCTGGAAACCACTACCTAGTTTCTTAACTGATGAAGAAATGAACACACCAAGCAGCTCAAGAGATGCCGTAACTCCATTTCTTCCTCCATACCTAACCCCCGAACTAGAAGTCCTCAAGAGTTCTTGAGTGAGAGTGGCAAAGATGGGACATGGATAATGTTGCATCATTCCTATTTAACTTTCTTCCTTCAGGTCTTCATCTTAGGCTTCTTCAGCATAATGAAGAATTGCCATAGCCTATGGAGTTAAGGAAGTAAAGCCGGGAAGACACCTTCCTAAAGATTTATGTCTGCAAATTTGGATCTCATTCTGAAAACCTCCAAAGGTGGCTGCCAGCTGACTCTAATTTAAGCAAGTCCTGTTTTATTTGAGTTACAAAGTCAAAGGCAGCGAGACGTAAATCCCACCACATCCATTTGGAACTGCTGGTCTGTAAATTGCTGCCCTTTAACTGTAGTAGAAAGGTGCACAACTAGGTATTTTGATGCAGTTGACCTACTCCTGTTTCAGTTTGGGTTTTTTTTTTCATTCTAAAAGGAGCGATGTGCAATATGGTAACATACCATTATGCTACATAACATCACGCTAACGGAAAAGTGTGTTATCGGAAGAGAATTCTCCCTGGCACTTTTTATTTGGCTGTGGTAAGTACGTACTATTAACATAAGTAGAAACTAAAATGCCCATACAGTGTGCGACAGAGTATGACCCTCTGCTATGTTACACAACTATGACTTACCCAGCCATGTTGAAAAAAGGTTGATGCTATTTAATCACTGAACTTAATTTTCTATCTTCTGATACAAAACAAATTTTAAAAAATTAACTTCTTACAGAAAATACTGGGATATATTAGGAAGAACTTGGGACTGAATGTTCCGATTGCGAGTCTCCAACAGTATGTACTTTGTGTCATCTGTGCGGAGGATTACTCAGTGAGGGGACATTTCAACAGCAGGCAGAACGTGGTCTGGTCCTTTTCTGGCAAACCTGCTGCTAAAATCACAAACAGTTATCCATAATGCTGTTGTGCTGTTTCCCCTGGTTTGGACCTGGAGGTCGGTCTCTCCCAGCTCCCTACTCCCATCCCACCTGCACATTTTTTGGCTCCTGACCTTGAACAACGCGATACACTGAGGGGACAGGTACTGTCAGTGCAAAGTCATGATGCAGCAACCTCCATATCCTGATGTTACGAGTCATCCAGTGTCCAAATTTACTGACTTGTGAGTGGGCATTCAAAACCAACAGACAAAACCCATGCTTTCCTTCCCCAGCACTGGGCTAGGCAAGTTAGAGCTTTACTTGGATCTGTAGCATAACCCAGACACAATCTTTAGGTCTCATTTGAAGAAAACACAGAACCAAACCTAGTGAAACATACACTTATATATAACTTCAAAAATGGGTCACCTCTGCAAAGGAAGCAGGTGCATGTGTTAACATGTAGGCATATTTTAGGGAGTGTGGGGGAAGAGAGGAAGTAGGACAGGTTGTAGGGTTTACATTTTTCAACCTAAGTTTAGAGGGAAGGATGATTTTCAGTGTCTTTACATACTTTGAAGTGAAATTTTAAGCACCAAAATCAAGGATCTTTCAGAGCCTCATGAGGACTGATGGACATATGTTGCATGTGATGCGATCACATATGATCTTTAGTAACCTACAGTTATTATACTAAAACCTGAGCTCTGAGTAATATTGGACCATGCATCGTGATGCCAAAGTATTAAATCTCTGAGATATGCGAGTTGATTCAAGAAATAACTCAGTGAAAATGCCAGATTTCCAAGTTTTACTTGGAAAGACCCCCTCATGATTTTTACCGGCCTTCTGGTATACTGGGAATGGGCAGAAATTAAGATGGAATTTTAAGACATGCACTGATTCTGGACACAGACGATGATGCACATTTGGGTTAAGAACTGAAGTAAAACCACTTCACATACCTGAACTTGGCCATTCCTAAAGGTTAAAGCTCTGGCTGCTGTGATCCAAGAAAGATGCAACTGAACAAGAGCGGTATTAAAGCATAAGGAGACCACGCCCAGGAGAAAAGTCAGACGACCAAATTCCCCAAATTTATTGGATCAGCAAATTTGAGTGGTCAAGACATCAGACCTCACTGTCTCAGAAATGTTAGTGATACATAACTTCATAATGAAATATTTTAAAAATAAGTGTGTGTATAATGTACCGGCATAATGAGCCAAATTCTGCTTTCAATTTGCCCGGGTATAAATCTAAACCAGACGTATCAATTTCAGTAGAAATACACTGAATTTATATCACTGCAAATTAACAATTTTTTTTAACATAATTAATCCAAAAGATTTGTGCTTGGTGAAGAAAACACAGGATTAGGCAAGAAAGTAAGTAGCTGTCTGCAGAACTTCAGGACTTAAAAAAGTTGCCGATGAACACTGGGGGAAGATGAATTGACCTCTGACCACTGTAAGCTCCTAAACTATCACTGTTCAAACTACGTATTATCTTCATTTTTGAAGAAATACTTAAAAAAATCCCAACAGCTAAAACCACAGTATTGCAGTGCTAGAGTCATAAATTTAAGGTATAGCGAAAGTCTCTGTAATCCATGCAAAGACATGTAAAATAATTCAAGGAATTTTATTGTATGAAAACTGCATTTTCCTCCCTCCCTTTTCAGATAATACTGTTTGAGTTTGTCTTTGCCTGTAGGATTTTCCCAGTAGTTTTAGAAGATAATGCTTCTGTACCGAGTAGAGATCACGTGCTTGACGAAAAAGAAATAGCTATATTAAGACCTGGATAATCCCAATCCCCATCACTTGTAAAATCATAGTTCTACTTTGGATTTTAAATCCCTCAGGAAGTTCAGATTAATGCCTCAACAGCACACGCATAACACTGTTTACTCTGCTCACAGGTCGCTCTTTAAGCTACTCCAATACTCCAACATCTGGACAGGCCAAGCGCCGATTAACCAGGTCAGCCCATGTACATACGTTCTTTGTCTCATCGCTCTTTCTTTTATTAAATATTGGCAAGATCCCCTCTGCATGGCTGCACAGACCCTGCATACTTTTCCCAATATCTGTCATCCTGCCACCTTGCATTAACGAATGCGATGAGACCATACATCAGCAAAGACTTTTACCATTTTCACTATCTCCTCGGCCATTTTTTTTTTTTTTTTTTTAAAAGAAAAAGAAAAAGCCTACAACACCTGATGCATAAAGAATCGCCAGCCAAGCACAGGGCTTAGTTGAATAAACATGCCAAGCGAATGTCCTGCAGGCAGCGGGGTTTGACAGAGGCCCTTTCGGCAATGAGATAAATAGCCACACCGCTGTTTGACTGGAAAATGATTCTCCTCCTTAGCGCCTGCTTCCTCGGCGCTCGGCTGCATGCAAAAGGGAGGGTGAGCGGCTTCGGCGGGGACCTGACGGGCGAGCTGTCAAACACCCCGTCGTCCCCACGGCGCGGCTGCCGCTCGCTTGCCGCGAAGGAGGAGCGATTCCCTGCGGCAGCGTGCCATCGGTCTTCCAGCCCCTAGTACGGCCAGTTCCCAGGTATCAAAAGCTGATTCACTCACTCACCCGGGGCGTCCCAACGCTTCCTCAAATCGCCTCTCTCATGTTTCTCACGGTTCCTGTTCACTGCCTTGTCAGCAGCAGGGGATGATAATGGGAGGTGAACACCCAGGGTTGTGCCCACGGAAGGACCGCTTTAAAACACAGCGTAGCATCAAAGCTGGGCTACAGGTAGTTTGACAATTAGATGATAAAAAGAAACTGAAATTAAAAACACTACTACTTTGTCAGGTGCTTCTTTTTGAGGTGAAGGGTGCAGACACAACACCATGGCTTAGAAAAGGAGCACCTTTCACTTGCTAAACTTATTTGTCACAGGCAGCAACCAAAGCAGGGTACAGACTGACCAAAACCGTACCTCAGACCACAGGCTACGGACCCCCTGTCTAGGGGCAATAAGCAATTTTTACAGATCAAGGGGCCTTCCCGAGCTGGCAGAGGCCATGCTGGGGGGGTGAGGGCTCCACAAGCCACAGCTGGGCAGGCCAGGCACCCAGAAACAGGGCGGGCTTCAGGGAAACTCGGTGCCTTGGGGACACCCTACACCCGCCTGCGGCACCAGGACGCTCCCTGCAACCCCGGGCAAATCATGCTAAAGCGGGACTCCCAGAAGTGCCTGGCTTTGGCCAAATGTGCCTCCTACTGATGGCAGTGGGCAGCCCCACTCTCGAACAGCTTATCCATCTCCAGGGCATGCAGAGCCACCACTGATGTGGTCTCTGCACTTAACCGTGCCTAAAGCACCTCCGTTCCTTACTCCTCTCATGCTGCGAAGTGGACAAACTTCCTCATTTACTTCCCTTTAATTTAACATAACAACCTCAAGCTGACGTGCCTCCTAAGGCTGGTGCTTGGGCACCACGGCAAGAATACAGTTGTGTGGTAGCCATCATCAGGCAGTAGCTGATACAGGTAACTACCACCATCTATTTATCATCCTGAAGGGAAAAGTTAGATTTTCTTACATATAAAAAATGTGAAAAACTATTATCTATATGGTTATGTTTATCACATCCATTAAAATTATTCCATTAACTGTTCTGTTCATTTATTAGCTTCATATATTTACATAAAATGCTGCAATAAGCTCTTTGTTACCAACTTGAATTTTGATTACTTTTAACCACAACAAATATTAAATTAAAATAGAAAAAACCACAGCCCTCTCCAGCTGCATACATTTGTTCTGCCCCTTTTTGCACAGCTACCTTTGCACTGCTCGGCGAGAAAGCTACAAAAATTCTCATGGTGTCACGTAGGTATAAAAAGCTCCATCAAAGAAGATTTTAAAATAATACCCAGGGTGTGCTACTGACATAATGGCTTCATCTGTAGCTGACCTAGCTCCAAACCTCACCCTGTACATGAAGCACATATGCTTGCAGTCACAGCTTCTGGTGCTCAGTGCTCTGCGACTCAGAATGAGCTGCAGTGGCACCGGGGTGATAAAGGGGCTTGGCTTTTCTAGCATGCCCTCAAACCACGTTTTTATCTATTGTATTTTGTTCATTTGTGGTTTTGCTATTTTAACAGCTGGACTAGCTAGATGTCTTGTAAAACTTCAGACTTTCTAAGATCAATGCTTGAACTTCTATCAAAAATACATGAAACCTGACAACGATTACGAGGCAGTTCAACAGCTGAACAAAACTCGTTAAGAGTCCTGTTTCACTTTACTGTGGGTAAAAAAAAAAAAAAGAGAGCCAATACCCAATATATAGAAAGCAAACACAGATACTTTTCAATGAAGACTGCATGCTGTTGGTGACCTATTTTTAAATAAACACAGCAAGCCTTACCCCTGATGTTACCTAAAAGCATGCTCTGAGAAACAAGCAACCTGGTGAATAGCAGATTTAGGAGGAGGAAAATAATAAGATAGCAAAAGCCATCAGTCTCGAAGCATTGGGCTTTTTGTTTTAAAATGTGCAACTCTATTACATAATACCATTGTGCAATGATTTTGTAGCTATAAAGACCACTTCTTGATTAAAAGCTCAATGGACTATTCATTATAGTATTTTAGTGGATTAGTTATATAAATCCAGGTTTTAAACAGGCTTCTGCTATATAATACTCTGGCAATCTCAGCAAACCATAGACTGTATCCATGCAGGCACGATGTGCTTAAAGTGCTTGTTCTGTTTATCTGCAGCTGCCTTTGTACGCTCGCAACATGTACCAGCCGCCCAAGAAGGTCTTCGGTAATTGCCGGCTTTCGCCTTCGTCCCTTTCCAGCAAGCCCACAAACCATTTCTTAGTCCAAGAACAGAGCCCGCTTCACCGTCCTGCCCAAATGTGCCTCTCTTTCCGGTGTCAAGCTGATCCCCCTGCTTAGGGCAGGGTGATGGACAGACAGCTGAAAAGCCAAAAAAATTCAGTCTGGCCTGGGTCTGGAGCAAATCCCAAGAAAAAGCTCAGCAGTTGGTTAAGAACGGAGATTAAGGCACGTTAACAGGCAACGTGAGGAGCTTTGTGCTGCTGCTACTCCTGTTTTCAGGCCTCTGGTGACAAAGAACGGTCTTCCCTCTCCACCGCTTGTCCATCTGTCACCTTCAACAAGCACTAAAAATTAATGCCCAATTTTTTTTAATGTATTAATTCCCTTTAGTTATTAAATTACATCTTAAAATGTAACATATGGGGAGCAATCTGCAGATGGGAGGGTGAGGAGAGCTCAGTATTTGCACATGCGCTTACTGGAGTTCAAAAAGAGAGCGATATTTTGCATCTGGGAAAGGAGGACGCAAGAACAACGCTATATTTTAAACCTGTCACTTTAGGATGGCACAACGCAGGAGCTGATAAATTCCAAAATAACAGCAACAGGGAAATTTAATGCTGCACTCCTCAAGCTGCTGAGTTGGAGGACACTTTACCACACTGAAACACACACAAATAGAAATACAAGGCAGATACGCTGCTACCCCAACAGAATTTTTTGTCAGAGCTGATAGTTTCAGCTTAGTCCCTGGGCAGCACAGTGGCTTTACTTTTTCCTAGTGGTCCATCACCAGCCCCAGCAAGAGTCACTAAAAATCACTCAAGAAGGTGGTTCCCTCGCAGCTAGTGGATCACCTCCTAGAGCAACCCTATTAGCAAAGCTTTGCCTCGATTGAGCAGGGACTTTGGAAAAGCAGGTTGTTAAAATGAAGAAAGTTTGAGTTGGTGGCGGAAGCCAACAAGAGAAGGGAAATAAAATTTCACCAGACCTGTAATGGGAAAGTCAGAATTTGGATATGAAATAATTCTAAGTGACACCTTTGACATGAGCTCAGCTCCTGTTCCACACCTTCAGTGCGCTCTCTGGACCAGAGAGGTTTAATTAAGAAGCTGAGCAAGTCCTGTGCAAAGGCGCGAGATGCTCCACAAAAGCACATTCCACTGGCAGCTGTTGATAGCAGAAACTTCATTTTCAGCAGACTGAAGCCTCCCAATTTTGTAGGAAATTAGCTAATAAACTGAAACAGATGTTGCATGGCCTGATAAGGGAGGAAGGTTGCTGTCTTTCCATTGCGCAAAGACAAACTGACAGCCGAGGCTGCAGAGTTTTAGGGTGCGTGGGAGCGATAAATATGTGGTACCTTGACACTGTCAGCCCTCGCTGGGCCAGGGGGGTGTAAATCACACCCCAGCACGCTGGGCCGTCTCCTGTGTTGCACAACATTGCAGCTGGAGTGGCGTGGGGGAGAGCTATGATTCCCATCATTCATGTCCTTCACTTTGAGCGTCTCTAGACACCTGTGGGTGTTTATGGATAGCCTTTCTGAGGCCATCTCAGGTTCTCCAGCTTGCGTCATTCTGGTGTGCCACTTACACAACAGGCCCTGGCCAACTTTAAGCTGTGCAGACTTTGCTCAGGTACCCAGCACAAGAGAGAGATTACCTACCTTAAGCTACATTGCCTTGCCCCCTTGAAGACTCTCTGCTCTGAGGGCCTCTGCATCAAAGTTTTTGCTAACTTTTGCCACCAATGTTATTAAATAAGTGGATCTTTTGGCAAATTCAGCTTAACTGCTAGAGCTGCTGAAATATCTAATTTGAAAGTCAGAAATATGTCAAATGGACATACTAATGTTTGAATTTAAGAAAATAAAAACAAGCTACTGTGAATATTACTGATCTAGAAAAAGTAACTGCTTAGCACTACCTCATATATACCACAGGGAGAACTACAACCGTGAGCACAGCATCAGCTTGCAATCAGGATAATACTGCAGAACAGGTGCAGGGGCAGTATTCAAAATGCGTCCAGTTTAGGAGAGAAAAAAAAAAAATCAGCAACCACAATGCTTTTCAGAAAATGGTAATGAAACCCCTAAAACCCCAAACTGGTAGTCCTGAATCCCTTTATCAGTATGGGGGACTAATCACAACTGGAAGTTAGATCCTTTTCAACCTTCTCTTTCTAGCCATGTTTATCAAGGATAGCTAAAACCATCCTGAAAGCCAAGGAGAGTTGCCGCACTTACTCAATAGCCAAACCCACTGTCAAGCCCCTCTTCCCAAGCATGACTTAATCTTTCCTGGCGGAACCATCTTTAGGGATATCCTTTCACACATGAAGACACAAAACATGTCTGTAGCTCTGGCCAGACTCTATGTATCCTCTCCCAACCTGTTTTTTTTACCCCCATCACCCATTGTTTTTTCCTGTTAGTTTCTTTCCCCTATCTAACATAATTTATTATTCTTTTAAGGAAGTAACAGCTTAAGTTGTGATTACTGTAAAGGTGAAAATTTGAGATCAGATGGTACTGGGAAAATAATAATGAGAAATACAGTATTTTAACAGACAGGGGAAGCGAAATTGAAAGAATTACTTATTGAAGTTATTTAGTTGGTTAAGCATAAGCATG
The DNA here is from genome assembly GCA_013398915.1 of Dromas ardeola. NCBI lineage: Eukaryota > Metazoa > Chordata > Aves > Charadriiformes > Dromadidae > Dromas > Dromas ardeola. Next base: position 674,517 of record VYZM01002523.1, on the reverse strand, counting down.
TGGGGTGTTTGTTGCACAGGCTATCTTTTGTTCACATGCCCTCTCTTTTTTTTTAATCTTAACTCCTGTGGCTTGTAACATTCCTCCTTACTCCCACTCCAAGTCTGCTCACTGGTATGGGACATATACCAGAGCCTTGGACTGTGGAAGAGGTCATAGGGAGCTGGTGTATATGGTGTGCCGAGCTTTTGGTTTTTTACTTAGAATGAAAATCTTTCTACTCCACAGTTCAGTTGCTGAATTCAGTCTTTGTTCTTACCATAGTTCCTCTGGTCAGACCACAACTGCATTCTCAGCGCCACCGTTTGGATAACGGTGCTACCGGGTCTTGAACACAAAACATGTAAAAAGCTGGTTTGAAATCTGTCCTCTGCTTCTTGTTGCTTTTCAAATGAAGGAGTTGCTGTAGTTCTGCAGTACGGTTGAACATATTTTTTCAACTAGTTCAGCACACACACCGCCTACCCTCCAGAAAGCTATGCCTTTTCATTGCGGCAATCTTTGATGCAAGCTGAGCAAACTAAGGGATCCCTAAAAAATCCACTGTATCTTCCTGTCTCGTCTATTTATTAACACTGGGCAGAAGAAAGAAATCTACGTCTCTGTTAATATATAACATGAAGTCCTTATATAAGGACATAACAACCATTTTCTCTCATCATTCTCATTTGATGAGACAGAAGTAAGACAAGAGGGTTTAAGTAACCCTGTGTGGTGGTGGGTTTTTTTTTTCCATAAAGGCCATCGTATGTTGCAAATTATAAATGTTGTATCACCAAGTGTCCAAACCTGTTGCAATCCAGTCACTGTGAAGTTAATATAAAACCAGTCACTATATCAGAAAAGAAATACGAGACCTCAGATGGTATAAAAAGAGGGCTGGAACAGTTTTACCACCAAAATTGCCTAATTGTTCCTTCCCAAGTACCATGATACGAGGTTTCTGCTGAGCCCACATTGCCCTGCTTGAATGCTAACCGCCGGTTTGCTTTTCAAGAAGGGGTTTTGCTTACCATAGCTGCCATTCCAGTTGCAGCAGTTCTT
>VYZM01002523.1:651559-673452 GCA_013398915.1 Dromas ardeola | reverse complement strand
AAAAAAAAAAAAAACAAAACACCCAAAACCAACCAACCAACCAAACAAAAAAAACCCAACAAAAACCCAAAACAGTCTCCACAATAAATCTGAGCTGGTTTCCTAGAGGACCTAGGAAGATTATTCAAAACTGAAGTCTACTCTGGAGAATCCCAGAAAGAGCATCAGAAGGAGCAACTTTGTTCCAAATGGAAGTAAGAACTCTTCTCTAAAAAAATCAGTCTTTGTGTCTTACTTTATTTCCTATCCTATCATGTCCTAGACTATGTCAGTAAATTACGGATGGGTCTGTGACACCAAAGTAGTTTAAGGTCTTCAAGGAACAAATGTGGCAGAGAAACAGGCATCAATATTGTTTTAACTGGCACATGACTTTATGGGAAATTTCATTTCAAAAAAGCCTATCTGTAAGTTATGAAGACATTTCCGTGGGATCAGTATCATGAATGCTACTTTTCTAAACAGCCATGGGTTGAAAAGGCTCCATTTGTTCTCTTCATGGCCAACATATGCTAAGTGAACACATACTACATTGAAATGTTACAGCAACTCCACTCTTAACCTTGAAAAGATCCTGGAACTTGTTTATAAGAACAGCAAAGAGAAGAAGAACTTAAAGATATGAAGGTCAATGATGTAACAAAACCTGCATTTTGAAACGTTTTTCTCCCTCTCAAATTCATTAGAGGTCACTTTTTTTTTTTTCCTAGAAGACCAAGGGGTTGACCTTTGAGCATTCTGATGCTCCACCATGGGTTTTTATTGGCTATTATTTAATCTGGCATCCTTTTCTAACCTGTTACCTTAAGACTTTTTAGCAGTAAAGAGGTGAAAAGCTTATAGCCAGTACCTGCACCTTTCTAAGTGAGTTCCACATAATTGTATTTTTCTATGTTGTGTTTATTTCCGTTTAAGGACTCAAAGTAGAGCTTTTCTGAAGTTTTACTACAGACAGCTGTTCTGTAAATTACAAAGGATTTTATAGACTATAAGAAGTGATTCACAGGCAATCTGCTTTCTTAAGACAACTTACTAAAGGTCTTTCCTCCAGGCCTTGAGGCTTGCAGGAAGAATTCTGAATTTAAACAAGATTAAAGTTATGATAATAGTGTCCCATTATGAAACCTGTTCCTGGCAAGTTATGTTGAGAAAGAAGAATAAAGCTGTATGTCTTTATTCAAGATAAAGGCGGCTTTTTTTTTTCCTTTCAACTTATATATCCCTTAATTCATGTAGCTGATCACAGTGATATGACACAGCAAATAACAATACTGTGTTACTCCTCTCTAAAGCATTATTTATTTCTTTGTTGAAAAAAGGTTAGTAGCGTTTGGTCAATTTTTCTTTTAAGCAAGTAATCGATATTTGAAACTGCGATCAATGTCAGTTGCCTAAGAAGCAATCACTTAACAAACTGAGGGTCTTTTTATTTAACTTTCAATGTTTATAACTAACATTTTTCATGTTTATTTCATAGCCAGAAGCCTGGAAATTACTTTCTTTAAGGCAGAAAATAAAATTCAAAACACAAAAAGAACCAAGATGATTTTTTTAACTTCCATGCTCACTGCCGCTTGCCCCTGCCCTGCAAAATGAAAGCTGAGACTGTCAGCAAACAGCCAGGGAATGGCGCATCCCATGAGTGCCGCTTGGACTACCACAAGGAAACCTCCTTTATGTCGGTTAACAAAACCAAACCTGTTGTCTTTTAAAGCAATAAAAACAAGGTGGCTGTTGATTGCTAAGAAAAACCAAAAGCTGCTGTTTACTGTACCTGCTCCTTCGGAGCCAAAGCAATACCTTCAAAAGGCAATCAGCCCTGGATCTGCACAGTCACTAAACCACGGTCATCCCTGGAGCCTCTTTCGTTGTACAAGAAAAGCTCCGGAGTGGTGGAAAGTAAGTGCAATTCTTGTGAAGTTAAGCTCCCAAATACACAGAGACCTCAGGATCTCACCATTTGGTACTGCATTTGCAGTGAAACAGCCTTGGTGGGAGAACGTGCATGTACATGCTGGAGGAGAGACACTGCACTTTCCTCAGGACGGAAGAGAAGATGGAACAGCGATCTCATCCAGCGTGGCAAGTGCTTTGTGTCTGACCTAAGCGCAGTGTAAATTAATAGCTATTTTTCACAGTTACTTCATTGCACCCCATCCTACATATATTCTGTATCTAAAGGCTCAAACACCAATGCTCCAGAGAAGTTTAAAGCCAGACCAAGATGCTCCTCAAGTCTACTTGCACATGACTCTCAGGGAAAAACAAAAATATTCGGTTATGACTCCTGTAAGAGGGATCTTTTTTTTAATCATCGATTATACCTTTCCATTATTTTTATCTGCTATGAAAACAAACCTGCTGAGCCGAGAGCAAGAACGGGGAGTGCACTGTGTGCACGCAGTTAAAAGCAACCGCATGGCACTGGGAACCCTGAAGAAACAAAAAATAGAATACGAACCAAAAAAATAACCTCACTCTCCTCCACTCGCAACACCCAAAACAACAGGCTGTGAAAATGGTTTCATTAAAAAATAACAAGCGCACGCTCACTAGGGGATAGATCAGGGCAAACTGAATAAAAAATTCTTCAATCATTGCTGAAGTAGGTCAACCAGAATTAATTCAAAGGGCAAACATTCAAACTGAGCCTGCCACCCCCCCACCCCCCCACCTCCGTGCTGCATGTCTCTCTGCCTACCTTTGACAAGGCCAAGTGGAAACCCGGACTGACTTATTACTTAATTTTGTACAATGCACTCGCCGCAGTGGGTGTCTTTCTCTCCTTAGTGTAAACTGATAAGCCACGGATTTCCTCTGGATTTACACCGGTGTGAAACACAGCAGAGCCTGGTGGTATCTGGAAACACAAAACCCAGAGCAGCGCAGCTCCCCAGCTCAGAAGACAAGCCCTAAGGACACCTTCCGACAGGGCACCAGTCGTGCCATTTTCTGCCAGAGAGACATTTACGCTGGCTTAGAAGCCAGAAAACGTGCAGAAAGCAAACGCCAGGAGATCGGTGTCAGACGAAAATGGCTATGCAGGAGCCAGCTGCAAACCATGAAAACCTGGACTGCTCGGCCAGGATCCGCACCCTGCCCTGCGCTGCTGGGACAGTGCCCTGGGATGCCACATCTTAGCCAGGTACATCAGCTGGACCACGGCATCGTTCCCTTGAGCCGACCTTCTGTCGGCATGAACTAGCTCTGATGTATTGTACAGTATTAATTGACTTAATGGCTTTGAGCTACGAGGCTTTTGTACACTACAAAGCTGGCCTAGCACTAGATGTTCTTCAAAACGTATTTATCTTGCGGCAATGGATTTTATGAATCGTTATTTGGTTTTAAATCCCCTCTCTTCTCCCAGGTGAGCTGCCATTTCATTTATAGTAGGAGAGAATAATTCAGGTCATCACAAAAGAAAAGCTTTTTTTTTTTTTTTTTCCCTTAGCTGACTCTAATAAAATACATTAACCTCCCCTTCCCCACCCCATCAGCCTTTCAAACCTAACTTCACGACTGAGCTTTGAAATGCAGGCAGGAAAGGTTAAGTCTGGGGGGTGCAGTCTCTTAACTGTTTTATTCAACATCCTGTCTTAATGAAACAGCGGTCACGCTTTCCCTCCTTTCCCTCTCACCACCCTAAAAAGCCAATTAACCCTATCCCTAGAAGGGCGCATCCTGATGGCATAACAAAGATGCGTCACTTTTCCTTCATCGCCAGCGATGCCACAGCCAGGCCAGGGGCGAGAGCGTTAAGTTATGCCTAAACTTCCAGTCTGCGGAGGGCACTGCCCCAGCTGGAAGGGAATCATGGCATTTTGAACAACAACCAGGCTCCCCCCAAGCATGGAAGAGAGCGGCTGCTTTGCTGCATCTGCAAATATCAGAGTCAGTTCTTTTAGTTAAGAGAAATAACATGAAGCTTTGGTGTACTTGGCGCTTCCCCCAGAAAGCACTTAAGGGAACCGGGATCCTTATAATACCTGTTTCAGATTGCCTGTAAGATGAATGCAACCAAGCTTTAAAAAGTTAAGAGTTTTTCTTCTTTGGGACAGAGACCCCTCCTTATACACACACCACTTAAATCACAAAAGCTGGATTCTACTTCCACCAGTATCAATAGGGATTTTGTCCTTGATTTTAGCGAGAGCTTTATCCACTCCTGAGAGAGAAAATCAATGCCCTATAAAGCAGCGCAGACAGGAGATTGGGTTGCTAGCGGCCCTCCGCCGGGAGACAGATTGGGGCCGTAGTTTCTGCCGTGCTCTTTTGTCAAGCCAACATCAACAGATAAGGGAGCAATTCCACACTGTCTCCCGCGCCGCCGCTACGTGCAGCCTTCCAGTGTATAATTTCCAAGAGACGCATTTAAAAACCTTACCGGGTTACTCTAAACAAGTGACTGAAAAAAGCCTGCCGGCGTTCGCCTTACGAACAGACCCCTCATAACCAGCTTTTTCCTCCTGTTCCTGCCAAAAGCGTGGCCTGCCCCGCAGCAGGCGTGCCGCGCTGCGGCGCGCGTCCCACCGGCACACAGCTCCGCCGCCGCCGCCTCCTGCCCAGGGAGGCAGAAACTTCAGTGCCATCACCATTTGCCTCTCGCCCGTTGTTTTGCATTACAGACGCGGTCATGCCGGTGCAATATAGAGCCTACAGAGCCCCCCCAGCTAAATTCAGCACTTAGGATAAATGGAGTCAAACTTTGCCGATGCGCTCGGGAAATAATGACCGACATTACAGTGTGTGTATTGAATATCTAAACCCGGTCTTGAGAGAATAGAGGACATTTAAATAAGCTCCTCTGTGCAAGGTGAGGAGTGCAGATCACTTTATTGTGCTATTACAAAAAGATAATTATCAAAAACATTATCCTAAACTCTCATTTATATTTAAAAGCAATTTTACTATTAATTGTCTGGGCTCCCCTTACTCCGTAATTCAGCATGTCCAAGCCTGTTTCAGTTCCATGAAACTGGCATCTTTATTACGGCCTTGGGCTACAATTTTCCAACGAGAATTGTCTAAATGCAGGTTTTTTACCTCTTCCTATGTAAAATGCTACTCTCGATTACCTGTGAGCTGGCTCCCAGGGGACAGGAGAGGAATTTGTACTACTGAATATCTGTAAATTGAGACAAAGGCCATCATCAACCCCTCCCACCCGGGTTTTCAGACAGCCTGGCTAATTGGAAGTGGGTCTTTCCCATCCCTGCTCACAGACAGAAATGCTCCCCTGCCAAAGATCCGAACGAACATTTATTTTCCCTCCTACCCTGAAAATAATGAACCCCACAATTTGACATTATTTCTCACATTTATGGCATCTTGATTTATTTCCAGTGTTACTCTCTCTCAGAGAGTCTTTGTAGCATCTCCTATCCATCAGAGAGTCCTTTCCTTTTGTTCCTGCAACTTACACCCGCGAAGTCTTTTTGGCATGCCGTATAATCCATGTCCTTGTTCAGATCTCTATTTGGAGATGAGACGATACACCGCAGTTGTTAATTTAAAACAAAAGAGTGGAACTATTACCCTTTTGTACTCTGCTTTCTCTTGCCAATTGTATGTATCTGGAAGACTTTACTGTGCTGGTTTTAAAACACACACATAAACAGAGCATCTGGACTTTGTCTTAATGAGATAAAGTTTGTTCTACACTTTCTCAGCGGAATTATCTATAGTGTTTAATTGGTAGCAATGATTTCAGAAGCGAGTCCTTGTTCTGCCAACAGCACACTCTGCGAGGAAATGAGGGAGCTGGGGAAGGCAGGCTTTCCTTCTGAGGAAAAGTTGGCTTTTGTCTAATTTGAAAAAAAATCACAGCAGAAGAAAGTCCTGTTCTGCTGACCTCTCAAATTCTCCGAACGCTGCGGAATAAGCACGTCCTCTTTTGAAACTCCAAACTGCGAGATATTTGTTTTTAGAGATGAGCTTTGTAGTGTCAGGCACGGAAGCCCTCCTTTCCGCTCCTTTAGGATGCTCTGATACAAAATTCCTGGCAAACATCAGAAGCTAATACTTTATCCCCACTGCACTGAATTATCAATCCAACTCTTAAACAGGCAGACTTCCTATTCAGCTGAATGCTGAGAATTTGGAAGAGATGCCCATAAATCTTTTGTGGAAAGTCCAGCCTTTTGATCCCCATGGAGGAAACCAGATCTCAGTCTGCTTTTAAAAAACTGTCTCTAGATGTTTTCTTTGCAAAGCTGGGCTTGAGAATGCCAGTTACGCAGACTTCTTGCTGGAACTGAAAGGAGTATGAGTAGGACTTTATTGCTACCCTGAGTAAAGAAGATAAAGTAGACTTTTCCCTTATCAAATACTTTCAAGTTAAATGGATCAGTTAGTTTGGGGTTTATAGCAAGCGCCTCCTTCAGAAACGTTCTCCAAATCATTAGTTACAGCCTGTGCACGGGAAGGGAGACAAATTGATTTCCTAGCACTGCTTCGAGTCTTCGTTGCTGAGTCTCTCTCACTTCTACCTACATTTCCTCTCATCTTTGGTGAGCCTTCCCTCACTTTTTTCTTTGCTATCTTTTCTTTTTTTTTTGTCAGAATAAAATGAGCAAAAGTGAATCACTTAATAAAGGTGAAAAGGTATAATAGAAAACATTATCTCCTCCTTAACAAAGTGCGACATTTCCGTATTCCACTCATCAGCTTTCTCTGCCACACAGGTATCTTTAGCTGTCTATCTTCAGTGCTGCTTACCTCTGTAAGGTTAATCGTGCTCGTTACACGTTTGCACTGGGATGCGTAAGGGAAGCTGCCCAGATGCCTGCACAAAGCTAAGCGATGTGCTGCTGCATAAACACTCTGGGAGACACAGGCACGGGTTCCATTACTGCAAGGCAAAGAAAAGGCAGGCAGTGCTCGTCTGATGCTGCCGTGAGCAGTACCAACCCTAGACACGCGATGCTTGTCTCCTTTCCCTCCAGCCACGGGGCTGAACTTATTCTAGAAGGACTTGGGTGTGCTCTGATGTAGAAGGGCCAGGTTTTTACCTCCCATCCCTTTATCTCCTGTAGGAGCGGCTCAGGTTAATCCAAAACTTGTCTGAGTGCTTGCCAACTTGTTCTTTCCACTATGCATTTCATTGCATTTGCCTATCTTGAATTACATTGCCCAAGTTTCTAGCTTGCTTAGGAATTTTCAGCGCAGTGTGGCTGCACAAACGAGTTCCTGTTGCCAGCAGTCACCTCTTTCCTTCCCCTCCTACTCTAAGCATGTTTAACAACACCCATTCTAGATTTGAACCCTGTGGCTACGTATTAATAACCTCCTTCCATGCTGAGGCACTGATAAGAGTCCTTGTATTCTTTTTTCCTGTCTGTAATCTAGGGAATCTAATTCCCTCTCTTAATCTCTGAACAGATCTAACTTTAGCCTCACCCTCTAGTTACCAAATTTCATTAACAGACTTCGTAAAAAGAACCTTATAACAAGACACTTGAAAAAAAAAAAAAACCAAAATTAGTTACATCTATTTTCTAATAACACGGGGGGAGGGAGGGGTTCTGTATTGTTTTAAGTATTTTTGTTAAGCCAGTCAAAGACGGTAGGACATCAAAAGTAATAGTATGCTAATTTATTAAAACATCATACATCTATTTTCCTACTGTGGAGATTAAATTCGCCGGCCAGAATATCATTCCTGCCACTACGTCTGTCTTCTAAAAAGTCTTTTCAATTGACGACTGTTCTCTTTTAATAGATGAGGTTGTTTTCAGTGATAATCTATACATATTTTTGTAGTAACTCTGCTACTGCATTTTTTGGAAATCTCAGATGAATGCCATCTGGTCCCAATGATTTATTGACATTTAATTTCCCGAGTTATTCCATTTCACACACACACAAAAACTTATATATAGATATATATAGAGAGAGAGAAAAAGAATTTTTTTGGAAACATCTGTCAGAAGGAGCACTGCACCTTTATTCTCTGGAATTCCCCCACTCCAAATTTATTTATCATTCTCAGCAGCAAAGACCAAGGAAAAGAAAATCCTGAAAACCATCTGCAACATTCTTACCTTCTCTAATGCCGCCTAATATCGAGGGACTTGCTGATTTCTGCGGCTTCCTGCTCCTGATACATTTCAGCATTATTACATTATTTCCCTTTGACTATACTGACCTTCCCAGTTCTCATAGCTCCTGATAAGTGCCCATTTAAAACTTACCTGCCAATAAATTTTACTTTGCACTGTAAGTTCACAAACAGAACTTAAGATGAATTTCCATCTCTAACACTGCTTTCAAGGCTGAGGTCAATTATAGATCTTGTAATGCAACTTTGCTTCTTTTGTGTTACACGATACGCCCAATGTAATAAGAAGTTAAAAATATTTTTATATATCCTGCACATGTGTGAACACACATAAGGAAATCTTGAAGTCTTTTTCAGTACCAGGTCTTTCTACTAACACTAGACAATAAGAATGTCACTTTTCATTACAGTATGAATTACTTATGCATATTTTATTACATAGTATGAATTAATTATACTGCCATCATCATACAAAGGGCTTAAATCAGTTGCCTAAATGTAGATATCTAATGTAATTTGAGATGCTCTCTCTTACAACTCATGCATCCACTGGCTTGGCAAGAGTTAATAACTTAGGGGAAAATACTGCGGTTTTGTTCTACATGGTAGTTTGAATATCTTTTTTCAAACAGGAAGATTCACCCATTAAAAGTGAGATGATTAGGAAGGGCACTTTCTGCACATATTCAATCAAAGCAGAAAGTTAGTTTTTTGTTGCCGATGTGCGAAATAAATAGGACTCATTGGAAAAAATCTTTGAGCTCAAAAAAAGCTCAATTATTTCTGTCTCTGGAATTTAATTCACAAAATGTGATGCTCACCACCACCACCACCACATGTTACAGTAAATCTGAATTAGACAATGAAAATGGTTTTGATTGAGGTACTAGCTCCAGCCAGATTCATGAGACCCTTCAAAAAGGGAGGAGGGAAGAACAATATTTTAAAAGCAACTCTGAAGCTAGTACAGCTTCAGGCTCACACAGATTCACACATGTCTTTCTGATACAAATATCACATGCCTATCCTTAGGAAAAAGACATTGGATCATGACCTAATTCCAATAATACTTTAGCACTAATAGGGATTTTTCATGTCCCTATCAAACCCTCACAACTCATCTTCAAGTCAGTAGGTATTATTTCTTACTCAAGGCTAGAATTCATCAAATCGTTAGGTCTTTGTAATTTGATTCATTTCCCATTCGGTGACACTAGTGATACCAGGAGACACAGACGTGTGTGCAGGCATTTTGAGGACAAGACTCTTGATAAAGGTGGTAATTAGTGCCCCAAGCCAAGAAGTGGATTTCTGGAAGGAAAGACTGCAGTGAAGGACCAAAATGAAACCTTCAGAACAACTCTGCTGCAAAACTCTACTGCAGACAGCTTCTTAATGCGATTGCTAGGATGAATTCATTTTCAACTCTTATCTGACTTTGATCTCAAATAACAGAGGTCATCAAGATAAATATGCTCATGGTTTAAATGACATAATGATGTTGTTAGGAAAACCTAAGGGATTAAAAACTAGCCTATTTATTCCCACAAATAGTCCCACTGAGGTTCATAAGACCAGTTGGATACACAGATTAACCAACTTTATATAAACAAAATGGAATTTTAAGAGTTCACTCTTAATCATAGCTACTATTTCTATTATTTTGTTTTATCAGCTGAACCAGTGAAATGAGGAACATTGTATACCGCTTACAGTTTCTATTAGAATCAAGTTCTTAACTCATAGGTGCTACACGATGAACATGTTTGTAACATAAAGCACTGCAAACCCAGCTCTCAGAAGCGTACGCCTTGGTGTTTGCTCAAAAGTGAAAAACAAAACAAAAAAAAAACTCAAAAAAACACTCTGTGAAAAACATGGACCTGTCTTGTCTCATAATTTGGCCCCATCTTACCCCTTTTATCCTCTCCTGTCATGGGGCTCCTATGCATTGGCAGCTCAGGGCTGCTTCATCTCTGCCTGCCCAGGAGCTTCCAGGAGGACCTGGGATTTGCTGCTGGTTTACAGCTCCAGCAGCGTTCCTGGGGCTCTGCTCCCATGCACTCAGGTCTTACTCTAATGAAGATCTGGGATGCCGTCAAGGCGCACTCCCAAATCTCAGACCTGATCAGGGCTTCAAAGCTTAGATGCATCAAATTAAACCTACCTAGTAACCACCAAAGCAAATTAAAGGTTCACATGGCTTCTTTATAAAAGCAGTGACTTTAAATGGTTCACTTCCTCAACAAATTATCTTTAAAACCCAGCATTGATAACGCAGCAGTTATTTTTAGGCACGCTAAGACAAAACAGCGCAGGAGAGCAGAGCACTGCCACCGAAGCCAGCGCTCCTCCTTCTGCGAGCAAAAGAGCTTTGCAGGTAAATAAAGACAACCGGGAATGCAGGATTGCTAGCCATGGTTACGGTCTCTGGAAGGAACATTTTAGGAATTCAGTGCCCGCGCAGTTAATAGCAGTGGGGACCGTAGCCTCAGCAGATGGCTGACAACCACTGCCCTACCAAGCTCCGCAGCACCTCGCTGATGTCACGGTTCAAGATGGTGCTTAAAAGTGTTGTGCCGGCTGGCTGTGCCGTTATGCTAACCCGCCTCATCTGGGGTCCCAGCGGAGATAAACTACGTTATACAATTGCAGTAATTTTTCTGTTGTAGACAGAGGCTGATTATCTGCAGTGATCATTACTGCAAGGTACTGAGATTCCCAGCAAAGCACCTGTACTAAATAACGCATTGTCTGCAGCAAAGGTAGAACGAAAACCGAAGGAACAAATCTTGCTACGCGTTAACTCTTTAACCACTTTGATTCACGTGCTTCCACCTGGACTCTACATAAATTCTAACAGCAGAAATTTGCACAGGATCGGTGTGTTAGCATATGCATTTTGTCCACAGCAAATGGAGATACTACAATCTAAAAATTCCTAGAGAGCAAGAACATCCAACAAATTACCTGCCTCGCTGAGAGCGCGAAGCATCTGTTTTCCAACGGTAACAATTACCAATATGGCTGTGCTTACAAGCCCAGATGCTAAACCGAAGTGCTGAGTAAGTTCAATCAGCCTCACACACCAAACAAGGTGCAAGTGCCATATGAAGGTGACACACATGAAGGGAGTACTATGTACGTGCAGTTTCTGGGGTGAAGACTTCTAGGGAACGCAAGCAAACACAAAGGGCCTTACAAGTGATAAAATAGTAGCTTTCTTCAGTGTTTTTAAAGCAGTCTGAGAGAAGAGACCAGACTCTTCTATGTTTACCTCTGAAAGCAAACCATTCCCTTCTGTCCCTCCCCAAGCAGGCTATTTAGGTTAGCAGAAATATCTATATAGTAGGAAATATATAATGCATCATCACTTCTGTCTGTATGTCAAAAATTGAATTGGGAACATCTGTATTAGGAAAAAAAACCCAGGAATTAATAAGGCTTAAGCAAGAGACCTGGAGACCCACATCACCCCTGGGATGTGGAAAACACAGCTGGTTACATAAAGACTAGGTGAGAATTATAAACTGGCCTCTTTGGGGATTTTGCAGCTGAACATTTGGGATCAGGAGCTCAACAGGGGAAGAATTTCAAGTCAAGATAAGGCTTTAATTATTGATCTCTTAATACTTTCCTGTCCCCCTCTTGTTAGCATCTCAAAGAGAGAACTGCCACCTAGCATGGCTCCATTTAACGTAATGAGCAGCCTCAAGGATATATTTACTCCCATGGCCTTGGCGATGCCCCACGCAGGCAGTGCCCAACTGCTGCCTGTGCTGTACCTGACGTGAGGCTGAAAAGCTCTGGCCATTTTTTGCTGTGGAGACTTCAAAACCTCAGCTAGAGCGTGACATCTGCCATCCTTCCTGGCTGTGCTACCAGAGAAGCCAAAGCCTGAAACTAAACAAGGTAGCAAAAAAAAAAAAAAAACCAACAACCAAAAACATCCACACAAAAGGCAAAGAAAAAAGGAATATTTCAGCAAAGTGGCACGGTGGCCAGGCATTGCTGATGTTTATGTGACCACCTATTGCCAAATGCTTGGGCAGAGATAGAAGGACATGGAAAAGACCCCCCCCCCGGTGGGAGGAGGTGTGGGGAGGGCAGCGGGTGCGGCACAGCAAAGCTGAGAGAGAAGCAAGCCCCAGGCAGGGAAGGGGGCATCAGGTACACTGAGCACTAAGTAGCTGGCAGCTCAGAGGTACACGAGAGCACCCAAATGGGCTCCTTTTTGTCCGCCTTCTGCTCACTCCCTCTTGGGACTGCCTCTGCCCGGGGGCGAGCAGCCGGTCGCGATCCCCTCCCGGCTCCCCTGGGTCCACTAATGGTCCGAGGCCACGGGAATAATGCGATTTGTCACGAAGGGGACAAATGCTGCAATAACGATATCCACCGAAACTCAGGCAACGGTGTGGTGTAATTGTCCCTGCAAGACACCCTCGGTAGAGCTACGCTGGGGAAAGCCTCGTAGAGAAAGACATTATTTGCCTGTCCTTTATTGAAAATTTCAAGAAAACCAAATGTTGCTGTCCCTAGAGACTTCAGCAGGAAAACTAAGTGACAGGGAAGATAAATGCTTCCTACTGCCAGTGACATACCCAACACAGAAATATAGAGAATATTTTCATAACTTTGTGCTTTAAATGCCTTTATTAGAGAAACAAGATTTATGCTTCTGGCTCTGAGGGAGGGCAAGAGAAACTTAAACTGTACAAGTAGTTGTGTACACATGGATGCGTGTATGTGCATATCGCATCAGGCACAAGGAAGGGAAGAGGATTAGAGATAAAGTAATCCACCTCTGAATAGAAAGGCCATCCCTGCTGTTCTCAATTTTCCTGACTTTTGTTCTTACTAGAACCAATAAAATAAAGCAAGGTACAATTCAATATCCTATGATCAAAGTCACAGCCTCAAAGAAGAATCAACCCAGCTTTTTCTTTTTTTAGATATGCCATAAATAAGGTCATTAGAGGACACAAAAAGTAGGTATGATTCTTCAAGTAGTTGTATGTATGCGCATTGTAAGCAAAAACCTAAAAACATTGTATATATTAAAAGAAACACACAAAAGATCATTTTTAGCAGGCATAAGCCTCTTGAAGCCAACTTCAGACCAACAAAATTACTTTCACTTCATGGTTACCCTTTGACTGGTAAAGAGAAGAGAATGAGGGCCGATGACATCCATTCTGCCTATTAGTTTAGGCATTAATGTTAAGCACAATCACTGCCAAGAAAGTTACTTAAAATAAGGAAAAGGAGAAGCACTATCCAAATCCAGTATTTCAAAATAAGCTTCCCTGAAATGTGCAGACCATGCAAAGATGACTGCACAGAGAGAAATACAGGAAGCATTTTTAAATCCCTACTTTAAAATGTTTTATAAAATCAGTAGAAACCAAATAAGGATGGAGCTAACTACTTACCTTTCTAAAAACTTGCATATGCTTTATGTCTGCCTTTAAATCCTTTGGGGTTTCAAGTCTGTTTATACCTTTAAAGGTGTTTTTTTTTAATCCTAGCAGGCACACAGGCAGAAATAGCTCGATTTCGCTCCCCTCGGCAGCTTCATAAATGAGCATTTGTTAAATGACAAAAAAACCCCTGTAATATAGGGCAGGCTCTCTGTCCTGTATTCCAACAGGCTTCCCACCCACACTGTAACAAATACACACTTATTATGTGGTTGACATCAGGCCAGACTGGAGAAGATGCTGCTATCTTCAAACACAAGCCCACAAGGTAGGCTAACCTGTAGTTCTGTGATCTGCTGGGAGAAAGGGGCAGGGAGCAGCAGCGCTACCCGGGCGGCAAACCGGAGAACAAGAGGTGCTCCAGATCGGGTCACAGCTCCCACTCGGTGCTCCGCACCAGCTCCTTCTCAGGTCTCATCTGAATATAAAGGAGCCATTGACATCTGTAGCCAGTGAAAATTGTGGTGCTTTCCCCTCTTTATGGCCATTTACTTTTTCCACCTCCAAATGCAGATCCAGATGGTTCTCCGATGTACCACACGCCAAATGGCCACAGGTACCCTACGGACTTTCTCCCAAAGGAGAGCTGATCACGGCTTGGTCTCTGGATTCAGCAGGCTCAATTCAGTGAATATTGCAAGACTAATTTTTGTGCTTTCACTTTGCAGGAGATAAAGAAGTTTTACACTGTGATTTCTGCCCAGGGAAGTGGCTGAATCACCATCCCTGGAGGTATTTAAAAGACAGGTAGATGTGATGCTGAGGGACATGGTTTAGCGGTGGCTTTGGCAGTGTTAGGGTAACGGTTGGACTTGATGATCTTAAAGGTCCCTTCCAACCTAGACGATTCTATGATTCTATGACTTCCTGCTGTGATTTACATTCAGATGAGACAACACTAACATAAAGCATCAAATGTTGGATCTTTGGAGATTAAAAAAACAACATAGGCCCACATGCCAAAGTCAGCATTTGGAGTCACCTGCAAATTAGGCTGCATTTGGCTGTGGCTACTTCGTTGTGCTGGTCCGTAGGAAGAAAAAAGAACTTTATGCAATTTGCTGATTTCTCTGTACTAGACGCATGAAATCATACACTAAGCCAGATTTACCCAGACCCCTGTATAGAGCTGAATTTAGCCCAAGATTACCTGAAACTGCACAAAAGCTTTCTGAAACCCAGAAAAAGAGAAAACTATTCATTAAACTGGAGCTGGCTTCTGAGCTGACAACGAAAGAGAAAATGAGGCAGTTTCACATTTAATTATGAAATCAATCTACCCATCCATCCTCCCTCTTCAGCGTTTCTGGAGAACAAATCACTGAGTACCCACTTGCCAACCTGTCAATTATACACCGTTGCCATAACCAAATTCCAGCAGATTGTGTCATTTTCCCTCTCCAACATCCTTGTACATCAATACATTTGGCTCAGGCATACTGAGCAACCTGTAATGTTCACTACAGGCTGAAGTGAAGATCAACGATGAAAATGCCAGGACTTACCCGTCTCTAGCCTTGCAAAGGAAACAAGGTACCTATTCCTAAAAACGGAGGGCAACTTCACCTTCCCATCCTGCATTCCTGAACAGAAGTTTCATAAAATTTCTGCCACTGCACAAGTGAACCAGCGCTTTCCTTTGAGGGTCTTGGAGAAATCCCTTTCTTTGCTGACACACAAAACTGATGCTAGTTTCCAGCAGCGGAACAAAAGTGAGTCTGGCTCAAGGAACTGTAGAAATGGATTTGGCTCCCAGTAACTATGCAAGAAATTAGGGCTTCATTTGCTATTGTTAACGTTCCCTCCACTACCCTCATGCGAATTGTAAGGCTACTGTGACCTCTTGCAAAAGCACTTCATCTCTTCAATGTACCAAGTTAGAAGACATTATACTTTTAAACACAATTACATCCACGCAGTATGTGCTCCTCTATTTAAACGTCAATCTCTGTCTGATGCGAACATGCTTTCTCTTTAAGGTTTCCTCCAGAATTTATCACGTTGTTATTACTTACACTTTTTTTAGCGCTAAGATTTGGAGCTGTTCACAGACAGATCAAATCCGCAGATAAAGAGAAAAAGAGATTAAATGTGATTTCTTTTTCCAAGGAGTGAAGTCTGTTATGAATAATATAATGTACCTCAGACATTTTGGTGACCAAAAGCATTATACAGATTGTATAGCAGCATGAAGATAAAATTAATTGGGTCTCTTTGCATGGTATCTGTTATGAAAGCAGTTAGAATAGTTTTGTATATTTTGGATGAGTTGAGGAAATGTCACTTTCATGATTTTTTTTCCCTCTCCCTTCTATCAGTGTCCTTTTATTTTCATTTTCATACACCTGCTAAGTGTATCCTGCTGTATTCACAGTTCAGCATGATGGGTTTCACATTTAGTGGAAAATGAACAATTCATACCCTGAAGATTCCAATTATTCAGTCCCCTCAAGGATTCATCTTTGGAGTATCAATGAGGAGAATGGAAAGTTAAGCCAGGAAAAAGTGAGAAAAATATCTTTTTTTCCAATAAAATGTTGTTTCAGGAGAAGGGGACGTTTAAAATCAGCAGCTTGACAGGCGGAAAGAAACAAAGTAAGAGCAAAAGGTTGTTGAAGGAGATCTGCAATTTCACATGTTTGCATCATTATCAGGACAGTTTTATTACAGTTCTAATTCTGCCAGATATGCTTGAAGAGAAAAAAATAAAAGGAGGTACTGCTACTCCTCCATACTGAACGAATGACTGTGTTCCTTCAGAAGAGTATCAGAAAGCCTGCAATATCACCCTTTCTTGTCCTCGTGACCTTTTGGTGAGGACTGTGAATTTAACTCTGTCTACCAGCAACTCGATCCGATTCTGAATCTGAAGGCGATTTTTAAATCATAAGCGCATTTGTCAAATCACGGTCAAACGCAACCCTGTCCACAGGGTGTGCCCAGATCCTATGGGACGTGTAATTCCCACTTACAGGTCTGGAGACTTTGAGATGTTAACTGGAGGACAGTTCAAGGCTCTGTGTTCCCAGGCTTTCTGTCAGTTGTTCGCCAGCAGTGAAATATCAGATGTTCAGATTTACTGCGTAAAGAGTTAAGGGCAGAGATTGCTCTTATTTGGAAAGCTTGGGCTCGGAGTTTGATAAACCTATGAATCGCTCCAAGGCTCAAAGTGATTACATTTTCCTTTCCTCTTTCAAATACACTCTCCTCCTGGATTCAGATGTTTTCAAATTTGGGATGGATTTGACTCCAAGGTACCACCCAGCGCCACCCGTATGTCAGGTGTGTTCAGAGCACTTTCTATTCTCAATTACACTGCACTGGCATTTCCAGCCGAGCAGACCAGCAGCTTTGGGTTAAGGACAAGGCAAAAGAGAGGAGACAACCCAGTTGACATAAGATAATAATGACCATGTGGTATCCAAGACAAGGAAAGGTTAGCTTCTGTTTACTGCAGAAGTCCCACTCGTGTATTTTCCAAGCCTTGCACCAATCTCCCACTTCATACTAGAGTCCCAAACAGAACCAGAAACTAAATGGTCAAAACACCACAAGACAAGCTATTTTTACAATAATATCAGTGTATGTGAAACCCACAAGAACATTAACTTTTGTATAGGAAATACAGATCTACAAAAATGGTTCTCAAAAGCCACTTTTTCCTCTGACCTTCCAGCTTTAGATATTCAACTGAATGCCTGGTGAACTTTGGGATCTTGGTGGGGCTCTACTGATCCTGTCAACTACGTAAAATTCCTCTACATCTACAAGACCAACCATCGCAGGAGTAAAATGAGACGAGACAGACAGGAAACAGTCCTGCTGTTTAATTTCTCTTCTGGCCACCCATCTAATCACAAAATCCCATGCACTCTCTAACCAGCAGAGTTCCCTTTCTAACCTTCCACAATGCAGTTGTGCAATCAGCTTGGGAAAACAGATTAAGGTCCACCATTTCTATTTCCCAATTTCTCATGCAGATAGACAGGAGCATTTTGCAGTAGTGGTATCCACTAAATACTTGTTCATTGTCGTCTTTGTCACATTATTCAAGTAACACAGCAGCATCAATGGTTCGCAAATGACAACGATAAAGATTGCAATGACAACTGTTGTATATAGAAAATTCTGTTTCCTTCTGAAAGGGTTATTACATGAATTACTTGGTTTGGTCTTGTTTCAGTGTAATAACATGGTGGGAGAGAGGGAGGGAGAAATGTAATGAAAAAGAAAGAAATTGGAGAGCAAACAACCAAAGGTCTGAAATGTACCTTTGGACAGAGGTATGATGCATGGGAACAGAGTGTATTTATAGCCCACCGAGGCCTGTCTTTTACTACAATAACAGAGACATCATTTACTAAACAAACACCAGCTGCCTATAGGTCTCTGACACCTGACCATTTAGGCAGTTCAAAAACCTTCATCAAACACAGTCATCTATTAAAGAGTAAAGGCAGAGTTTTCAGCGCTAAGAATCAAGGGAAAAAATAATATGGCTTGTTCCTCTCAAAGATATGGGAAATAAGTTTTGGACAAGCATTTCTTTTCTTCCTGGGCACACTACATCAATCTGTCAGAGCTGTGTGCAGCAGGGAAGGGAACACTTCTCTTGTTTCACCTGGGAAACAAGACCCAAACCAAGGATGACTGTTTGGAAAATAAACACACTCATGGGTATGTTTCCTCAATTGATAGTCCAACCCTGACTCTCCAGGAAGCTTTCCTTCTGGTGCAAAACTCGAGCCAAAAAAACACAAAGCATCTGAAAACATACTTTTGCTTCCTTGGTTTTGCATTCTTACCCAGACATATTAATTTCATATGCAACATGGATCGCTTAGCAGTTCTGTAGCACAACTGAAAGCCAGTAATCGCTCAGAGCAATTCAAAGGTCCATGCTCGCAGAACAGCACTGCTGCACTGGGCTGGTGGAAAGTCTTTTGACCAGCCAGATGGGCCATGTGTGATTATCAGTGTTTGCCCCAAAGCATTCTTAGCAAAAGCACCAGAACCACTTCTTAAGTATTTCACAGTGAAGTAGCTAATCACAGCAAGGCAAAAGAACTAGAAATTACCTCCTTCTTTCTTTCTTTTTCCAGAGCTGCCTTGATGGCAACATCTACTGGGAGAAGCGCTGCAAGACTAGCGCTCTGTAATCCCCTCTACCTGTCCGTTACAACATGCCATCCAGGATGGAGGTTGATTGCTTTTTAAAGAAACTTCATGGAGAGTTGTGAACCACACCGTACGATCTGGCAGGACATTCTATACCTACGAGTGTTAATGGAGTGCCGAAGTCTCTGCAGTCATTCATCATCACCCTGTAAATCCGCACCTGCTTTCCAGAGCTGTTATTTATTCAGGAAGCATACCCTAAAATTCCTGTTCGCAACTGCTTAAGGCTCAACTAGAGAGCAACCTTGAAAGAGTAGAGCATTACGGTTTAAACAACAACAGAAAGGCATGTGCCCACTGACTTATTCTCTTCTGCTTTGCTAAATTTGGCTATTTCTGTTTGCCAAAAGCTTACTCCCGTTTGGACCATAGATCTTTCCACTTAACTCTGAATAAGGTCATTGACCATTCTTTGCAATTCTGTTGTGTTTCCAAACTAGTGCACTGCCACAGATTCTGGGGGGCTTACAGCACTTTAATCCTACAACCCAGCCTGGACGAGCAGAATTAAATCCAGGCAGAACAGCAGTAAGTGGTGTAGACCCGCTGCCTTTCTTCCCTGACTCTTGGGAATCACTGAAGACAGACATTGCCCTTCAGTCCACGGGCAAGATCCACTCCCCTTAGGTCACGCTCACAACAGGCGTCCAGTAAGTTTTTAATCCCCTTCAGTGCAAACGTGACCACTTCTCCAGGCAACTACCCAGGTGCTTTGAAGGATTTTCAGGAGATCTACCTGAATCTCCTCTCCTGTAATCTCAGCCCCCTCAGCCTTGTCCTGTGAGAACACAGAAAGATGTCCGACCCCTTCTTTGTAGTAATTTTTTTTTTTTGCCTGTTTAAACACAAGTATCTTGCCATCAGAATCGGTATGGAAATTAAGTGAATTTTAAAAATTTCCTAAATATAAGCACTTCCTAATTATGGAATGCCATAGTTGTACGTATAAAATTATGTGCTATTCAAACAAATATTTTAGGTCTAAAGATAACTGTTGAAGGTGGGAGACCCATGGGGCCCATATCACCCGTATCATCTTATCTTTTCGGTTCAGACTCGTATTGCAAGGGACAGAAATATAGAGGATATACTGAGGTTTGAGCGCAGTCAAGTGCACATGCCATGAACTATACACCAACATAAGGTAAGCAGAAAGAAGCAGGATGATTTCTTGCCTTAGAGAGCCATCTCTAACGGAGACACAATTCACATTTTGACAGAATGGCCATGTCAGCCATCAAATAGAAGATTAAAAAATCCACAAACTATTGTTTGGAGGTGATGATGGGAATTGTTTTGGAGGTTACATAGTGTAGCTACAGTAACTGGCAACACATTTCTTTCACAAGCAACTATCGTGGGAGATAGTAGCTCCTTTTAACATTCACTCTGAGCTAACATACAGCATTCTTGTCTCAGACTGTGTATTTTTCAGGACAGATAATGTTTCCTATAGGTTATTCTACACTGCCAGTCATAAATGCAACCATCGCCTTGACCGCAGTCACTGAAATATTAAAGTAACTCCTGTGAACCTCACTTCACTCTGTAACCTGAGCTCGAGGCTCAGCTTAAACTGCAGACAGATGTAACATTTTCCCTTCGCGCATTTTCCTTTCCCTTTGCCTAGTTCATTTTATCAGGTTAAAAACTTGGCGAGCCTCAGATGATAAAGCTGTGTGGCGGTGAAAGGCCACGCACCTTCAAAGCGGCAGCTCTGCCACACAGGCTCATTTTCAGCCTGCTTGCTCCCCGGCTATTCTTTCGCTCAGCGCTCAATTGGGATGTTCAAAGTAAAAGCAAAGCCAAGACCTTAAGCCATTTTATAAGCTCTCAGGCCGAATGCTTGACATATCTCTGTGTCATCTCGTGACTGAGCAGAATTCTTTAATTTTACGTGCCTGGAGGTCTAATAGATTTGCTTTCACATGGCTGTCTGTCTTCTGTAAACTTCTTAAAATAGTGGACTTTCTTTTCCTGACTTACTCTTTTTCTGGCTGCAATCCCCAGCAACAGTCAAATTCCTCCCTTTGTGTCTGGAAATCTTCCTTCACAAAACTCTGTGCCGGAGATGTGGTTGAAAATGACAGTCATTTATCTGGTGTCACTTCATCTGGGACTGCTGTGCCCTCACCTGTCAAAACTAAGCCTCTTTACCATGGTCCCTTCGGAGACTTCCTGATGCTGCTCTGAGCTTGCAAGGCTTTCCTTCCACACTCACATCACCTCCAGAGAGGGTTGAGATCTGTGGGCAGAGGCACCCCACCAGCCCCTTGGTGCCTGCTGTCCCCCCATGGTGCCAGGCACAGCCCAGCACCACTCAGGGATGCTGAGCATCCTTCCAGTCCGCTGCTGTCACCCTGGCTGCCTTTCGCTAGTTGCTTCTGCAGTGCACACACACAGAAGAAAAGTCCTTTTATCCATCTTCAAGCATTTCATCTTCTCCCCAGACCCGCACCAGCCTTCACCCTCGGCTCCATCACTAGCGCTTTCTTTTTTAAATAAACTTCACAGACTCATCCTTGCTCTCCCGCGACCCCTGTCTCTGCCAACCTTTCCATCTGGTACCTTTCTGGCTGCCCAGTCCCATCAAGAAACCCTTGCTCACACACATTGGCTGGCCAAAAAAACGTATGAGGGAATAAATAAATGATTTAAAGGAATTTGTGCAGTCAGAAAACTGCCCATTGCCCTCTGATGTTTGCCAGTCCGTGGCTAATTTTTCCCTGACAGCAAAATGGCCTGGATAAAAGAGGGCGGTTTTAAGGAGAGAGAAGATAGTAAAGGGCTGAGGTGTGAGTTTACCAGCGAGTAACAGAGAAAGTTAATATTTCCTTTTCATCAAAAGTAATTTCTGTAACTAAGGATTGCTGGAGGATAATTCTCTAATGGCAGGGAAAAAAATTATGTGAATCTGATGCTAGAGGTTTTGGCAGAGATATTTTGCCGTAATATATTTATAAGTGTATAAAATCAGAGAGCCATCCGCTGGAGGCTAGTGACCAGGGCACATTGAAAGGAAAATAATCATGGCTGGGGAATGCTAACACACGTCTGCTCTCCTTAAACGACTCATCTGGAGGCATTTTAGTTTGCCTGTTTATTTGATAAAGTGCAGGTGGATCAAGAACACATGCAGCCAGAAATGAAGCCACACAGAAAAAAAAAAAAAA
>VYZM01002523.1:581695-651540 GCA_013398915.1 Dromas ardeola | reverse complement strand
AAAAAAAAACAAAAAACAAACAGGGGGAAACTTTGGCTTATTTTAAAAGTTCCTATTCAAAATCACTCACATGATCCCCCTCCAGAAGGCAGGGCAGACCTCTAGATAAGGAGTTAACATGATGGGAGGACTGACAAAAATTGGAATACAGCCTAAGCAATTAGTAGACTGTCAGTAATTGGAATTAAGTAATCAACTTCAACCACTACGAGAATGTACTGTGGGGAACACTCTTCCATTGGCAAGGAGATGAATGGGATAATTGTACGGCTTTTCCATCTCTAGCTGCTATGATTCGATGGCAGAATAATCCATGGGCAATTGAATGCCTGCAATTCAACAATGAAATACCAGGATCAATATTTAATTCACAATTCTCTTACCTTTTCTTCAAATCCACTTTAAGCTTATTAATGCTCTGAGCACATTAAGAGGCTCTCACTCCTCGTGGGTGAGCGCATCAGAAGCAGAACGCCTCCTGCGTGGTCTCAGGTTGTGGTATGTATTGACTCACGCTTTTTGCCTTGCATATATATTGTGATAAGCGGTCATTAAAATCATGGTAAAGAAAAGAGCAGGTGAGCACCTGAATCCTGAGACCCATCCTGAACTTCACTACCGAGTCCTACGTCACTTTGGCTGGGCCATTTCACAGCTTCCTGCCGGATGAACAAACGGCACAGCAGCGCCCGCTCCCCTCGCAGGCACGCCACCAGGCTTCATGAAGGTGAACCTGCAGCTGCTCCTTGCAAAGCGGCTGAGGAAGAGAGAAGAGGGGCAGGACCCAGCCAGAACCTGGTATTCCCAAGCACGTGAGGCTTTTGGGGCAGCATGCCTACTGCCAGCCCCAGCCTAAGGGACCACAGCAAAGCAAACCGCGCTGAGGATGGGGTTAGTGTTCTGCCCATCAGCGGGTGCTGGGGGACCACATGCTGCTTCTCTCCAAGGCAGGTGCGAGGACTGACAGTGCCCTTGGGGGGAGCCTGAGGAAATCTGCATCTTCACCTGTGCCAAGCAGACCTCCTCTTCGCTCAAAACCACTCTTACGAGCACCCCAGAGCTGTGGCCCTGCCTGCGCTACCCGATGCTGTACACACTGAGGGGTTTATCATGCCAGACGGCAGCATGTCCTGCTCGCATCTTGGCCGTATGTCTGTGTGTAGCATTGCCCAGCTGCCTGCTGGGGAAGTGCAGAGAAAACTATTTCAGCTGCTTCCTTTCCCAAGCTGACTTCCCAGGAAGGACGCACAACACAACATTACAGGCTTGGGAAGCGGTGCTCGCTGTGCTGCGCACACCCAGATGCTCCGCTTCTCTCTGGAGCGATTTGGATCTTTGGCATCTTTGGATGTGGATCTTTGGCAATGCAAGGGCAGCCTGCCCGACACAACACGGCCAGGCCCCTGGACTAGTCCCCAGATAACAGCCGGCATGAAAGAAAAATAAGTTCAAGACCCTGCTTATGATAACAGCCCTCGCAGGCAGCCGCCCGGCCGAGGGACCAGAAGCCTGTAATCGAAACACGCCTTGTGAAGAGAAGCATGAAATATTAATTTCCTAGATTGCCTGCATTTGCATAGTAATAAAACGTTCATCCTTGTGGCCTGCTCTGGCCCCTGTTAATGTTTTTATCGTTGTACCTGAGGTTTGGGGGAGGAAGGGAGAGTAACAGCCATGGAAAAGCCTCCTTCGGAAATGACAGCCCTAATGAAGCTCATCTCTACCAACAGTAACTTAATCCAAAACGCTGAGGTGGAGGGTCGCAGCGCTCTGTTAAGAAAACATTCTCTAAAATAAGATCACTTGTAACTTCAATTAGGCCCTAGCCTTTTTTTCCTCCCCTGCTTTTTCCCTTTTCTTCTTTTTAACCTTCTCTCCTGCCTGCCCCCACCTCCAAAGTCAAAGGCCTTGCAGCGAGGCCAGGATTTTCTCTGGAGAAAGCCACATCGTCAGTTGCAGATACCACAGTGGAGATGTATCTGACCATCTTAACTGATGCACTGCTTATGACAGTTCAATTAGACCAGATGAAGACCCAGTGTTCCTACGATAAAGCCCTAGTATATCTCTCTCACCAGGGTCTCAGGAGGGGACGCAATCTGGCTTCACTTTGCGTATGTTAATACAGCAAGTTCCTTAATTACTTTTTGAGCAAGGACGAGTGGTAGTTTTTCGAGTTTGCCGTTTTTCCCCAGTGTTGCTGAAAGATGAACAACCCCTATCATTAGCTGAAAAGAAATGTAGGCAGGAAGATGTTAGAGACAAATCAAGTCCTAAGCCCCAGTACCTACAGGGGGCCTTCAGGAAAGATGGGGAGGGACTCTATCAGGGAGTGTAATGATAGGATGAGGGGTAACGGTTTTAAACTGAAAGAGGGTAGATTTAGATTGGATATCAGGAAGAAATTCTTCACTATGAGGGTGGTGAGGCACTGGAACAGGTTGCCCAGGGAAGTTGCAGACGCCTCATCCCTGGAGGTGTTCAAGGCCAGGCTGGATGGGGCTCTGAGCAACCTGATCTAGTGGGAGGTGTCCCTGCCCATGGCAGGGGGGTTGGAACTAGATGACCTTTAAGGTCCCTTCCGACCCGAACCATTCTGTGATTAGACTGGACAGAGAAGATCCCCTCGGCTGGGAGGCAGCAAAGCAAAGACCTGTCTGCTCACTGCGCATTTCCAAGGACCTTAAAGTACTGCAGGAAATTACAAAGAATTGTAATTTTTATTTTTGTTTTTAACACGCAAAATCAGCTACTTTAAAGTACACGCTGCTGGTGATCATCACAGACGAGGCAGATTGCACATACAGCATGATACCCTACAAATTTTATGAGGTATTTCTGGTAGCAGCCGGATAAATTTTATCTTCCTGCTTCAGTAACTTTTCTGGTTGGGATTTGTGTTGGCACAGCTAAGCAAACCAACAAAAAACCCTGGACAAATATAGAAACATTATTGATTTCTTGGAGGGCAGGTTCCTTTTGGGATAAACTTGCACAAAAAGAAACAAGCAATCTCAGCACATACCTTAAAGTGTTCAGCAAAGGGCACCCTCTGTGCCCGGCTGCTCTCATGAGATACGGCATTTGCATACATGACAGCCAGGTACTTGTTACTACAAGAGGATTCACAATGGAGTTTCGGGGGATTATAAACTGTAATAACCTCGTAAGTGAGAATTTCAGTGTAATCTGCGTAAAACAAAAGCATCACATAATGTCAGAGGAAGGGCCTTGTTTTCATTAAAAGACGGGGAGCATTGGAAGAAATAAAGTTTGCAGACCGTAAGGTTCAGCTTGGTACCATCTAGTTGAGGGATCTGGGGAGAATCTCTCATATGTTAGCAGGATTCAACAGCTAAAGGCACTGGCACACCACTCTCACTGAGGAAGAAAAGATGCTCATAAAAATCAGTGGGCACATATGTGGGAGCAGGACGGGACAGGAAAAAAAAAAAAAAAAACAAAACCACCAGCAAAAGCCTGGCCTCCCTGAAGGATGCTCTGGGATGCTCTTCCTTCAAAGTGTCGTCTACCCCCTTCCTGGCAAGCACCCCAAGGTGAGGAGTCCAGCTCTGCGGGATGCAGACTGCACTCCCCCTCTCCTTCTGGCTTACTGCTCCACTACCTTTTCCTTCCACCTGTGGTTCCTTCCACAATGCTGCCAAGAGAAACAAAACTGATTGAACCTTTCCACTCTTAACACTTAGGAGAGTGGAAGATGGAAAGAGAAAAGGACAAGGAAAATTTTAAAAAAGAATCTGTTCAAAGCCCTTTGCAGTTTTTCTGGGATGGTTCTGGTGTGCCCAAGGTCACAGTGTCAGGCTCCTACCTACAGCAATGCAGGTTAGAAATTTATCCGTTGCAAATACTAACTGCTGAGAACAGTCCGGGGCTGTGGTTCTAACAGGACCTCAAATGTTGCAAAACCTGCGAGCGCTCCATGAAAGCCAACCAGGCTCCAGGTCTCTTTCTTTACCACTGAAATCCCGATCCCCTCCTGGACACTGGGAACTGCCCTCCCATCCCGCAGCTACCCAAGAGCCAGTTAAGTTGCAGGCATGGGCTGATGGCCATAGGTAGCTCAGAGATGCTTTTGTCTCAATGGTAACAGCATGGAAAGTCCCTCCACTTACAAGATGGTTAGGGAACAACAGGGCGAAGAAAAGCCTACAATGGCTTGCATTCAGATATGCCCTACATCTGCTAGTTTTAGCGTGTTTTCTCCAGCGAAGGAAAATCAGGAACTTACTTCTTCAAGATAAAAGTAAAGTTTTAGAGGGCAGCTCCTCTAGTTATTAATGGGACATGACAACCTGGCATCTTCCCAGCATCTCTATGTTTTCACTAAGAAATAAAACCTTTTGTCTTAAAAACAAAAAACATTAAATAACTCTACTTTGCCTTCGAGCTTAATTGAAAGCCCACACAAATATAGAGACACACATACACATGTAAGGGCAGAAAATATGTGGAAACTTCATGGTAACCGACTGGCAAAGAACAAGCAAGATTAGTAGATTGAAAAAAAAGACCACTTTTGAATTAAGAACAGTAAATGAAGTCACCATTCAGCCATGGCATTCATTCGATGGCTCGCACAGCTCTTAGGTTTTCAGCTCCACAGAGGGGTATTGCAGTACCAAGGTCTGATCTCAAAACAAAGCCTTGCACAAGCATAAACGAGAAAGAAGGTGCTCTGCAGCTTTGCACTGGGGTTCCTGGGGTCCTTATGAGTTTTGCCACTGCTGCAACATTTGTTATCTACATTTATCTATTCACGTAGAAGACCTTTGGCATTATTAAGAACAAAAGAGCCTAGTCCTGCAGCTGTATGCACACCCCAAATACTCCAAAACAGATTTCTGTAGCCAGTTTACAGGATCACACCTAAGGATATGCAAATTCAAAGGCTGCATTCCTCCTGTAGTTCCTCCTCAAGTTTTGCAGTCACTTTACTCGTTATTTAAAACTTCACATTCCTCAGCGGGAAACAAACTCAGCAAACGCAGTAACACAGGAATTGCTTTTTATTCCCATTAAACTGTGGGGTTTTATAAAATATATTTACACAAGACTTCATATAGTAGGATTTCAAAGACTCTCTGAAGGCAAATAAACAAAGAGGGGCCCAGGAGATACAGCAGCCGCTGGCCTCCGAGCCTCAGTGCGGACCTGCGAGCACTGGCAGAGCAGACCACTTCTCTGCAAAGCTCTCTGCGAGCCCCTGAAGCCCATCAACTCCCACCAGTGGTCAAGTGAGAAAGCCCAGCAATTCCCCCTCCCGACAAGGCTGCTCCAGTACCCCTCTCCCACAAAGCCACCTCTAACACGCCCCGTCTTTAGACACCACCTGGACCTTTAGCTCCAAACCAGCTCTCTCTTTCATCGGCCGCACTATCAGCTCCTTGTAATGGCTTCTGAAAAGACAGCTAAAAGCTTTAACCCACCTCACTTGGTTTATTTAAAGCAGCACGATGGAAGCAGCAGTGGCTGGGAGGGATGAGAAAGCTTTTCCTGGATGATGGAGATCCTGACAGGAACCACGTGGCTCCCCTGGTCCATGGGGCACCGCCCCCCACCTGCTCCCCCAAACTTCACCTTCAAGGCACCCCAGAAGAGCACCTTCTCTACCAAGCAGCCTGACCTTGCTTGCCATGTGGGTAACAAATGTTAGCAATTCCTGACTGATGAAGGGGAGTTTATTGTTTAATTGTTTTGTGTCTGGACCACCTGGACTACATCAAGCAATCAAGCCAGCAAGAAGCTTTATCTGGCTTGTTACCTATGGCTGGTCACACAAAGCTGAAAGCAGCATTATGAGAAAGATGTACATGGAAATGTAAATAAATGCAGTTATCCCCCCCAAAAAAATTAGATTCACGCAAAGACAGCTTAGAAATGGCAACGACCCTTGAGGTTAGTTCTGCAATCTGTATTTGCACTTCCTCTACTTTTTAAAATTTATTTATTATTATTCCTTGGATTTAATTAGCTGCAGTGCACCCTAGAAAGCGTCTCAGAAATTCCTGACATACTCTGGACTTCTTCCAGTCATTAGAGGAGCCTGCCTTCATCAGCTTTCATTATGAATTGATCTGAGTATGGTTGTGAATGTAAACAGCATTGTAACTGCGAGTCTACAGCTAGTCAGAAAGATAGAAGAAAATTCTCCCTTTTACAAATTGCTAGTTTATTCCAAAGAAACATGCATGTTCCGTCCATTGAAGACACTGTAAGTTCACATATGTTTTTTTTCCCTAATATTAAGCATATATATATATGGTTATATTATTATATCCTGAAATATATTATGTTTGGCTTTCTGCCCACAGCAGAACAGAATAGGCCATTTGTAATTAGAAAAGGCATTCTCTGTTTGACTCTATCTTATCTCTGCTCTCTGTTCTGTCTCCTGCTTGGAAAAACAGACATCACAGTGGTTGGTCAAAGCAACATTCTTTCCACTGGAACACGACCAAACCCATACTGAAATTGCAGAAGCAATTAAATGTCTCTGATTTACAGATTAATAAGGGAACCCTGTCTCCTGACTAGAGAGGGTTAGCAAAAACAAGCATCAGAAAAGGGAAAATGTTTGCACAGAAAACGTATGGGGATTGTAAACAACCAAATGCTGGGAACCCACGATGATTATCTGATGCTTTTGACTAAACTCCACAACTGTGTTGCTTCTACCGAGAAGTATCAAAAGACCAAACAGCCTCTGCCTCTTCACTCACAATCAATTCAATGTTAGCAGAAGCACTTTATAAACTAAGTTATAAAATTAGCACAGAGCCTTTAACAGGCTGTCAGTAAAACCGTCTTCATTTGTATAATCCAATCTGACATTCACCATGATACCTTGAGGACAATAAAATTGATAAAATAGAATTTCTTAGCCTAATTTGTAGCATAAAAGCCTTAATGGGCTCTATGGAGAAGGGCCAACTGCGGGACCAGCCGCAATGCCCAGCTAATACCTGACCTATCTGCGAATCACCTGGGGAAATGTAGCCCCACTGCAACGCCATCGCAGAAGACAAAGTGGAGCCATAATACATGGATGGAGCAAGTTCTTAGACTAGATTAGTCTTTGCTGGGGAGAAGGTACATTTTGATGTCAATATTAGGAGCTATCGCAAAAAACTTAGGCTCCAGCAAAGAGAAACTCAGTGCTTATCCATCAGCCGGGAGGCTCCTTAGTTTTAAGGCCCTGGGGACAGCAGAGGTCTTCTCCAGGAGGACTTCCAGCATGGATTCCTCTCTCCAGAGAGACCTGGCAAAGGCAGGGGAAACAGTAAAAAGCATTCTCATTTTCTTTAATTCTGGCCCAATTTTCATTTCCTAACACAGTAACAGCAGTTCTGTCGCGTTGTCCATCGTGCCCAGGCAAGCACAGGTAATTTACTGCTTGGTTTAACTTGGTAAATAAGTGCTGAGCCACCTGGACAAGAGGCGCTTAATAAATCCACAGAAGAAATTAAAATAATTCATAACGAGGATGCAAAGGCAGCCAAGAAAGAGTTACGGTCTCTTGTGAACACCAGTGCTCTGCAGCTCTGGTCTCGCGAGCATCCCACCGTGCCAAATATTTCTCTCGCTGTCTCCCCACCACCCACGCCTCGCCCCTGCCTTGTCCGTCCCCTCCTCTCATGGGAAGCACCCCTGCCACATGCCAGATACTGTTGTGCCCCTCATGCAGCAGTTTCCAGCCCCATGCTGGAGAAGGCAGACTCCCTGAGAGCGACCCCACTGCCTCGCTTGCCCCCTCACTGCTCTCCCTCACAGGTAGCCCACCGCAACGATAAATTTTCAGCTCAGAGAGGTTATTTAATCATCCACATCCCATGTGAATGACAATAACCCACGGCATAAAAGCCCAGCATCAGGGCTTTGCCTGGGGTGCCCATTCCCAGGGCCTGGCGGCTGCCTGTGCCAGGCTGTCCCAGCGCATCCCTGCAGACTTGCCCGCTGGCCAAGCACTACCAAGATGAGCCTCCACGATCCCCACGCCACCCCAGCGTTTGCCGTGCCCGGCAGTGAAATGCCCACTTCCAGCTGTCGGCATCGGCAGGCGGCCGGCGCCTGCCCACAGGCACAGGCGTTTTACCAGCAGCAAAAGGAATCGGGAAGTTTTTGTAGGAGGAGGGTATAAAGCTCTGAATTGTGTAGGGGAGCAAAGCTTTCAATTATTAAAACTGGCATCCCTGGAGCCTGCGGCTGGTAGTAGCAGCCGCCTTGACGCTAAGCAGCGATGCTCCCCGCGAGGGAGGCACGCTCCATCGCCCGCCCCCCAAGCCCCAGACAGCTCGCTGAGCCTCCTAGGGCCCTCCCAAGGACAGTGGGGACTTTTATCTGCCACCAGCAGATAACAGAAAACACTGTTTAGCTGACTGTAGCCCACAGAGATACCGCTGGGATTTGGACCCAAGAGGTCCCGGTCCTCAGATTCACACAGCGACAACCGCTTCAGCAGGGCTGTGTCTTACACGTGTTCTACACAAGAGGACAGTCCTGGTCCCCTTCTAGATAACCCCAAATATCGCCTGGACACTAGTGAAGCCTGGCTTGCTCCTGCATTTTTTGACACAGACTGCATGCAAGCGAAGCGCAACAAATTGTAAATGCCAATAATGGTTTATCACCAGAGCTCTCCCCCCCCCAAAAAAAAAAAGAACGGCCAAGCACAAAAAGTCATTGCGGAATGCAAGGGGAGATCTGCGTTTTGGTCACACTGACATTTTCAGTCTCGCACAGAAAATTTAGATTCGTAAGCAAGCCTGATCGAAATAAGTGTTCCTTTAAATCTGAGGTTTAGGTTCAGAATCATTCCAGGAAAAAATACAGCATATCAGGGAGAAAGACCATTTTTTGCTATTCGTAATTTCACAGTTAAGAGGAATGGATTTACATGGATGGATGGCTAGATGGATGGATGGGTGGATAGATAGATATAGACAGACATGTATTATTTATTATCTTATTATGTTATAATATATACAACTACTTTTTAAACATGACGGTCATTGTTACAACCACAAGCTTGTTTAGATGGCTTTTAAATATGAAACAAACAGCCTTTTTTTTTTTTTTTTAACAAAATACATCTCACAGTTCACATCTGAAACAAAAGTGGCATGGGAAAATGTCTTTTTGGGCAAACTTAGCTTTCTTTGAAGTGTCTGTAACTCTGAATCCAAACCCCTAGTCTTAATTGGTTAGATGCCTGATTTTTCTTTCTTCTAAGGATTATTTAAAAATTCAGTACAAAGACATCAGATCTGCAGTGCTGTCATTATAAACTTAAGCTAGTGAGGCAACAGAATAAGAAAGCCATCTTGGGAGTTAACACAAGTTCGGCTGAATGCGTTGTATTTGCCATTTTTTTTTTGTGATTCACATTATAAATGAGAGCTGTAAGTGTCAGATTTCTGAAAAGTATCTTGCTGATAACTGCAATAGCCTTATTGTATTTTATTAAGCAAACTGATTAAAACATAAAATTCCCAAGACTGAAATTTTATACATGAGCTTTTATTTTTCTTTTTCTGTACTGAAGCTCATCTTTGTAGGTAATTTAGCATTCCCATAGCTCAAAAGATGCATTATCAAAAAAAAAATTGATGTTTATTAAAGATTTATCGATCTGCACTCTACATAAAAACAGAGAAACCCTTCCAGCCATCGTTAAATGGTAGGTTAGTGAGCCAGTAACACATTTTCTGACCATTTTCTCTTGGGTAGATTTGCAAGTAAGAAAAGAAGTTTACCAACAGAGGTGAACTACGCACAGCTTTACAAACCAGGGAGCCTGATCTTGTAAACGTAGCTGATGCGAGCAGTCATGTTGATTTGAGTCGGAAGAATAAAATGAAAACAGATTATTCCCCTGCGCAAGGGCTTGAAAGAATAAACCAAAGAGTAAGAAAATGGGTCGTTCAAGTGCACAGCCAGGGGATGCCGTGGGCCAAGACCCGCTGCCAGGAGTTCTGTATGTTTTCCTGCCTCCATGAGCATGGGTGACCGCACTCCCCCGCTCCTGGCCAAGGAAGGGAGTGGGATGATCAGAGGAGCTCCCACGAGCAGGGCCAGGGGTTAAACTCTGCAAAGTTACACCACCAGCAAACTGCAGTGATGCAGAAGGGGTTATTCTGCGTTTCCGCTGATGTGACAGTCGGGAGAGCCCAGACATCTCACCCAGACCACGTCTGGCACTCTGCATGACTGTCACCCACCCCGCGTGCATCTGGTATTTGGAGGCGGCATTTGGATACTGCAGTAGATGACACACATCTGGCTCTCCAGAAACATCACCGAGGAGGAGAATCTATTTTTTGCTTCTGCTTTGGTTGTACTCAGCTAATTAACTGCTTCCAGATCTACTAGATATGGAGGACTGTTCGAGTGTTTATATTATCATAAAAAATTGACAGCCGACCAAGAGCAAAAGCAAAAGCAAAGCGTGCTTATGTACCTGTGAGGGCATCTGGGAACAAAACGGGAACCGTGGCCCTTCTAGCTCACACATGCACAGCTGCCCTCGGCAACACATCCCCAATTCTGGGGAGGGCTCTACGTGCAAAGAGCAAGGGCGGCAGCTCACCCACCCAATGCTGCACAGGCGCAGAGGACGGCATCGCAAAACACAGAGCAGTGTTAAAAGTGTGACGGAATCTTTGGGCACGTGGGTATTTCGAGTGGGGCAGCAGAAGCTTTGTTTTCAAAAGGCTTCCCAAGAACAGGAAGAACTCTTCCAGAACCCAAGAACTCTCCCAACTATGTCCACCGTCAGGTTGTGGATGGCTGCCATTCGGGTGCTACCCATCTTGCTATCGTGGCCCTCCTCCTCCTCTGACAAGCCTGGGCTGAAACAGTCTGCAGAGCATCACGCCTTGCTTTAGCACACTATTTGTATTAGTCCAGAGGCAAAGTGAATTTTAACAATATTGTTGCCCCCCATTGCCAACCCCGAGAAGTTCCTGGCATTCAGCATGTCCCATCATTAGCGTAAAGGTTGTCTGCGTTAACGCTATGGAACCCAGGTGACCCATGTCAGGTCCAGCCACAGCACAGCACGCGGGGCTGGTCGGGCACGGGCTGCAGGCAGCATTTCTGCACACAAGCCATGCGAATGAGGGTGATGAACTAGAGAGAGAATGCCTGGCTGCGGACACTCTTTGAACATTTTAACTTAATACTGAATGTCAGAAATGATCAAATAAGAAGTGTGGAAATTTATGTGCAGCTTACCAATTTAAATCACCTTCCGGATACTCATCCCAAACCAATCCTTTACAGTTTGTCACCTCACCAGCTTTAGAAAAAAAGAAAAAAAGAAAGAAATCTTTCTTCTCCAGACATTTAGTGGCCCAGCTCCATTTTGCAGTCTGAGTTACTTTAAAAGGCCCCTACCTCGGGGTAGTGTTTGGTCTTAAGGGCCAAAATCTGCAAAAAAATGTACATACCGGCTTTAATGTATGGAGCCTAGGTGAAATCCTAGCTGGCCATAGGATGCCAAGATTTTATCTTCCAAAGACTTTCTTTGATGTTGATGGACTGTTCAGCCAGTACAGCTGAGCTTGCCCATAACACGGATTACACCTTTCTCTGCTTGTTGAAAGCAGGCAGAGAGGTATGTGCCCTTCCAAAGCAGCTACAGGGAAGCCTGTAATTGGAGGAGCCTTAATGTTTACACTTACAAAACACTGCATGTCCTTATTATGGGGTAATATTTTATAATTAAGCTCTCACTGATGTTAAGGGACCTTGAATCCTGTGGATAGCAACAAGTTTATTATATTAGTGTCTGAAAGCACACCGTAAAGGAACTTACTTCCCCATTACTGTCAGAAATAACAATCTGAAAATAGGCACTTACACTTACTTGAAGCAGTGAGTGTTTTTAAATATATATGTATGTATGTATATGTATGTATGTATACATACATACACAGAACCCCCACAGAACGGGATTATATAATGACACACGGACCGCACGGCTCTGCTGCATTAGTTCCCTTAAAAGAACCCCAAAATAGGATATTGCTTCCAGCTCACCTGTGAATCTTTGATTTCGCTTTTAATTTTTTACCCTATCCATTTTCAAACAGCTGAAGAAACAAAGAGATCTCATTTGAGCTTATTAGCTATGATGCCATCACTGTCAGCTGATATTACACACCATTCTGCAGCTATTTTATAACTACGGAAAGTGCCTTGAAATACAATTTCTAAGAAAGATACTGTTTACCGTAAGAGCCAAGCTGTAAGACTGAGGCTCCTAAGGTTTCAATGTACAATAGTAGCTGAACGCTTCTGTATAACAAGCTCTGCTGACAGTCTTTACTTTTTGTTACAGAACGGGTGAGACACAAGATCTAGAGCTAAAAATATTTACAGATGAGGTTCCTAGATTCCTTATAAGGTTTCCAAATCATGTTGTTGTGTAGGCACTTAAAAGGACCTAAATATGAGGTCACTTTTGCTCGGTGCTGAACTACCCAAATACCCACATCTGTTGAGATCTGGTCTTTTGGCTTGGCTGAATCTCCTACATAATGCATCTATATGCTTTACTGCCTTTCTAATTGTTCAGACTATTAAAATGTACAAACACATAGACTGAACCTTCAGATTTGCCCAAATATGCCTGCAGTAGGCTGGCTTAAATCCAGAGAGACAGTCAAATGCAGAGTTAAGTCCTCTATTTCTATTCTGCCCTTAACGCATCCTGTTAAGACAATACATTGCAGTTCACACAGTCTTCTCTTGTGCAGAAGTAGATCCACAAGTAGCCAACACATTTGGCAACAGGAGCATGAATTCAGAACGGACTGAAGCTTTAAATGGATTTTCCTTGTTTTTTTAGGTTTCAGTCAGACCATAGCTGAATTTCAGAATAACCCACAAAATGCTGCATTCATCAGAAGAACACTGCTTTTGGACCTTATCTTGCATATTTTTAGCGTGAAATATTCTCAAAAGTTTACCCTACTTCAACTGAAAGCTAAGATTTACCTGTCTGAATGCAAACATTCCAAATTAATATCATGCGGATAAGAGATGAAGAGCGTTTTCCCAGTACAAGAGTTAATAGGTCCAGTCATAAATCTTGTCTCATGGATTAAACCCAGAGGATCAAATGCAGAGATTTATTACTTCATTTATTACTCCATCCGAGTTAATCACTTGCAGGAAATAGTTCATTCAGTGAAACTAGAATGCTTTTTTATAATCAGGTCATGGTTTCTTCAGACATACTTGTTATTTTTTATGACTATGGTTTACAACATTTATAGTGCCGAGTGGGCTTGCACACACAGCAAACCTACCAGTGCCCCATAAAGGATGTGGCTTCAGGTTTGGAGCCTACCCCTACTTGCACGATTTGTTAGGCTGCCTTCCTTCCTGCCTCCAAAATTTCCTCCTCCTAGCTCTGATGCAGTTTCCTTCACCTCCTTCCACTAAAAGCAGTGAGTTTCCTCTGTTCCCACATCTCCAGTCCTTCCTGAAGTGCAGGTGATCCGTGGTTTAGCAATCCTTGCAGGCCGGGGTAAGGCCGTCGTCAGATCAAGCAATATTATAAATTATACCTGCAGCCTGGGCCCTTCCAAATTTTTGGCATGTTGACTGGATAGTAGGAAATGTTTCTCCACAGCAAAGGTGCAATTAGCTTTTCTGTCCCAGTTCATCTAGCAGTGGAGGTGAAGAACGTGGATATAATCACTGGAGTGCTGCTTAGACACACTAAAGCGGCAGCAATGATAAGATCTAATGTGATGCCATAGGATGCCGAAATGGAAGCAAACTGCACATCCAGAGGAACTCAGCTAAATTGTTTTCCAGGCTCAAAATAAATAAAAATAGAGTGGCATTTTCCTTATCAGGGACCAAAAATTTAATGTGATTAATTCTGCAATTTAGCTGTAGTTTATTTGTGCGCTAGAGATAACAGCAGGGCTGTGGGTAAAAGCCAGCTCACGCATGCTCCTGACTATTAATAATGCGTGCAGATCTTATTCACTCACTGAAACCAAGACAAACCAAACCGAAAAACATGAATCCAATAAAGGAGCTCCGCTGTATGGAAAATGCATTTAATGCTTTTGCCCTTTTCTTCCCAGAGAACCTCTCTGCAACACTTTTGTTCGCGCTGCAGGTAAATCAGATTTATCTTACCAGTCAGTGCCACTTTTTCCTCCAGTTTTAGAAAAGGATTATCTTGGACGTGTAAGGCAGCAGAAACACAGCACAGAAAATCTGAGTGTAATAGGCATAGCAAACACACACTACCTTGATAGATTTACATAGATTACATAAAAAGATCCCAGAACAGTTTTTAATTTTTCCTACTGATTGTTTGTATTACTCAGTGCCTGGATATGACAGTCAAAATGCAGCTCCCCTGGTTCTGGTTATTGCACATAGATGTAGCGAGGGAGAGTGCAAGACCTGGCTAGTGAGAACTGATGCACGGGTCACACGCTCCCTTACTTTCCCATCTCCTTGCCCAGGCACGTGGCTTTGCTCTCCTGGATTTCCAGGCATGAAGGAGCACCTCTATCCCATGATCCTTACATACTCCTTGTGTGCTTCTATTGGGCAATATCTATAGCCCCACACTGGTGCGTGCCATGGCTTTTCATGGAAATCTCAGGAGGATCAGCTGCCTGTCACCGGCTCCACTAGATGCCTCTCTTGACTCTAACCTTTATCACCTGATCCCTGCACACAGCAAATAATCAAAGATCTCTTCCACCTTCTGGATGCTGCAGATCACACTGGTCCTTGACTTTCCAGGCAAAACTGCAAGCATTTACAGAGACTGAGTTACTACTGAACCCTAACAAAAGAAGCAGCAGATGCAAATTAAGAACAAAAAAAAGTGAATTTCAAAGCTCTAATACCTCTCTTCTACATCCACATAGAAAAGCCCAGCTGAGTGCAGAAAAACACTCCTAAGCTGCTGTCTCATCTTCATATCCTTAGTCCCAGCCTCTGGCATCCTTGGATGCTGGATCTCATCCTCCTGATTTCTTTTATCCTGGCCCGTGGCCCACATAAGCATAAATAAGTACAGAGCTGCGCATCACCTGACAGCATGGAG
Organism: Dromas ardeola; assembly: GCA_013398915.1. Taxonomy (NCBI): domain Eukaryota; kingdom Metazoa; phylum Chordata; class Aves; order Charadriiformes; family Dromadidae; genus Dromas; species Dromas ardeola. The sequence goes on along the minus strand of VYZM01002523.1, from coordinate 636,431 downwards.
CAGCTTCTCATCTCATAGGTTTTGCTGCCCATCAGCAGTCTGCCCACTGACCTTGGTGGAACCGTGCCAGGTTCACGGCTGCACTGCAAAGGCGAGTCTCCAGCGAGTCTCCCGAATCTGCATGTGCTGGGCAGGGGGGTGTTTTTTCCTATACAAAATACTCGTGACCATACCCTGTTTGGTCAAACACTATAGCTCGGGACGCTCCACAAGCGCACTGACCTGCGTGCGATCAGGGCAGCTGTGCTTCCACTTCCCCGGCACTGCCAGCAAGGGGTTTCTGCTGAGCGATTGCTAAGGCTCTGCCACATGCATCAGAGAGATATTTATGAGCTGATATGTGGACGGAGAACCTCAGGAGTATTATGCCATTCCATACCTGTAGCCGCTGCGCGAGTTGTGGCCAAGGATAAGAATGAATAGGACAACAATCAGCAGTGAAAAAAGGCCATCAGATTAGGCCTGGGAAAATACCCAGGGAATTAGGTTTTCTGTACATTGCCAGCTCAGCTACAAGACTTTCTACCCGTATCACAATATTGGTGGATAATATTTCTCTTGCTCTTCGTCCACTTCTCTTATTTGTGAAGCATTATCACACATTTACTAATGCACATTTTCTCTCCCTTGCTTTGTGAGATAGCCTTTTGCACTGGCACAGCAGGACAAAAAAGGCCTCCAGATGTGCATTGGGCTCAAAGCAAAATATCCTCCTGCGCTTCATTTTTATCACCTTATTTATATAAGAAGCCTTGTCAAGATCTGCAGGGCAATACAGGTAAATAACTATGGTTAACACAGATGCGCAGGGGAGGCAGAAGGGAATAAAACCCTGCTACTACCCCATGGAGGGCAAAGCAGCACTTGCCTCTCTTACTAGCAAAAGTAGAGGGTATAAATTAAGTGCTCTGAGGATAACATGCTCTTTAGGAAATACAAAAGCTTTGTCTTGGCTCGAAGAGTGCTGCATCAAATCAAGCTTAACTAAGGCTCTCTCAATCCACATAAAGCCTCAGGGGACCTCAGGAGCTCAAAACTGCAGTATGTCAAGAGGAAACCCCACAGAAATGGCAATGGTACCGACCCCGAAACTCCAGCGGTGTTCGAGTGCCCTGCCAGGCAAAGCAATGCGTCTGCTGCAGTTTCAGCCTTTAACTACTCAAGAAATACGGCTTTGGTTTGGTTTTCCTTTTTTGCCCCCTTTCAAAATACTGAGGGGACCAGTGATGAAAAAAAATGCTGATAGCTTTCTGTAGCAAAAATATGTAACATGGGAACTCATTTAACCCCACACAGAATATGCGATAACGAGTCAGAGTGTCTGATGAAGAACCAACGGTGGTAGTTTTGCTTAAGTGTTTTATATTTGGCCATCACCTAGAAAGAAAACTGGCTACTCAACAAGAATTAATCCATTTTTGCAGCAAACAAGTACATTTTTAAACGCCTCTATAAGTGGCAAAAAAGTAAGCAACAGCAAAATACTGAGTTACTAGATTGTCCTCTGAAGAAAACCCTTTAGACAGTAAACGGGATCCTACTTTTCTGCTGCCTGGTTTTAATCACCCCATGCTTTTACACTAATTTTCTATGTGCTCAGAGAAATTCGATACTGTGGAACAAAAACAATTCAGCAAGAGTGACGGGAATGGTAAACTCATGATACTTGCTACCTCACCTTGCCCTCCAGAGCACTTCTTAAAGGCAAGGAAGAAGTCACATTGCATTTCACAGCCCTACACAGAACCATGGCTTTCTGGACCCCAGCACTTGACAGTTAAAGAAACATCCCAGTTGTCATGGCAAAGGAAACCACCTTTGTGCCCCTGCCGTGTGTCGCTGCATCTCCTAGCCTTGCCTGCTCTAGCTCAGGAGAAGTTTTTGAGGCTCTCTTTGGCCCCTCTGACTGCCGTGGTCTCTGGCCAACGTTTGGCAGAGTTCGCCATGAAGGTGTGAAGATGTCCTCCCTGACACACCAGGTTCCACTGTGGGAAGGGCATGGGGCAGCCCAAGTACCCGTCAGCAGGTCACTTCCAAAAACGCGGCAGGAAAGTTGCAAGACTGAACTCCACGTACAGCAGCAAAGCCACCAGGGCTGGAAAGTTCATGGAGCTCACATTCCCTGCTTGGCTCCCTGCCTACTTAAAAAAAAAAAAAAAACAACTTCCAGGAAAATGTGGAGTGGGAAAATGTGAAATAAAGGAAAGTGGGGCAAGAGCGTGAGGGATTAACTCGTCTTCCAGGCCCTTGTGTACATGGATGTGTCAGAAGCAGATGGGCACATCTGACAGGGTTGTTTCCTCGCAGGAGCTCCACGGGATTTGAAAGCAGTTTGAGGAGGGAAGGTGACAGTTTGGAAAGTGAAGCACTCAGTATGTCAGTCATGAAGACAAAAAGAAAAAACAAAACAAAAAAAGACAAAGCTGCTGCCTCATTCCCAGTTTGCTGTGATTTTCTTCGTGCTTTGGCAAAAGAAAGAGCCTGAAAAAGCAGAACATTGCAGTGAAATTTCAGGAAGTCTTTTGTCTTTCTGCTTCTTTCTCCCTTGCAGTCTGAAAGGCACTTGAGGAAAAAGCTATTTACTAAATGAATTGTGCAGGATTCCCATTTATCTTTTCAGTATTGCTTATTTTTCTTTTCTTTCCTAATTTTTCCTTGATCACAATAAACCCATCAGGAACCAGATTCTGAGACGCAGATTATTCCCAATTCCAATCATAGCAGACATTATTTGTACTAAATAGTTCCATAGGATGGCTCAGGTCACCTATTAAGTTAACCTACACAGACACCCCTTAATAAGGCATGCTCTTCATTATAGCCCTTGATCATCCCTGGAGATACACAATGCCCCATCAAAGCTCTGTGACAGTGGAGTAAGACCTCTTTTGCAGTAGGGCTGCGACTGTACAAAGCCAGCGTAAAATCAATACAGCTGACTAATGAAGGATCCCTTTGCTTATGTCGCCAGACTCTAAAGTGACTAAAAGCCGTCAGTGTAGTGCCTACACCAACTGCTCTGGGATCCCTTCTAGAGATGGGCAAAGATGCTGATGGGACACAAGCTAAAGGAATTCTCCCCAAATCAACAGCGGCCACCCCATTTTCCATTGAACAGATAGCCGGCACAACTCGGAGCAGCCTCCAGAGTCCCAGCCCTGTACAACCTGGGCAGGAACTGAGGGACAGAAGGATGCCACAGTGCAGGCAAGGGTTTCACCCCTGGCACAAACATGGCTGAGATTTTATATTTCCAAAGCAAAGCAAAAGAAAACAAAACAGAATTACAAACCTGACACACTGCTTGGAAACGGTTTACTAACTGCAGCACTCTGGGTTAAATCTCGAAGTCCCTGAGTTTCTTAGCAATTTGGAAGGATTAATTTTGCCTAGTACATATTCTGGACTGTCCTAAGAACTGCCGTTAGCAAGTGGTTTTGGTTAATCTTTTGATTAATCTCTCTTCAACAGGGGGAATTGTTTTTGCCACTCAATTACTATACAGTAGGCTAAATTCTGTTCTCATCATTTGACTTATAAATCTCTGTTATTCATTTTTTTTTCTCCTTGGTTATCTAGAAACATGCTGTCAATAAATAATAGAGAGGAAAACTAATTCAAACTCAAATTCTTACTATAAAAAACCATGCAGATGACAGCATATAGGTCACCAGCTGTAGCGCAGCATAATACGAAATTTGCAGGAAATCTGTTAGATGATTTCGGCAATGAGGAATACATGATAGCGTTAACAATTTTACACAATGATCACAAAATGAACCTGCCCTTGCATTGCCCTCCTATTCTCCTACTGTTGTTTCAGATTTGCCTCTTTATTACAAGAAAATACACCTCTCGGTTTTATTAGAATGTGTCTGAGGGAGCGCTCTGCGTGATAGATAGCAGAGAGCAAAGCAAGGTGTAAGTGTGACTCAAGGCACATAACGAGCCTTACCTTGTAAAAGCCCATGCAACGAGCACTGAGGACGCAACACACTTGCGTTACTCGCTGTACAAGAGTGATTTTTTTTTTTCACTCTGAACACAGTTACCTGCTCTTACACAAAAGCTTTCTGTCCAAATTCAGATGTAATTTCCAAGGTTTTCAGTTAAATACTCAAAGCACGTAACAGAAGCAAGAACAATACATCATCCATCCAAGAAATGTTGCATAGCAGTAGGGACACCAGGGAAATTCTGAACAATGACACCAGGACACCCCCTGGGGCACAACGATCCTCTTAAAGAATGACACGTAGCCAACTGAACTTCCATTTTTAAGGTCAAGCCCGAAAAACCTACCCTGTGAACGGCATGAAACCCTTCGAGCCAGTATCACTGGTGTTACTTGAGCAAAAAACCCTCCTGTAACCAACCAGAGAGTGAGACCAAATGATCTGTCTTGAAAATAAAGGTATAAACAAAGCTTGCCTAAATTCGAGCTGATGGCCCTAGGGAAAGCAGATATTTCAAACCAGATGCTTAGACCATTAGGCCATCTGCCCTAGAAGTGTCTGAAAAGCCAACTGCTACAATGGAATTCTTCTCCCTCTCTCGTTTTCTCCTTAAATCAATAGGTCTCTTTACACAAAGTATTTATGTCGAGTATTTTACTTTTTCAACTCCCCCTTTATTTGTAAATCCTAAGGATCTCCTCTCCCAATGGGCTGTGAGGAGAAAAGGAGTATTAGTTGATTCCCAGCAGGCAATGGTACCTCTTCCTTCAAATTATAAAAGCAGACTAATATTTATTGAGGAATATTCACTTTTAAAAATATATGATTAATTTGTGCAAAATCTTGTCAAAATACTGCCAAAATCATTTGTTATGAAAATGGATTTCACATGTAACCCTGCTTGCTTCCTGTCTTCAGATGAAAACAGTCTGTATCTTGATCTTGAATTTGGGGATATACGTTACTTAGAAGTATTTGCAAAATAACTTAGAAGAGCCAGTCATTTAAATGAAATAGGATTGTTTTTTTCTTTGCTAATTCACTGACTGAAATATTTTTATTAAAAAAGAATAATAAAAATTACGGAATAACATATAGCAGGTAGGAAGCAACACACTGTCAGTGCTAAAAAACGTAAGCTGTGGGTGCTTTGGGAGAACATTAGTTCCCTGAGGTCATTCCAACCGGAGTAACTTCAGTCTTTCAATGCTAGGTCTCGCAGCACACAGAGGTGCCCACCACCTTTATCAGTGCTTTTGTTTACCCCTCTCTCTCTCTCAAACATTAGGCAATTAACCTAATGTCAAACAGCAAAATTAAAAAAAAATAAACTAAATTTTTTCATGCTCATTCAGAAACTTCTAACTTGCAAAGTTGCCCAGGTCAGTCCTTCTGCACTTTGTGCATCTGTTAATAAAGACCCATCTGTAATAAAGACCTAACCAAAATAAGATCTTTTCATTTGTTGCTCTGAAAGCAACTGGAAAAAGGGGGAAATACCAACCAGATAGTGAAGCATGAATTTTATTTATACTTGACGCGAGTATTAAGTACATGGAATTGAAATAAGATGTCTCAGCAGTGCTGTGGTCTGCGAGAGGAGACAGAGATTTATTGTATCAGCGATCTGGAGTTTATTTCCCCCTGCCACAGCGTTCTGCTTGCCATTAAACTGACTGACCGCTTCTCTTCTCCCTGCCTCGGTCACCACATCTGGGTAACAAGGAAGGCCACAGCACGGGCAGATGTTCCTAAGTTGCCAAGCGTCAAGAACGACATCAGCCAGCAGAAAACCCTGAAATGGAAAGAGCTCGGTCTCACCCGTTTCCACCTTTCTGAAGCAAGAGAGTGACACAGCTCCGTCAGAAGAGCCTGCCTTTCCTACAGCATTAGGCAACAGCTTCCAGCCAGGACCCAGCACTTCATGGGATGCCAAAACCAAATGTGCCTTTACACCAAGCTCCTCACGTATTAGCAACTGGCAGAGTCCTCAAAAAGGTCAGGCTGCTGAAATGGTTAAATTGTGCTTGTCATTATTTCAAGCGCTTGTATCCTGAGGTAATCGAATTCCTGTGCACCAAGCCACATCGAATCTCAACTTCTTACAATTGTTCATGAGGATACTTTATAATTTGATTTTTTTCCCCGTTCTGGAAAATATTATTTGTGGTCGCCAAGAAATTCCTCCCTACATTTTAAAACCCTAAAACAGTAGATACATTTAAATAAAAGTTGTTGGAAAGCAAATGTAAATGTTAAAAAAAAAAAAAAAAAAGATAACTCCTTCCCCAAATTTGTATTTTGCAAAAGGCAAAACATTTGAATGGTTTTATATTCAGCAGGACTTACTACAAATCCCAAACCCAGATCCAAATAGCCTGAAGTCTGAGGAGCTGGAGCCACATTTTAATGTTGCAGTTCATTATTTGCTCATCCTAACCATGTGATATGGAGAAAAATCTTCCTCGATATTTATTTCCTCCCCTTGCCAAGGCTTTCCAATACCCTCAAAGAGGATTTAAGAGTCTAGCTGCCCAGTTTCACTTTGACTCCCACCCCATTCTTTGCTCACCTTGCTCAGGCTATTGAAGCATCTTCTTTCTGTTTTTTATGACTTCCCATAATGTCCTGCAAATATACTGCTCCTTCTGACCATCTGCACAAGGGCTGTCTATTAGAAAAACTCATTGCCTATTTGCAATAGGCTTGGCATGAAACACAGAAATTAGGAACAAACGTGGTGATTAAATAACGAAATCTGAATATGGGTAGGTTTTTTCTATTTCAGATAAAATGTTGTTGGGATTAGAGGAAACATTTGCTCCTCATTCTCAGTTAGGATTTTTTGTGTGTGTTAAGTCAATTAAATCTTAATAGGGTGATTCTCTGGTTCTTTATTTAAAACAGAACAAGCAGAAAGACAGAATACAAATAGTATGGAAAGGTTGGACTTTGTATTTTATTTGCACCCATATGGCATGCAGGGTTGCTCATTTCAATAATAACGATTTTTAATTAAAAAAAACCTCCATAACTTTCACAACAGTCAAGCGGGAACCACTGAAGAAAACATTTTTATTATCCTGGCAATTTTCCCCGCTCCTCAAACTGGCACGTCTACCTCTTGCACCCCAGTTGCAACCAGCTACAGCTAATGGTGTTCCCAGCATCCCAGTGCGTCTCTGTGGAGAAGAAAAGCAGGAACAGCGTGGGGGTGGATGGTGCTTTTCCGTTCTGCGAAATTAGTTCGGCACACTATAAAAACATGATTAGCTTCGATGCCTCAGCCTCGTTTACGCTGAAATTCTTTTAAGGCTTTATTTTACCATTTTGTAAAGGGATGAGTAATATTGACTTTTCCTAAGCATTCCCATTGTCATCATGCCATCATAGATGAGCAATCTCCAAATTAGTAACAGTTATGTCACAACTCTACTGAGAAAGTGTGTTTACTTCTCATTAAAAAATGAAGAACCAAGTCATGGAGAAATCATGCGACCGGACCGACAGATGAAGTCTCTGCAGATCCACGGCTAGCACCCAGGCTCCCTAAATCCGAGCCTAATCTATCATCTGTACAACTCGCAGCCCATTACGGTAACAACAACTACAAAATGGTGGTTTGCATTAATATTTAAACATTTCTGGTTGTGGGGAGGGCAGCAGAAACAATGCGCAGCACAGAGTGAGGCAGCCCGTGGTAGGAAGTTCAATGCAACTAGATTTAGGGGCTGTTATAATGCTGGCCAACTGGAGGCATTAAACTGCACCAGTGTCCCACAACACGCGGCCCATGAGTCTGGTTGCTGCGAGGCTGGCCTGCAAGGGAAGCGATGGAATACATATGAAAACTTTGCTGAATATCTCATTCAAAAATGCAGAGCACACCAGGAAAGCCAGAATCCCTTTTGTATGCACAGAAATACCCTTCAGAAGAGTGCTCTTACTCCCAGTCTTAGCATTGTCACAGAAGAGGCTAAGCAGAAGGGAAGGAGTCCTCCAAAGCACTCAAGAAATCTCTGGGTCAACGGGAATCACAGCAGCACCCAGTCCTAAGTGTTTTAACCGATGTAAGAACACGAGGAATTAATAAAGCCAAGCGGCGAGAACCAATTTCATCTAATATTGCTTGTAATCACTACCAAGAAGACGCAGAAAGTCTACAGACAGAGTTTGGTGAAAGGCCAGGAAGCTAATTTGTCATTTGCATAAGTAATTTAGAAGAAGAAACTATTTAAAATTATGTACCCATGACACATTACACGTGAATAGATGAACAGTAATCTTGAATAATAGTTCGGTGTATATGTGCAGAGGTGGGGGAAGGGAACTGCCTTGATAAAGGAGTATAATTTGCAAGCATTAGAAGAGAGGGATGAAACCACCCAGGTTTACAGACTGTAAGATGTGAAGGAAAGCAATTTGAAGATGCCGCTTCAGGGCAGACATTTTGTTTCATCCCTAACTTGAAGGGAGAAAGGAGGAAGTAGCTTTGCACGTACGTCCTCAAGGTTTCACTACAGCAGTGATCTGATGGCACCCAGGATAACTTGTCATTCTTGGTATTATTTCATGCCATTGTCTTTTAAAATATCGCTACTGAAGCACAACGTTTCCATCACACATAGGTGTAAAAAGAGAGCTGTTTTGCCCAACGGTTGAATTTGATGGGAGGGGGAGGCGGGGGCGAAAGACACACACACACTTCATTTTCCCTGAAGAGCAGTGTGAGATTTCCAATCCTCAGCTTTAACACATAAAATATTAAGAGCCAATTTTCAGCTGCACCTCTGTCACTTCCATTATCATTCTACACGTCCGGAGGTGATAATGGACTCAGTAAATTGCAGCTTCTTTCCATCCCAGACCACAAGGACTTTCACCTGGGGACAACTCTGCATGAGGGGCAGCCCAGATATATGCTAATAGCATCCAGCAGCAAGGCGCTAGGGAAGACAACGGGATGTGTTCAAAAACCCAAGACACTCTGTAACAAAGGCAGGAAAATGCCCAGGAAACAATGCAAAACCAAAAAAAAGAAGTTAGCTTGCTCCCTGAAGTACGCGTGTATTGCTATTCTCACAGACTTGGGCTGAAAATAAGCCGGGCAGTGAAACTTTTTGTCATTCAGACACGTCCTGTCTGAGCTGCTTGCTGCTTCTGTTCAGCCACGGCGCCAAACATTACTGAGAGCAATGATTTTTTAATTACGATGTGACAGCAAGATGGACCGCAGCACGGGTGGTGATGGAGCTGCAACTAGTATTCAGCATGTCCACTGAGCTCACGGGCACGTTTCAGAGCTGCGCAAACAAAAGCTACTTATAACAAAACACTGGCGCTGCCGGCTGCAGCCTTTGCATTGCCCCAGCTCTGCTTGAGAGCCTGGGACATCAACCTTTTAGACACACACTGAATTTCTCACTAAATCACCCAAAAGGCGTGTGATTTTTAAATTGTGACAGTGTAAAACAGCCTCTGTGGAACATAAGCATAAAAGGTATCTCTTTCTTTTCCCGTGGATGCAACGAACCCCAGTCTCAAATCCGACAAAGTAGATGGGAAGTCTCCAATTGTTATTAATGAAATTGGGATCACACCCAATACACTGGAGAGCTTTCCTCTATTAGCAAGCAGCCTTCAAGGAATAAACTGCAAAAAATAGAGTGGCACACCACGAGGGTGGTGGTCAGTACTCAGAAGCCCTAAGTGATTGCCTCCATCAGGGCCCACCAGCCTGGTTCGCTCGGGTCGTGGGGACAGTGTCCCTCCTGCTCAGGCCCCATGAGCATCGCATTTTATTTCCCCAAATAGAACAAGTGACATCAGTTAAAGCCTCCATCCTGCCACACTGCTGGGGAAGGGAAAGCGCACTTTGCTACTACATGCTGTCCTTCAGTGGTTATTATTTAATTATGTTTTTCCCTGGCAAGACATTTTTCACATATAACAGGAAAGCGAGACAACGCAGGACATGGTTAGCACCATAACACACTTTTTCACCCCCCGCCTCAAATGCACAACCAAGCTTCACAGCTTAGATGGCCAACGCAAGGGGACAACATCTGGACTGATAAATTCTGAGAGTTCAAGAATTCACATTTGACGTGGGCTTCACGGCACCACAGCTAATTAACGGTGCGGAGTGGATACGCAGCCAAGAGCTCCAACGCAGCCCGTTAACAGAGAGCGGCAAAGCAATACCGTTTACTTACTTCCCAACTATCCCGCTCAGGCATTGCATCCTGTTACAGCATGTATCATCCTATCAGCGCTTAACAACCTTTAAACATTTTTGTCCCTGCGAAGCTATGTATCAGTTTCACCTGCACCTACTGCAGGTGCTTGCAGGTATATCACGCATAGGATGATATTATTTTAGGAAGTCAAACAGCAACACTTGATCCAAGTTGTAAGGTGGCCGCAATTAGCTCTCATAAGAATTACAATTTCGAAAGTTCACGAGGTTGGATTACTCCAGCTGCATTTCAACAAGTACTAATTTTGCATGTGCCAGTCTCTTCACAAAAAAATTTCATTTCTATGAATTTTTAATGACGCAAAGTAATTTTTTCAAGGTCACTGAGAGACCGAGCAGTTATTCAGACATTAAATTTGCTCACAGTTTCTTGGCAGCTTTGCAAGAAAGCAAGCAAGGACGGTGTGTGGTGGCAGTTGGGGGAGGGAAGAATGACGGGGTAGAAGAGCAGAAAGAAAGTTAAAGAAAAATCAGACACCAAACTTGACAGAGAACTAACTTTGAAAACAAACTCGCGGTTTTTATTCATGTCCAAAAAGCAGGAATGAGTAAGACTTATGCCTTGGGCACATACACAATAATTTAAATCCCCTTCTTAGCATTTTGTTCTGTTTGAACAAAGAGGAGGGGAGGAATAGTTAAAGAGATTTCATTTTATTTTGGCTTTTTTTAAAGTCCATTTATGTCATGGCAGATTTTTCAGTAACCTAAACGTGGCAATATCAAAATCATTAACCAGTTCTGTGAAAAAGCTGGCATGACATTGATGGAAATTAACAATTCAAATGGTTCTGGCAGCCACGAGAGTGCCCGCTTCCAAATATTTCACCTCCTAACACCACCAAAATCTTGCCGCCACGGGAGCTTAGTGCCTGACAGCCGTGTAGCACCACCACCCTCTCCGCTCTTTGGGACAGACAGCTCAGAGCGGTTTTTTCTATTCATCAAATACTTCCTTTTCTAGGCTTCAAGCTGCGATCATTTATTAAAGCAAGTAATTCCTGGGACGAGCATCCGCAGGACTCCCCTACTGCGCTACTGCAGTGTGTGCCGGGGCAGCCCACGCTACAACAGACCATCACTAATAAATGTCGGGACATCGCAGGTGAAGCTTGGTACCCGGGAGGTAATACAGCCCGGCCTGAGGTCCCGATTCACCTCAATAAAGCCACCCGTGTCCCCACGCCTTCACGGTCGTGGGCTTGGCAGTGGCAGCCGGCGCTGTGGGAGAACGCGTGGTTTCTCCTTAGCTGGGCGACGCACTTTCCGGCAGTGGCTCTGCATTGCCTGAACAACCCGCGCCGCCTCTTAAATCTTACCAGAGAGGCAGCTTTCGCTATCAAAGAAAGGCTGTTGCAATAACCGCCGTCCTCATCACCCCTGTCACTCTTCATTTGGGTGAGCGGAGGAGACTCCCCGCCGGCGGCTGCGACGCAGGGAGCGGGCGAGCTCGAAGAAAACCGCCTGGAGGAATCTTTGGCCTGCGCATACATTTCCGATTCACCTGCATTTAATGCCGTTAATATTTCAGCAGCTGCAGTGCCAGGGTCAAACTGAAATTTTGCACTCTCTGTTTCACTCGGAAATGTCAGTCTCAGACCTTCTGCTGGATGGTTTTTTCCTTTTTTTTAAACACTGGTGAACAAGGAATAAAAATGAAAAGAGCGAGTAGCAAAAAGTTTACAAAAAGGTCAGAATACTCATTTCCACAGCCTGTAATTTAAATATTGCTTCGTACAGGACCTGACCCTGCCATCTGTCTAAGGCAGGCAACGCTTCCATGCAACACAAAGGGAGCTGTGAGCCCACCGGCACTGCTGGAGTCTCTCTTCTCCGGCAAAATCCACCACAACAAAATCCAGCCACGACAGGGTGGGCTACACAAACCACCCCGTACCTGGGGCATAAACCCACCGCCGAAGAGGAACCTCCCCATCCCTTGTGTGCTCGCGGCAGGTCTGAGACCAGCAGTGCCACATCTCCGGTGCGGTACTGACCCTGAGAAGCAGCTAGAGGTGGGAGCTCCCGGACATTTCCTGAAGCACAGGGACAGCGTAATCCAGGAGGGACACAAAGGCCAGCAGATGGGACACCTCACCACTGCCTGTGTGAGCCCTCGCATGAGAGCATCCGCAGACTAGCTACGGGATCGTTTGAAAGCATGAAAACACTCCATCGAGTACACTGTAGGAACAGCTGGAGTATGGGCCCGATGCTGCAATCTGAATGAAGGTTAACATTCATACAGATAAGGCATCGCATCACACCATTCAAGTGGACTGTACGCTGCAGCTGTCCCTGCTCCATGCAGGACCAGGCCCTCATTCCTACAAGAAAGTCTAAGGTGAGGAAACAATTCAGTGTTGGTTTCTGTTCAGCTTTGCTGCATTGCAGCCGACGCACTGAAGAAATTTGTCAACAAATATGTGAGTCGTATCCACACATGCTCATTCATACAACTAGAATGTATACTAGACACAAGTCTATAGAAACTGATCCTCATATATACATACACTGTAGCTTTGCTTTCCGTTTCTTTTAGCAAGGCAAGTTTTCAGCTCTCAGGTTGGATGGGGCTCTGAGCAACCTGATCTAATTGAAGACGTCCCTGCTTATTGCTGGAGGTTGGACTAGATGACCCTTAGAGGTCCCTTCCAACCCAACCTATTCTGTGATTCTATGATAATGAACTAATGAACTCTGGTACCCAAAGAGAACTTTGGATTTCAATTTAAATATTCAGTTATATCTCTTTTTTGAGCTCAGAAAGGCAGTTTGGAGAAAAAAAACACACCTGTTGACTCCTCATCCATACGTCATTTCTTCTCCAGTCACATACCAGCAGTCCAGCACACCTGACCGGACTATATCCCTTTCTCTCCTTCAACATATGAAACCAAATTCACCACTGCCTGGCCATCACTTATAGCTGAGCTTTTCAGTTACCGTCTCTAGACAGTTACTGAGCCAGTAAGAGTTTAAACGTCCCTTATCTCCCTCCCACAGATACAGAACCCTAGACAAAGGAATACCAAAATGGACCTCTAATTTCTCTGAAGACTGATGATTCATACTGGATAGGTCAGCTATAAATTTAGCAAGATTCCCAGGAGCATCCTTATTTTCCTTCTAGGACTAGGTATACCAGGAGTACTATTAAACATTAAAACGTTAGCTGTTAGTTTTAATGAAAAAAAATTAAATGAATAAATATTAACAATTATATTCCCAAAACAGTCCTGTGAGCTAAAGAATTAAAATTTGAGTATTTTATGCAAAGAATAAACACTGTAAAATTTTTGTTGACTGGGAGAGGTTTGCTTTTTACGGTAAACCATGAGTGAGATGGAACTAGAGATGTGTCTCTCCATCTGATGTTTGGGCACTTTAGTAGAGACTCCAGGCTCATTTTCCCATTTTGAAAGGTGGAAAATAATCTTTTTTTTTGCAGTATAAAATAAGCAAAAAAAGACAATATAAGGATCTGATGATCAATCTCAAAAGTCTTCCTCTTCCTCAAGATCCCTCTTAATTTGAAACTCAGCCTAACCCGGGTCTGGTTAACCGCATTAATAAAACTGCGGTGGAAGTCACTTATGTGATAAATCACAAGTGCAGAGCTTTCCTGCTACCTGATCCTGTGAAATGCCACAGGATGGCACAGCAGATCTGATCAGAGGGATTTTAGCCACCAAAGTGCAAATGCTACCTTGTAAACCACGAACAAAAAATACTCAGAGGTGGGTAACTTCTGATTCTCTCTCCCCTTTTGTTGGTCTGTCGGGGATGGGGGGAAGAGCTGCCTGCTGGGTTCTTCATTAATTTTTATTTTCCCAGATGATTCCTCATCAATTGGCTAATGAATTTTATGGCACAGACTCTATTGCTGAAAAATAAACATGCTATGAAATGAATGAGGGATACATTCATTAGGTTAAAAGTGCTGGATTTTAGACTTCGTATAAACAGTAGAAGCATGTAAAGATTATCAACACCAGAAAGATTTCCTACCACCTAGCCTATTTTTTCAAGGCTTAAAATGTTTTTTTCCCTTCTTGATGAAGACAGGATAGTCAGATTCACACTTGTCTGTGGTCATTTCCTACTCAATTTTACTTTCATAGCATCCTGTCTGAATTTCAAATGCTTAAGCAGAACTCCAATAATCATCAGTGATAATGCATGATCTGTCTAATGCGAATAGATAGGTTAGATTAAATTCACATCCACTACAAGTTAATATCCCTTTAACAACGGAACTGCAATCATGTTGTGTCTTCATGTGGGTACTTAGTTCTGAAGCAGTGATAACCTGTCTATAGAAAAACCTTTCCAAACTGTAACTTTCTGCCAGACAAATGATGGCTCCTCATTTTTTTCCTCCCCTTAATATAGCAGTCCTAATCCTGCAAACCGATGCATGGAGATGCCCTATCCTGCTTTTGCAGAGCTCTTCAGAGCTCTACGCGAGGGCAAGGCTCTGTCAGCCTGCAGACATCCATTTGCAAGATCTAGCACTTAAGAAATAACACTTTTTCCCTTCCTCATTTGCATAACGATTTGCCACATTTTATTTTGACTCGCAGTCCACAGTTACAAAGCTAGGGGAGGTACAGCTCTATTTAGGATAAAAATCATGCCGGTGGCATACCATTTACATCTTTAGCTTCCCATTGCGCTGAGAAGGGCAGACAGAGCAGCTGCAGAGATGAAGGCTGGATCAGCCCCATGTGCTTGGAAGAGTGGTTTGCCGCAACCACCTGGCAGGTAGTGCCTACCCCTAGGAGAGAGTTTAAGCCATGGTGTGAAAAACGACCAAAATGCAAAGATCTCCAAGTATGGCTGCAGCGGGACTATAGGTGGCTGCCATCTGCATCCAGCTTATTTGAGAACAAAAGAAATGTTTCTCCATTGCACAGATGGGGCCAAAAGATACAAGGGAAACAGGTGTAGGGTTGGCTTTTTATTCAACAATTTTTAACCGTGTTTGTCACTCAGCTCCATTCAAAAATATCTAAGCCTTTTTCTTTCAGGAGTGGCCTATAAAGAGAGCCCTCGTGCCTGAGCGGGGCCTTCGTCAAGGTGATGCACCACGCACAGCCCCCCAACTCCCCATTCGACCTTACAGGACCCTCGCTGTGCTACCGCCAGCAATCCCTTGCCCTAAAAACTGACAAAGTCCACCTGGACAATCTGCCCGGGGGACCCTAAGGATGCCTTCTTCCAGAACACGGGGCTCATGCCAGCACTTCCAGGGAGCCTTCACCATTCCTCACAGGTGCTGGCTTTTCCTTCCCTGTTCTTTGCAATGCAGTTCTCATGAGAGCTGTTCTCACTGCTCGCAAGAGGAATGGGAAAAACAAGTAGGAGGCACAGAATGGCTTCACAAAGTCCTTCTGAAACACAAGCGCTCACCCACCGGCGTCCCCTTCCTCACACACCTGCACACAGCCGCAGGGAAGGACGTGCCACCACAAGAACCCTGCTTGTTCCTCACCGAGCTTTTCTTGGCATTATTATTCTCTTGCCTGATGCTTTCCCGAGCTGCAGCTTCAAGTTCGAAATAAAACGTTAACGAATTTGGTTGTTTTTCATAACTTCTACTTCGCAAGATAACACATTCTCATTTCTCACACATTCTAGAAGAAAACCTGAATTCCGCCATCCTTCAGTTGTTCCAAAGGTTCAGGCACAGCAGAAACATTAATTTTAACTCGGTGTGGTTTTTTTTAATTAAAATTGATTTCCTAAAGGATCATGTTTGCAAGAAGGCGTTGAGCACTGAATATCAGCAGCAAACAGTGTGGTAATGAGCCTGTTTTGTTAGCCTTCATTACATTATAACAGACAGGTTTTACTTAGGCATTTTTACAAGCTTCACTTGAAGAAACCAGTACCATGTATTGGCAAGCACTGGAAATAACTGGACTAAATGCCTCTTTCTGCAGGCAACATATGACTCTAAATACATGATGCCATAAGCCATCAGGAGTGAAATCCTGGTCACGTCAAGGCTAAAGGAAGTTTTGCCTTTAGGGGGCTATGTCCATGGCTAGCAGCATGCAAAGGGACATGCAGGGTGGTGACAGCCAACCCTTTGGGGTCCGGCCCCACACTGGGATTTAACTGGCAGCTAAATTCATTTAAAGCTGTCAAGTGGGAAGTGAATGCCCCGAACACACCAGCCATGCCCACAGGCACCTATAGGGTTTCGTCTTCTTGGAGATTTTTGGCATCGCAGGGGTTAATAATTGCCCTCGAACCCCCGGGAAGCGGACTCAAAAAGTTCCAGAGTTCAAGCGTGATGCCATAAGCAAGGTGCTAAATAATAAAAAAGCAGCCTTGTCAAGGCTCCCCGGCTGGGGATGAGCCTGCCAGAAGCTCCGCCCAGGCTGATGGTCCAGACCGCAACGCCAGCAGCATAATTTCTACAGGGTGTCAGAAAATGCATTACTACTAAGTGGCATCACTCTGAATGAAATCTGTATGGGTCAACTGCAGGTTAAGCTAACAAAACAATAAAAAATTTAAAATCTGACAATCGCAGAGCCCCCCGTGCACTCAGGAGAAGGAGCAATGGGTGGTTTCTCACATGGACAAAGGAATGAGTCCCCACCTCCCAAGGGTTGGCCTTTCCAGAGGTGAAGTAAAACGCGTTTTTATTTTTCCAAGCGATAGCGAGATGTTTGCCCTAAGTGGGTTTCACCTGCTTATTGCCTTGAAAACTGGTTCATGATCTTCCCGTTAATTAGTGAGAAGGATCTCATCTGATGATGTCTGAAAACATGGCCTACATTGTAAGTGCTTGCCAGGAGCCTAACCAGCGTCTATCAGTTGTGAGCTCCTGGTAGAAGGACTCTCACTTTCTCTGCTACTATTGTATATCGAATGCATGTGGAGGATTTGGCACAATTTTTGACGACTGTTATTCTAAAGCCATGCTGCTGCACATTCGTGACCAAGTTGTGTTCTTGCAGGCAGCTGCAGGAAATGCAAAACTTCATGGGATACCTGGGGGAGACATTTTGGTGAGAAGACTGCGAGCAGCCGGAAATCTCGCAGCCTCCCTGAAGAAAGACTTCGCTGCGAGAAGCAAGAACAGGGGAAGCTGCAGCAGGCCACGGGGGATGTTTGTTTCAAAGGAAGGCATGCTCAGGGGAGAGACTGTGCTTCTTTTTGAGGTGTGCCTCAGCCCAGGGCATGAAGAGCTCCAAAAGTCCACGACCAAATCTGGGGCAATGGTGGAGCAAACGGCACAAACAGGTTCTTGTTATGGACAAATGCCTTCATTCCTCTTGAAGACCCTTCCTGAGCAGTACTTCTACTCTCATATGAACATGGTCATACTATTTTCTGCATTAAATCGCAGAATGAAATAATTGTGGGGCTGGGGGACACGCTGGTCTCGTGTTCAGCGAGACAGTCGCTTCCCTATCTACCAATAATAAGGCAACTATGAAATATGTTTCATCTCACAACAAGTTTCAAAGTATTTCTGTGCAATCCCAAAATGTGTTTTGACTGACATGTTACATATATCACTGCATACAGGCTCATTAGCAATGAATTTTGGTTGCATTTTGACTTTGAACCCTACGCTGTCCCTTTTAAAGCCCAAAGGAATGCTATCTGTATACATCCTGCTAAAGGGCTTTACAAATAATTTTACTGCTTTTAAGACTTCTGTATATTTTTAAACATTTATCTTTGTAATGAAAAAGTATTCTGAGTCAAGGACACATTATTAAGCTAAACGTAGATATATATGTATATATTCTAATGAAAAGGCTTCAACCATCTCTTAAAAATATTTACCTAAATGAAGTTAAAATGGGAATAAATTATCTCATGAGCTCTCTCCTTAACTTCAAGAGCTACTCATTTTTTTTTTATTATTAAATTGGAACAATGGCTTTATTTAAAAACCAAATTAAATGAAACAAACAGCAGAAGAGAGGAATGGAAACCCAAGTAGCAGAGTGCTGTGCTGGTCCACAATGATGTTTCCTTAGTGAATGCAAACCAGGAATGGAAACCCAGCAGAAACAGAAAAGGACTGAATCTGTTCAGATTGATATCAGTATTAGTCATTAAAGTGGAAACAGGAGAAGGTCACTGCCTTATCCCCATTCCAGTGAAATGCAGAAAACTAAATGTATTCATTGCAGTTTGTAACTTTTTTCCAAATTAAGTTGTATAGAAAATAATAAAGAAATTCCCCTGACATATGACCCAGTTTTGTCTTAAAACAAAACAAAACAAAATAAATAAATTGCCTTCTCTTTATAAGTACTATTATCATGCATATTTTCTTCATCGACATAACAATTCAATTAGCAGACTACACCACCACTCCAGGCTCTCCTTAACAATTTCTTAAACTTCATTATTATTTTTCCTTCATTTTTCTGTGCTGCCCGTTCCTGTTCCCGTTGGGTAACATGAAGGGACTTGCTTGTTGGTGAGTGGAATTACACAATGTCCAGACAGTGCTTTTCCGTTAACGAAAACACATATGCATACACAAAAATAAAAAAAAAAAATCCTTCTGTCGTAAAATGCTTTTTCAGGGCTGACAGCAAGCAGTAATTTTGTTTTTATAAATATGGGCAAACTCCATATTTTGCAATCCCCTGGACACTTGGATTTTTTTAAAAACTTAAAATCATCCCGGCACCTATCTATTCATCCATCAATCCATCCATCCATCCGTCTATCCATTCCTATAAACCCCCCCTCCTTTCATAAAGAGCTCTGCTAATTAACTCCCACATCGTAGCAATCTTTCCATTACCGAAAAAGGAGAGAGAGATTGAATTTATCTATATGTGATGAACAAATGCCCTGGAGAAGCTCTTGTAATCTATCATGTCAATGTAGATGAACTCCTCGGGATTTCTTTTCTTTGTTTTATCATCCAATAACAGTAAAAATAACACACAGAAGAATCCCAGTACTTAGGCTACACAGCTAATCAACGTCTGGAAAAGACATTCAAGGTTGCTCTGCATTTATCCTATTTTAAAGAATAAAACTTAGGGGTGACTGCTCCTGGGTTTGAGGTCTAATTACTATAACAATTAGGCTCATCAGTGAATCATTATTATTATTAAGGAATGACGACAGAAAACTGATCGCTATCTGATTAAACAAGAAAAAAAAAAAGCACTAATTGAGAAGAACAGCAAGTCCATTATTTTTCAAGTCCCTGGAAAAGGGCTAAACTTCGTAAGTGGAGACAGCACTAATCCTTACTACAAGGAAAATGGATAAGAACGGGCGTTTTTCTAAAGAGAAGCGGGACAAGCAAAGTCCCGGCGCAGCCCGTAACACAGCACGGGGGCGTCTCCACACCCCGAGCCCAGACACAGTCGCCTGTCACCACGATTTTCAGAAGTCATTTATTACCGCGGCACCTCTCATTGAAGATCAGCTCTCCGCTCGTTTTTGCAACGATTTGTTCATGTCGCAGCCTTCGCTTACACCTTTTGGGTTGGGTTTGTTTGGTTTTTCTTTTTCCTACGAATTTCTTCCAATTTTTCTCAGTTGTCTTTGGGCACGGGCTGTCACTGCGTGGGTACGCGGGTACCACACTCTTGCTGGAGCAGTGGGCATTTTGGCTGCAGACCAAGCGGGAGCCCTGAGCCTCTAATGTAGGAAATACAATCCCCGATCACTGGGTTTTGGAAAACATTTCCGACTCTGGGGTACGTCAAAGGGGGATTATCGCGGTATGTCACACTCCTCTGTCATTTGTGAAGTACGGTGCAAAAGAGCTAAGGGAAGGTTTTTTGCCTTTTTACACAGACAAATACACCAATATTTCAAAACTACTGAAAAAACATCCAAAAACCCCAGAAGATTAATTACTTCAAGCCTCAAACTTTGATGTAAAACCAAACAGAAAGAACACAAATCAGGAGAGTTGTAGAATAACCGCAGTCTCCTCCTCTCCCCCATCTTTCTCCATTTTCAAGTAAGCAAGAAACTGTTCTGTTTTGGGGGTTTGTATCTCCTTGCAAATCTGAACAGGTCACAGCAAACCCCATTTCAGCTTCAAAACCCACCCAAATGAAAAGATTGTGGATTTCACTTGGTAAACCTCCCTTAAAAACTGTTTGCAAGGAATACTGTTTGTAAAAATATCATGAGATGCAAAGCATTAAGCAGTCTCCAACCAGTTATTTAACTCAAAACAAACAAACAATCGTGGTTCCGCTTATGGAAAGAAAATAAGACTAATTCACTTTCAACGGAGAAGGAAATACATTGTAGGATGAAAGTAATCTACTTGCATGCAAACAGATACACTTTCTTGATCAATAAGAGAAAAAAAAATCAGCTCTGCATTTCTCAGACCAATCCTCCCTTTTTTTAATGCAGGATTTCAAAGCTATGCATACATAATGCAGCTGCCAAAATATTTAATGTGACTTTAATGCTGATGAGTAAAGCAATCGGAAGCTTTTCACAGGAATTATAAAAACTCTGGATTTCTAATGATGTTGAGCAGACAGCTAACAAACAAACATTCGCACAAGCAACTTCGTGACCGCATTTTACTGTAATCACAACAGGACACTCCTTTAACGAAAAAAGCTAACGAGAGTTAGGGATGTGTGCTTTCCAAGATGCACAGTTCCTTTTCTCCTGTGCGGCACCATTTCACAGGGCACCAGATTAATCTAGAGCACCGCCTGTTCTGAGCAGCGTGATGCAAATATAAATTCACCTTTCAATCAACTTCTGCGGGTTAATGACACTGAGTAATAGCACATTAGCAAAGTGCCACTCCAGACACCAGTCAGGCATGCCAAACAGATAATCTGACAAACGTTTCAGATACATTTTCCATGAACAGAAACACCGTTCGGGCTTATTAACTAGCAAATCTGCATACAGTGCAGTGCAGAGCACAGAGGCTCCATTAAAAGTAGCAATCTATCTCATTAATGTAATATATAATGGTATTTGGCCTCTTCTATTGTTGCAAAATTAAAAAAAAAAATATGCTCGTGCTCCGTAATGTTGTAGTATATTTGCACTAATTGCTTCATACACTCTGGTCAAGTTTTTCAGGCAGAGGCTTTCCCCCACTGGTTTAGAGAGAAATTATCTTCTCAGTTACTATCACTTTCAAGAGTGCAGATAATTCAGGTAGCCTTCCCAAACTACTCTCTGTCCTCACTTCATTTTTCCTGTTTCTATTAAACGCTTCCCTTGCAAAAGCAGTGTATCTGTATCTGCCCTTCACATCTGTTACTGCATCTCTGCTTTTACAGATGTTATTTGAGCATGCGGAGGAGTAGAGTTACCGGGGCTGATTGCTCACTTAGCCCAAAATCAATAGGAGATGAACAGGATTTGTTCTCTTATCTCCAGCATATTGAAAACCAAATGGGAAAAAGAGCAACTAAAAAAGAAGAACAGTTCCCCAAAATGCTAATTCAAAATTGTAAATAAAATTACTTGAGTGCTTTCACAGCCTTTAAATACCGATCTTACCAGAATGTTAGAAAACAAGAATGCTGCTGAAACAATACATTAAAAGCAAACTTCCCAGCAGGTTTATCCAAACCCAATTCTAACAGCAAGCACATGCACTGAAAACCCAATTAAAGGCATGGTTCCCATCCAGAATGCAGAAACAATGCTGCGTTATCCATATGTCAGCTCAATTCATAATTTTTTTAACAGCTGGGATTCGGAAAACCATCTATAGACATTTCTTTTGTTGGCTAAATCTTAACCATCTTCCTTTGCCTAGCTTGTTAACTTCAGTTCTTTGGATCTTCATACAGTAGCAGTGTTTTAATCAGATTTTTCCCATTTAAAGATTATGGAGGGGCAACTTTTTTGGTTTTGCCAAAAGTGTCTTAACACATCATTTCTAGCCACGGAATCGCCCCCTTGCAGTGGTCTGCCTCCAGGACCAGGACTCACAGCTTACCACCATTTATAACAAAAGGTAGGCGAGAAATTAGCTTTCTGCCCCTTTGTTGGTGACCCTGTGGCTTTCCTCAGAGCTTTTGTTTGAAAACACGGCTGCAGGTGATTACTCCAGCGGACCCTCAGCGTGCTCAGCCAGGTTTCAATCTTTTTTAATGCTGAATTTGGAATTTCAAAGCTGCAATTTCTCATTCTGGATTTCCCCTTCTACGCCCGGCTGCCCATTTCAGGGTGCCAGAGGCAACGGGGACAGGTTCTCACCCTCGGCCTCAGATCAAGGTAGCCCGGGTCTATTTTTTCCTTTTTAATCTTGTGTTTCATTTTGCATCCATTGCACATATGCAGAGTAGTAACGAGGAGGTGCCATGGTGGTATGACACTGCCAGACTTTCTCCAGATTACTTCAGGAAGGATTCCAGGTTTGCGTCGCTGGCTAATCAAGTATTTTGTTTTATTGTTAGTTATATTGAACGGCTCACGTGCTATTTCCTTTAGAAATGCCTCAAGTGCCCGCGTCGGTTACAATTCTTAAATAACCTAGTTTTTAATGACACTGCAGGGTATTTAACAAGAAAATACTGCTGCAATTATGGGATGGCAAATAAATGCATTATCGATTAGTTCAGAATTTGTGATGAAGATGATGTACCAGGACTCAGGAGATTCAACCACCTCATTTGTGAAGACCCTGGGAGATTACGGGCAAGTCTGTTAATTTTTCAGTCCACCTCTTCTGCAGAGGAAGGATGAAAACACTCCCTTTCTCTGCAGATTTTTTGCCTGCTCAGACAAAGCAAACTCCTTCCTGCTGGAACGGCTCTGGCGCGTACAGCAGCCCAGCCAAGTGAGCCCTGATCTTGTGCGAGTGCCTGAGGCGCTTACACCGCCATACAGCAAACCTGCTGCTACGAAATATTAAATCATAGTTAGAACAAAGGATTGAAGTTACAACTGGTTTACGATTTCGTTCAACTGACAGTGGATTCCTTAAATTCAGAGTTCACAATATTCCACATATTTGTATGCATAGCAAGACAGTCAAACCCTTGCTTTTCCTTGAATCACACACATTGTCTTACATATATTATAGTCCACAGAGACTCCGCAACACAGAGCAATTAAGAAAACAAAAAAACTGTAGAAATGAACCATATAAGGAAGAAAAGCAGAAATGTCACCACCAGCCTTCAAACATATGGCTCTCCACGGCCCTCCTTGCGCCATGCAACTTCCACTGCTCCATCAGGCCCAGATGCCTGCTTATTTTGGAGGAGAATTTGCTTAAACAATGTCTCGTGGCCAGCATGATTTCATACCTCATTAGTGTTGTCCTGATGCAAGTAATGGAAATAAAAGTCCTGGAAGCCAGCAATTCTGTACATATGCAGAAGCTGCTTGCTTATCAGGAGCCTAAAGAAGGTGATGGAAACTGAAAAGAGAGTAACATGGCAAGTGGTAGGATAAAGGTAACTATCAAAAGAAGGGAAATTAGAGTATTTGCAGCTTAAGGGAGTGTTGTCTCCATCACCTAGGGATGGGAAAACAGCTCACTGTTTGCCCAGTTATGCTGATAATTTCCAAGATTTTATTACAAAATGCATTGAAGAAGCAATATGGGTAAAAAGAATCAACTCTTAACCTCTTCTAAGGCTTTCTTTCTCAACTCAGATCATCTCAATAAGGTTACAGCACTGCCCCACAAACACTAGTGTGAGCACAGGCAAGAGGGAAGAATCTGGTGAAGTGGGTAATAGGGAGCAAAGGAAGGATGGGGAGCACACAAAAATCCTCTAAGTCAACTTTGCTGCCAAGGAAGGGCACATTAGTCAGGCACAAGCCATTAGTTAGGTTATTTGGTAACTGATCTAGGAAAACAGCAATCTCAATTTGCCTCTATTAGTAATTTACAGACTTCTACATCAGACATCTGCAGTCAAAAAAATAAAATTGTCCAGGTACCTTGAGTAGGTTATCTTTTTTTCACATGAAATGGAAACAAATTGGGCATTTAAAAGTAGAGCAGAGTTTTAGTGGCGAAGTTCACATTAGAGCTACTGGGTCTCTGAAATTTGGGTCTCCGGCCCACGGGCCACCACTTGAGTAAAAAAGCCAACTCCAACTTGCTGTCAAAATCCACAGTATTTTAAGATAATCTGTCACTCACACAGAACAGACTGCCAACAGTTTTCCATGGTCCATAATGTGAAAACAGCTAGTGAAGGAATGTGATGTTAAAATGAACGGGAAAATCATTCTTTTGGACTTCTTTAGCGCATCAGCCCAGCATCACCTTAACACTATCTAAGCTATCTTACTGCATTGTAATTAAACTTCACGTCTGCTGATTAGTGCAAAATTTAGTTGTGTTTTTCAAGTTGCCATACACAGAAACATTAAAACAGAGGAAAGAATCAGTGCTGTAACCAGCATCCTGTTCTGGTCTTCTTGGCTGGCCATTGTCAATAATAAAATGTTCAATACGCAGCTGCTCTTTCTTTCTCCATTATGGAAGCAACTTAAGTTTCTGCAGAATGGCCTCATGATCTCAAAGCAGTATCTTATTGATTTGGTAAAAAATTTTTACAGATCAACAGTGACACAAACGGTGTCTCTGATCATGACCAATGTGGGAACTATTTTCAGTAAGAATGAGCTCAGATATGGTCTTAAAGTAAGTTTGTAAATGCGCATAGACCCAAACAGGAATATTTTGGTCTTGGAGGAGCAGCGGGGAGGAGTGGAGGAAAAGCAAAAAGGGGAAAATGAACAAATAAACCCGCCGCAAGCCCTACTACCTGAGAAGGATTCCCCCACCCCGCTCTACAACCACTTCCTGCTCCCCACAACCCCACACTTCTGCGGGCTATTTAACACAAGCAGCAGTACCTTGATTATCTCTGAATTTCACTGCCTAGGATCAACAAAACCATTAACCCTAAACATCTCCGTAAAAAAAAAAATCCAGCAAGGGGACACTGTCACGCTAAGGACTTGTGCCAAAACTTCCTTCAGCACGCCCTGCGGCGCGCCGGGGCTGGCAGTGCCTGGTGGCCGTGCCCTGTGCAAGACCAGGGCATTTTCAGGTGATCCCTGCGTGCCCCCCCGGGGCAGCAGCAGAGCTCAGGCACTTCCCACAGCCAACTGTTGCCAGCCCACTGCGAGCAACACTCTTTCATCCCTTGTCCTTCAGGATCCCCTGTCAGAAAGCAAACGCCCAGGCGCCTCTCTCTGATACGCCAGGACATCCACTAGCAAGCCACTCTGGCTCCATCAAGCATAAGAAGTCATCAGTCTTACAGCCGGCACATAACTCACCCCCGCCATTTCCTCCTTGTTTGGCAGCTGACCTCCTGTGGAGGCGGCTGAAAGGGGCATTAATGGTTTTTGTCAGCCCAGTTTGTTTAGCAGCTATCAAAATCAAATCAATGCCTCCTCCATTGTCTTCGCTTTCTCCTTTGCAGGTTTTTTCCGTACTTCACCTCATCATCGCTGTGGGCTTTGGACTGTGATTTATCACCACGTTCACAAGGCTGCTGCTTCATGGGAGCAATAAGCAAAAGTGTAATTCCAACAAGTTTGCCTTTCGACGCGTTTTTGCTGAAGGCAACAGCTATATCCACACTACCCTTAAACATAACTCATGCCCCACCATTTCCAGAAGGAAGAGACAGGAGAAAGACTCCAGAAAAAAAAATCTTTTGCCCTTCCCTAACTCTTCCTTCCTTTTTTGTCCCTGTACTTCCTGGCTCCTGGAGCCCAGAGATGGGCTGCACGGACACCGCAAGCGGCAGCAATGTCGCCAGCAGCAGCAGAAGGATGGCCTCAAGGCTGTGGCTGTGGGTCCTGGCACAGCAGAAAGGCAAGGCAGGGTGGCAAGGACATGCTCGCAGGAGGCAGCAGAGAGGGTTGGTCGCTCCCTGCCCCAGGCTGGGAGTGCCCCCACACCCCAGCTACAGCACCTCTGGTTTGGCATCTGGGTCACTACGTAGTGACCCAGGAAATGCTAAGAGTAAGTCTGGCAGGAATAGATTGGCAGACAAAAAAAACCCAAAGTCATCTAATAAATCAATTCAAGAAAATTGTATTTTATGCTCACCAAAGACAAAGCTTATGAAATAACCGATATTGAATTACTCACTGAGCTCTGATCCTCCAGTCCTGTTACAAGATCTCTCCTGCAGTAACATACAGAATATGGTCCATCATTCTCTGAGGCACTAAAAACCCTTACTTTTATATAGGAGGTTATAGATCTTGTTTATACATAAAATTTCATGCTTTTACAAAAGTAAATTCCAAAGCAAATGTAACTCGTCAGAGCCATCATTACCCAGGGTTTTATTGCCAGGCTTGTTAACTCTCCTGGTAAGCACCAGCTCCAGCCACCCTGCTCAGTCTTCACTCTTCTTCAGAGGCTGGTAAGATTTATTTTAGTGCCCGATACCCAAGCAAAGTACACTCTGCTTTAGTTTCAGCGCACATCTCCTGTACGGTAAATTTGCTCCTCTGTTTTATCTTGTACCTTCCCTCCCCTGTATCCACCTCACGCACCCATTCGACTTGCGGCCCGCGAGGGCGTTTGATTAACAAGTGTCTTCAGGATGACGCCGGCTTTTTTCTACCACGTGTTTGCAATGCACCTAGTGCAATTAAGCCCCAGTCTTTAAATGTGGCCTCTGAGGACCACAGTAATAGAAATAATACATCACTATAAACAATGCTGTCAGAGGGAAAACTTGCGTTCTCTTCCCTTTTACCCCAGGGCCCCCAGCAGGGTGTGTGGGCGAGGGTGGGAGGTAAGAGAGAGGGAAGAGCTCTTTCATTTAGGAACCTGTGCGGCAGCACCACTTCAATGGGCTTTCAGCAGCATGTAGGCAATAACAAACCAACAGAGAAGCAACATCACAGCGTGCCAGTACGGATGCTACCTCTTGCACCGGGTCCCGCGGCTAACTCAACAACATCAGAATGAAAAATAACAAATATTTCTTTCGTGTGATACAGGATTGCATGGGGACGCTGCAGGAAGACTGAGGCATTGAAACATTTTAAAGGCTTAAATGAATCCTGACCTTCCTTTTTAAAGCTTGTGGACCAGTGCAACATTTTCTTTTTTTCTTTCTTTGTTTTTTTTTTTAATTTTTCTTTTTGACAAGCTAGATTCTCTAAAGAAACTCAGTCGAAAGGTCTAAAATGAACCTGGCTCCCCAGTGTTCTGCATGGGCAAATTTCTGCACAGGCAACCAACTAGGGAAGGAACGTGTCAGTAGGTAAACAAGATCTATCCACCCCCAGGCTGTTTCTCTGCACCAATGCTGTATTTCAAATGAATCCAGTCATCTCAAAACAGTTTGGAATATCTCACATTCGTAATTCTGCCCCATTCCATCAGAGCAGGCATTTCAACTGTGTAAAATTTATATTCCGCTTACATTCAGTACTATCCTATTACTGAAGTCTCTGTCTCTGGTGAAATTTCTTACAGAAAGAAGCAAAAATTCATTAACTCACTGCCACTAGCCCACATTAGGGAAAACCAGGCGTCTTCAGAGAAAAGAATTTTCCCAAGAGAGATGAAATATAAAATTCTCTTTCAAAATGTATATACATTGCATACAGACATTCATACGTATGAAGAAGGGAGAGGCAGGGGAAATATAAATCAGAAAATATTAATTTCAGAGAATGTAGCAACAATAACATGAAGACTTTTATCCTAAAGCACTTCATTGCGTATTCATCTATTAAAGTGGCTCAGGAGGGCTAAGCCAGACCAGACGGCCTCAAACATGAGTATTAGTACATTCCTTAACATCATCAGTCGCTTAATGTTGCATCGCCAGCATCATGTTTGTTTTGCATATCATGGCTTTTCCACAGAGTGCAGAGTCGCAGCAGATTTTTGAGATCATAGAAGGGCACGCGAGCAAATGAGCCAGACAGAGAGCCTTATGATGTCTCCTCTCTCTCTTGATCTTACACACTGACAGCATCTTCTGCTTTCTACTCGCTGCTTGAAGAACAGCACGCTGCTTATCAATGAGCAGTAATTAGTACGGGCTTATCAAAGAACTCAAAATGGAAAGTTTTACCTTCTGAATAATGTAATCTATCAGGCAAGTGAAGGCAAATCTCACTTCCGTGGATTTCAGTGAGTGTTTCTCCACTGACTTCTTGTGGGAAGCGATTTGGTTCCCGGAAGCTTTCCTGTTCACTCTGTACGTGCACCACGCGGGAGGAAACGGAGATGATGCTTTGGAGCGAGGTACTCGGGTTGAAGAGCGTATGACATGTAAGGGGACATTACCAAGATAAACACCACAGGCCAAGCCCTTGACCAGAGCCCTGCTGGAAAGAGGCAGGCAGAGGCCAGCCGAGGGCTCTGACCTCTTCACATCACCTTATACTTCTTACCTGCTTTTTTTTTTTTTTTGATCGCTCTAAGATCATTGTAGCTAAAAGAAATTTTAAAGTGAGGCAGTTTACACTGCATACGAAACGCTGTTAAGTCAAAATTCCTTAAGAGGTGTATTCCATATCCATTTCCCTCTCAAAGCCATGACTCAGTGCACGTGCCGGAGTTTGGGAACACGTCAGACATGCTGTTATTTTTGCAGCCCTGCATATCTATACGAGCGACCTGATTTCCCAGCTCTGTCCCCCATCCTGTTCTGGTTTCAGGACACCCTTAGAGAGACAGGGCCTTTCTCCATACAACAAGCCAGAAAATATTCTTATTTTCACCCTTCTACCAAGGTCACGCATCCAGAAGCCAACTGCCTGGTATTGCCAGCCCAGCGACCCCAGCAACCCTCAAGTTTGCTTCTTCCTCTCTCGCCCAAGCTCTGAGCACAGTGAGAGCGCCCAAGCTCTGCACAGTCTGCGAGATGGGACATGCCAAAGATACGATGGCCTGCAAGTGATCCCCAACTAATTAGTCGGGGAAACATCTTTATTTGTGCAATCATTAAATCCTTTACAAAAATTTAGACTTCACGTACTTCTGGGAACTGAAGTTTTAATTGTGTTTGAAAGTCCAACTCCTACCAACGTAGTGTTGTGTTGAACAGACCGTGACTTGACTGGAGACTTAAATCACACGGAGGCTTAGATGATGTATTGAAATGTATTCCCCATGCATTTATCTCAGCATGGATAATGAAACTAAGCTGTTTAGCTTCATTACTCATGAAATACCCTTAAGAAACAATTGTGCCATATTACAGCGAGCAGACTTGACTTCCATTTTGACACTTTTTATCTGCTTTGGCCTGTGTCATCTTCTCTGTGCCTATACTGATTTGGGGAGCTCTGCAGTGGAGGAATCATGCCTTCCTGACAGCTCTGGGTAGACTCTACAACATGTTGGATATTCTAGTATAAACAGCAAATGATAATAATTCACCAGTATCAAGTTTTACGTTTCAAATTTTCCATGCCACAGCATATGGAAACGCTTTCTCCCCTGCCACTTTCTTAAAAAAAAACAAAACTAAAAAACCTTTGCCAAATAAAGGCAAACAAAAAGCCAAGCATATTTCTCTCTCCAAAATGCTGGGAGTACATCTTTAGCCCACACCAAGTGCAGTTTATTTCAGGAGCAACCTGTGACCATGGGTGAGCTGCAGGCAGTTACACCACGATAGGTCTGAGCCCACAGGAGGAAAACCTTGACTTTCTTTCACTGCTGGTTTCATGGTCTTTACTGCGCTGTTCTCTTATGATCAGCCCAAGTCGAGGACTCCCAGTGACTGCAAAAGGAGCATTAAGCTCTCCACAAGAGATGGTAAAATGGCCAGAGGTACTGCCAGCTTGCTTTCTTTTCTTCTTAGCCCAACACACAACACCAATCGTATGAAAGTAATTTAAAACAGATAAACTCCCGTAAGAAATTGACTGGTGTTTTCTTTATCTAATTTATGTAACAGATTTTACTTTTTACTGATACAGTGCACAGAGCAACCAAACAAAAAAAATAAAACAACTGGGGAGCAACTAGTGGACAGGAACAAGCGAAACAGAAATGAGAACTGAAATCCCCCCTGCTCCCGTGCCTAATGCAGAATGGACAAACCTGAGCATCTTAATCACTGGGAAGCTGAGGGAATGCACAACTTTGGGGTATGGCTAGTGCCTCACAGGATTTCTCTTTTTCTCTCATCGTTCCTCTGACAGGCAGATGAAGGTGGGATAGAGGATAGAGGAAGGAGTGAACATGTCACAGGGCGCGCAGGGAATGAGACTGCAGTGCGTCCCGGAGCATCACCTCTGAGCTGCAGATCAGCGCCGCAGACAAAGAAGTAACATTACCATATCCACCCAGTGGCTGTGATTCATCCCAATCCTCAAGTGAGCTTGTCAGCTTCTAAACACTAAACTCTCTCATCGTTGCCTTTAAGTCATGTAGAATAGGTTACTTCATTGCACCATTTGTTTAGGGAAGGAATAAATGTGACGTCCATTGTTTAAAATGTAGTAAAAGTCAGACTGCAAAAGGCAATTTTCACCATTCAACAACTATGTCAGCTTGGAGGAGTGCGCTCACTTTTTACATCTACTGGTTGAATGACTTGAGAAAAATTATTTACTGGGTAGGGATAGTTAAAGTGCAAGGGCTTTCTGCTGGCCTGAGATCAAAAAACCTAATAGCTAACCTTTTTACAATAAATCATGAACAAGCTAGACTTGATTTGCCTTCCTGTCCATAGATTGTATTGAAGATATAAGGAGTTATTGATGTTATGTAGTAAGTACAAAGCTGGATAAAAAAAGCTCCAGAGTTTTATATGCTGCAAAGTGATGAATGACTGGCAAGAAGGAAAACCTGGGGGGGCCTTCTGGTAATTTTATACTTTTCTGTCACCTACAAAAAATTACTCAACATTTTAAAAAGTTACAAGATTCTCAAAAACCTTCTATACATATATATGGAATCTAACTCAAAAGCATGTATTTTTAAGAAAGAATGCAATATTACTCTTACTCCAGCCCGCAGAAAGGAAGCTGATGACTGCTGATACGAATCATCATACATAAAAATGTGATTCAACTATTTCTTTCTCTATATATAACAAATACAAAGATTACCTGATATGCAGCCTAATTTGGCCTGGAATTTATAGATGAGTGAATTATAATAAAAATTCTACAGTAATTGAGTAATAACATATGCAATTACCTCAACAAATAAATCAAGTCAGTAGGTGATAGCATTACCATAAGGGGGTTGAATTTGGTGACCCCTGAGATACAGACTTAGCTCTCTAGTCTGGTGCTAAGTAACTGGGCTTCTCGGGGCACGTGAAACACATCCAACCCTTTCATGCAGACATTTGTCTATAATTGCACACGGTTCACATATGACTTCAGAGATGCAGGCACATTTTATTGAGGACACAGCCAATTAATTATGATTTACTACAAAATAGGCATAGCTCTATTTTTTACTGCCAGGTAACATTCTCTGTTCATACCTAAGTGCTACACTTTATGCAGCAGGTTGCTACACATAAATGTAATGATTTATGGATCATGGATTCCCATGAATAGATGGTGCACTGGGTGCAGGTCCCGAACCTAAAGGCTGCCATCCTTTCAAACAACCATACATCTGCTACAACACATTGTACTGCTATGTAATGGATTTAGGGAGTAAGAACGGCAGACTTTTGGGGACCCCTTTCATTCAAGTCAACTGGAAGCCGGCAGGTGCAGATATATGCAAATGTCGTCTTTGGAGAAATGGATGCCTAAAACACGTGTATTTCATCCGCCCGTGCTTGCTAGCCAATTCGGGAACAGTTTTAGTAACAGCCTCAGGCTGGGATATGATGCAATGGTGTCTACAAAAAAGTTCACGGGACAATCCTGATTTTATGGGAAGTATCTCGCATCCCAAGCTTAGCCTGAAGCCTTGTTATTGTTCTGAACTAGTTTGGTTCTCCGGGACTCCTGAAACTTTGCAATGGAATAACTTGACCCAATGCTGCAACTTAATCAAATTGTGTTAATTTATGAGGAATTGTCTTGTCATATAATGACATAAAATCATGACAGGACATGCCTTCATCACACATCAACACAACATGACACGAAACTACAAACAGTGAGATGAAGTTATTCTGTGCAGTACAACAAATACGATTACCTCTAGTGAAAAACCAAAGGGAAAAACTGTGAGTTATGTCAACGGCAGTGACAAAACAGCCTGTAGTACAAATCCCTTGGAGTCTGGCCAAAACAAACAACTAACAGAGACAAGATCACACACTCGGAGATGTAAGAGTGGCAAGCGGGTACTGCTCGCAGCGCTTCTCAGAGGCAGCCGTTCTTTGCATGCATTTTTTTGGTGTTAATTTTTTTGCCATTGATACAGTGCTGAGGCCAAGTAAAGTAACCTGAATGTTACACACCGTATACTTTAACTACTTACTGCCCTGCTTTATTATTTCTTCTTTTAAAACCACGCCAATGCGCCTTTAACACAAACAGCCAACTTTTGCAAACAAGACAGTTAAGTGGAGAATGGCAGCCCTCTGTAAACTCGGCCAAGCCTGGAACAAAAGCAGCTATTTAAACAGCGAACACTGAAAAGTCTGTTAAATCATCTGATTTGTGTAACCTGAGCCACACCATGTGAGGTGTTTCCTCTCCGCTGGCCAACTCTGACCACCACAAGGGTGAAGAGAACAGAGTTCCTTAGAAACGTCAACCTCTGTTTATCAAAGAGCTTTGTAAAATTACTAAAATAACATTTCAGCTACAGTGGTCGCCCTTCGAAACTTGCCAAATGCTGCTGATAACTGAATAGGTACCTCAGTAGTCCCAGTATTCCAGGAATTTCCTATCGTAAGTAGCGGGAAACACAAGTCAATGCTCAGGCACTGCAGCACCTAACGCCATGCTGGCAATCTTACACAGAGGGCATGCTGCTGTGCCCTACACCGGCATATTCAGCCCGGAGAAAGCACGATGGATTCATCAGTTGGGAAACAAAAGCAAAAGTTATTCACTCAGCAGCAGAATGGCTGACGCCTGGTTTCCTTTAAATTCCTGCCTTACATCCCCTAGATCTCCTCCTCCCCTGGTCCCAGGGGGCTCTCGCCACTGGCAGGACCCCAGGCTGCCCCTCGCGGCTGCAGGGGCAGGGTGTGTGCATCCCATGCTTCCACACACGCATCCTTCTCTCCACCAGGACACCGTTTAGGCCCTCTCATATCCTGCCACCAATTTTCACAGAGCTTGAAGAGACATCTCGCGGAGTCCCTTACCTCTTTCTGTTGAAACGGGCTATTTAAATAAAAAATTACGAAGTTTTTGGAGGGAGAACCTGCCTGGCAAGAGCATCAGTACCTATGTCTCACTTCTTTGGGAATGCAAAATGTTTTCCATCCATCCACTTAAAGGAGAGAGGAAGAAACTGCAAAAATGGACATGAGTCCACGAGAACATGAGTGAGTCGTGAACATTTTGGTGAAAATGTGCATATAAATGGGTAAACTCTGGTTCCATTAGAGACAATGACAATTCTGCCACCACCACTAGTAAGGTCAGGGCGTCGCTCTCTGACTTTTCGTGATTGACACGTTTAGGATTACAAAAAAAATGTATTTTCTATGTATTCACCTTTTTACCATTTTGCTTACTTCTTGTCCAGGAACGCACTACTATGGTAAAGCAAACATATAGTTTGAGAAACCAACCACATTGATTAGCTTTAGATTGATTTTATACATGCTCCCCGAATTTTCTTTCTGAGCTGTTAACATTTACTGGAGCCGACCTGCTCTGTGCCAGCTGCACAGCTCCAAGAGCTTCTCGTTGATAATTAAAAGTGACAGTGCTCCTTTTGGTTAAAATTAACAGAGGTGAAACTTAACAGAAACTGCCTACTCAAGGAGTCGCACCACTCTCCATTATCAGACTCTAAATTATTAACTCGCCTTAGTTTTATCATGATTAATTATTAAAATTCAGCTGCTTGTCAACATATTCATCATAGAACCGATAGATTAGCAGTGTCTCGTGCTATATTGGCTGTGCTCCGAACAGTGACCTTTCAGCAGTATTTCATGTCTCAAAAGGATTCTTGGAGTGCCACATTTTACTCAGGATAATAAAAAGAAGAAGAAGAAACAGTCACCACTACACTGGAAATTTAAGGCAAATCCTACCCTCCCTTTTATTCCAAACACCCAACTGAGTTAAGGGGGAAAACAAGAATCAAAGGCAGATGGTATGCGTCCTGCAGCAGGAGGAAGAAGGGGGTTTGTCTTATTTTTTTAGCTTTATTCCCTCAGTCCTCTTTCCTTTAGATGGAAGATCTAGAAGGACTGTTCAGACACTATGTGCTGCTGAATTGTAGCCAGGTTTGCCTCTAGTGCCGAGAGGCTACACTTGAAAGTATTCATTTCAACACATATTTCTGGCACTAAAGGCGAAAGACTTTGTCACTTGAGGAATTACTTTTTTTTTTTTTTTTTAAATAGCAACAATTACAATTCTATGCAGTGTCCTGCATATTTAACACTTATTGGAAAAGTCAGCTGAATACCACAGATTGCAATCAACATCTTTCACAGATGCCAGTCTTTTTTTTTTTTTTCCTTTGAATGTTCAGAGCTTTGCAAGTCATTAGTCCATTAGCACAAAGTTAAAGTACGCCAATCAATGTCATTTAAAGCTGTAGGTCATCTCGGGTTTTCATAAACAATCTTAAGGCTAATGACAGCTATGTACCCTTCTGCTCTCATTTTCATTTCATCTCGAGCCTTCTTTGAAACATTAGATTTGGCACTTGCAAAGAAATAAACCCACTGCAGGTGCTACTTTTCACCATGATAAAACAGAATTTATGTTCTCAAAATTCAATAGGAGACTTCAGGAAAATGCAGGATATTGTGACCTAGGTTTATTCTTAAACTTTCTAATATCCTTGGATTTACTGGAATGATTTGCAAGAAGCCATGCCAGAAAGAACTGTAACTGTTTGTCTATAAACACGTTTTATTCAAAGGTTAGAAAAAGTCTTGAGCTCCAGTTACATGACTGGGCAACAGTAAATTCAGGTCTGAGCTCCGGTCAGACGCCCTGCCCAACCTTAGGCACTTAATCTCTCAAAATGTCTCCATTTCTCCGTCTAAATGAAAACAAATCAGATCGCCTGATACGTTTCCCCTTGTTTTTCAAGACAGCACACTGGTGTAGACTATTATACTAAGCTAGCAGAGACTTAAATAGCTCTTGTGTGTTTTCCATCTACCTACTGCTTTCTGCCTACCGACGGGGAAAGGCAAGGTTGGGGAATAAAACATCTGAAATCTGAAGCCCAGACCTAGAGCTTTCCACGAGGAATGCAAAGGTCATTTGCAAAATCTGATGCCATCCTTGCACTGGCAGAAGACAGGAAAGCACATTCACTCCCCAGTCTATCAGACGTCAGGTAGCTGTGGGGAGATGCCATGGAAAGGATGGCTGGAGTCCCGGTGGAAACGTGAGTGTGGAGCACCGCGACACTGGGAACAGTCGGGTGCCCAGGGCAGGTTGGGAAGGAGAGCCAAAGACAGCTGTGCTACCTGGGAAGAAGGAAAAGGAGGAAGGGGGAAAGCTTTGCATCCTCTTCATTTAATTTCAGCTATCAAAACAATTCTTCATCAAGCCTAGTTTTATTTGAAGGTAAGGTGCTGTTATCTCGGGCGCACTGTGAGACCCTGTGTAGGAATCAAGCACTGTGCTCAGGAATAACTCCCCACCAACTCGCAGCAGCGATCCCGAGTAACTGCTTCCCTGAGCTATAAATGTGTGCTCAGACGTTGTCCATGGGCTCTAACTGGCAAGATCAGTGAGAGACACAAGGAGTCCCTTTAGGGCTGGGTCTGGAGGACCATGCAAGGACACAAGGGTTGGGATAATGATTTTCCCCAGCACTTGTTGCAGAGTCGTCATTTTATCTCAGCTTCGGCAACAAAAGAATCCTTGGGGAAGGGAGGGAGAATGGGTACTGATATAAAATCTATATTTTGTTTCATTCTTTATTAGGTTGGCTGGAAATTTTAGACTTACTCCTTTTGCTCCCTCCTGAAGGAAAATTGGCATAGTACCCATACTGAAAACGATTTGATGAAATAAGCTTATTTCTCCGAAACTTTTGCCAGTTCTTTCTTCAGATCAAAGATATAAGTTCCGACTCAGAAATGAACCCAACAGGCAGAACGCTCAGTGGGTGTCTTTCAGTTGAAACTGAAATTCAGGTCCCTGGTCCGAGTCAGACGGAAGGGAGACTCGAACCTGTCACGCCTGAACACCCAAACCCATGGGTGCTGGCTGCTCTCTAGCAACTAATTCTCCCATGAACAGCTTTGTAATCCTCAATGTCCTCTTTGATAGGTCTGTAGTTTCTAGCCCTACTAAAGCCCCTCATTCCATCTTTGCAACAGATGAATGTCCCTACAGGTTTCTTTTTTAATGCCAGAAAAGTATGTATTTCAAAAACAATATAAGAAAGGGCATGACTGGAACAAAACCTGAAAGGAAAGAGGAAGGCATCTCCCAGTGGACATTAAAGTGATGTAGAGATGTTCTCTCTAGATTCTCCTCACCACTTTGGTAAAAGAGCTGAGCAGGAAGGCAGAGCCATTTCTGCGACAGTCTTGCTTGAGTCCGAGCCTTTCGGTGTTCATAGCATGCCGTGTGTTGTCCACTTCCTCAAGGCCTTGAAATAACCGCTTCCTGCCTAGGAGGTTTTTGCTACCATTCCATCTTTATCAGAATGAGTGCGTCAAGTAAACGCCAGCCTCCTTTCTAACACACACCAACTCTCCACCTCTCCTGCTAATTTTAACTACAGAAATGTTTCTTAAATACCATGGATTTGCTTTGCCTAACACCCCTCACCAAACCAAAGCACCCTAAGTAAAACGGGTGTTGTCCATGGAGTTACTCCAGATGAGGCAGCAGGGCAAGGAAAAACACGCCGCTGTGCAGACTGAGCATGCACCAGGTTCGAACTCTGTTTTCAAGGAGGCTGGAGAGCTGCCAACTTTTTTTTTTTTGAATGTATTTTGTTCCTGTCTCCTTTTTCCTTCCTTCCCTCCCCCTTTCAGTACAAGGAATAACTTTAAATTATCTTGCACCAAGAGAATAAATAAATTGTCTATTCTTGATTATACTCTTCTTAGAGCCTGAAATAATCTCACTTCCCTGTGATTTGGTAGGTCACCGTTTGATCCCTCATCCCTTAGGAAAACGAAAGGTATTAGTTTTGACCGGGTAGATGAGCAAGAGCTTCTATCAAGTACAAGAGCTAAAATTTCTTTTATTAACCCTGAAACAGCTCTCCCTGGTCTTTCATTAGGCCATTTAGAGGATGATGTGAAAGGGACGGTGAATCCTCTCCACCATCACTTTCCAACACCGGCAAGTAGTGGCATGCTGATGGCATTTGTTGATTACTAGGGCATTCAAGGCAAAAGGAGAGTTTTGCCATAATGAACCCCATGTTGTGTGGAGGAACATGTGAGAAGAGAAGGACTCATCAACTACATGGCTTAGCTGGACAAAAACAGCCTATACAACCTTTACAAAAACTAAAAGAGGAGTGGAGCCAAATGGAGAGAACATAGAGATGCCATTAACCACAGCCTAGTACAAGTATCCTTCAGGTGGATCTGTGGGGTTCTCCGTATTACAATTTCACTTTTGGCTGTTCAGCTACATGGAAGAACCTTAAAGCCATGAATGGCCCAGGAAGATCCCTGAGCTGGGAGCTCTGGCTTGGCTCTGCCCCACCTTGTTGGAGCAGGTGGGGACAGCTGCAGAGCTGGGCACTCGTGTCCTTCTCCAGCTCAGCCCCACCACTGGGACCCGCACAGCATGACGTCAATTGTGGTAACCCCAAATCAGACTCCAGCAGCCAGAAGGGCAAAGTTAGTCGATCATAAATACTACAAAGTTACTGTTCCCAAGCCTTCTGCATCCCCACATTCTAATGTGGGAATCACATGCAAATCAGTGGCTTTGTCATCCAAAGTTGTCGTACATGTAATGTAGCAAAACTACCGCTAGCAGCCTTACCTAGACCTAAACCTGGATTACATTGTCTTCATCTGCTGGTGTTGAGTTACAGCAGCTGAAACTTAGGTGTCTCTTATACAGGTAGCAGTCCGCAGGAGGTAGGTCTCACATTTCCAGCTGTTTGCCCCTCCTTCCACCACACCACGCCCCAGAGATTAACACATCAGACTGCAAGTATTTCCCTCCACGGGAAGCAGGATCACACTCTAGATCTAAGGCTCCCAAGTCCTCTCCAGCCTCCAACAGACCCACTCATTCCTCACTCCCAGCTCGTGCCTTTCAGAGCTCCTCCGCAAGCTATTTTCTCCACCACTTGTGAAGGGTTAAGGGCCACCCATCAGCAGGACCACCCAGCAGTGCCAAAGCTGAGGAGCACTGACGGGTCACAGAGAAGCCAGTTGATGGCAAATCATTGCCATCAAAAAAACCCAACCGTTGTTCCAAGTGCAAAATTGCCCACCATCCACCATTAACCTAGGTTACAACAGTTATTTCATGCACCAGCCTAGGCTTTGGTACATGGTATTTCTCAGCAGAAACCACAATTCTCAGCCTGCTCCACCCTCTTCTCCATCTCTCCACGTCGCCCCACACTCTACAGAGAGCAATTCCCTGATAATCAGAATCAAGCGTTGACATTATGAACCTTTTCATTACTTGTGGTGTATTGCTGGTTTGTAAAATATAGATTAAGCACAGAGTCATGCTGTGCTTTACACCAGGCTAGTGTTGTTACATGTTTATTAAGAAAGTGATTTAAAAGGGAGATCATGCAGTGAATTACCGATCCTGCACAACCTACTAAAAACTGGGTGATGAAACAACATAATCATCATACATCAGCTTCCCATTACCTGATTTAGGGTAATTTGTATTCTCTGCTTCTGTGCAAACAGAACGTCACTTACTGCACTGTCAAACTTTATTTTAAGAGTTAAAAGGTGGGTTTATTATTCATAATGCTAACAATCGGGAGC
The DNA here is from genome assembly GCA_013398915.1 of Dromas ardeola. Lineage (NCBI taxonomy): Eukaryota > Metazoa > Chordata > Aves > Charadriiformes > Dromadidae > Dromas > Dromas ardeola. The sequence goes on along the minus strand of VYZM01002523.1, from coordinate 597,219 downwards.
AACTAAAATGTTCCATATGCCAGAAATCAAAACCTGTTACCATGGAATTGGTTACAGGAGATTTAAAGCAAATTAAAGCTCTGACAACATTAGTTTTAGACTGGGAAAGCATAAGAAAGAAGAGTTGCACAAAGACTAATTCTATGCATCTGCTCCTGCAGGCTGTTTTTGTATTTCAAATGCATATTGAAAGATAGAAAAGTTAATTATTTCTCTGGGCTAGGACAGCACACATGCGAGATGGCGAGCACGTGAGATGGCAAGTGCATGCTGGTGCGTGCACCAGAGTCAGATGGCCCTGGTTTTGTCCTCTTTCCGCGTTTTTGGTAGGACACCTGCCAACACCCGTAGGCAACTGCCACCCAAGGCTTTTGTGGCTCTCCCATTCCTGACATCCGGTCGGGAAGTGTTTTGAAGACCAGTAAACCACTCAGCCCTGGTCTCCTCTTCATAAATAATTCCTCTTGGCCATTGAGGAAGACTAGATCTGGCTTTCAGCTTCATTATGGTTACTTGAGAGCACTTTCTGCTCCAGCGTCTTCACAGGCAGCCTATTCCTCTGTGGGAAATCCTAGTGGGCTATGGGGAGTGGTGAAAGAGAGCTGTCAGCAGTGACTGCTCGCCTAGCTGGAAGCCACACTCTTGTGCACTTTTCATGCAATCAATCATGAAGGAAAGGTCAACAGACAGCTTTCAAATAACCGATCCATTTAACTACTGACATTGATCTGGGCCAGAGAAGTGGAGCTGGTGGGGGGAGGGAGGAAGGGAGGGTTCAGTGGTCAATCAGGGGAATTCTAAACCCCTTTCAGCCTAATGGGAAGACTAAACACAGTCCGAAGATTTCTGCTTTAAATCTCACAGTGATTTGCCTACTGCATTACAGGACCTTTACACGGATGTTTTAAAAAGTGGAGAAAAGAAAAAAAACCAACATTATTTTCCCACATAAAATTAAATACCTAAACCAGAGGAGATCCATCTTTCACTGCATAATGCAGCATGTACTAGTGAGTGTGATGGGTGGGATAGAGCAAGAACAGAGAAAGCCCCTGGCGTGATTCCAGGGCCCACAAAACTCCAGCTCTTTTTGCTTTGGCAATAGTTTGGAAGACATTCTTCCTCCCATCCTAAGCATGTCCACCAGTGCAACCCAAAGCAACCTGTCACCAACCATTCTGGAGAACAGTTAATTACCTTCCGACTAAAAGAAACAAAAAAAAACCCTTCATAATTGCCAGCTTATGGCTTTCTGACCCTGAAACCTGTTCTGAAGAGACAACATCTTGCAAGAAATCTCACAGGAACAAAGCAGAATATGTCACTGGTCATTCACTACCCAGGCTCAGTTCCAGATAACTCGGGTCCATAATCTCTCATTAAGAGTCCTACAGCCTCCAAGTGACATTCTGTGCGGGGTGGATTTTACTCTCACTGCATATACACCACTGAGCGTAATGCTGAGTGCGTACCCAGGAGAAAAAGAGCAGGGAGAGAGAGAGAGAAAGCACATTTGCTCTTCCCTCTTAAGGCCATGATCCCAGAAGCATCCAGCTACTCCTGGATCCCAAGCTGCGCTCCCAGAACTGCTTCCACACTACTTCACGTGAACTGCATCACCCGCATAAAGGATACATACATTTCATCAGCACCTATAGCAACTTGGCAGAGCCTTTTGGTGACAATACTTTGGAATTTATCTAGACCAGGGCTTCAACAACTGAATTCAGTCTCTTGCCAGATCAAGCACTTCATTTCACTGTACTTCAAATCCCCATCAATAACGTGGAAAGACTACCACTTCCTTACCTCGCAGGCATGTAGTAGGATAAATATATGGATTATGATACACTGAGTGATAATGATAATGAAGCATAAAAGACAGACAGCCTGACCAAGAGATAACTGAAATCAATGGAAGGATTCCCTCTGTATTAATTGGGCTTTGGCTGTAGTCCCCATTTAAAGGGAACAAGGCGCATGGGGATTTCTTGGTCCCTAAACTGGAGGTATAGAACAATTCTCTGAATCCCATAGGAGCTGTTTCTCAGTCAAGTGTGGTAAGAAAAGAATCTCTGCATGAGACACTACTATAAAAAAAAAAAAAAAGAAGACATGAAATGCTGTGCATGTTTATGTATGTGTGTCAGGGGAAAAGATATTAAATTCAAGGGGAAAAAATAGAATTAGATATCAAAACCAGGATTAAACCATAAAAATCTATCCACTATGGAGAATCCAGTTTGTAAGATAATCTTTTCTATAAAAGGCAGAATATTAAAGTAAATAACTCAGAAAAGCCCAGGAGAATCTGAGCTTTCAGTAACCAGCCAGATGGAGAATCCAATATAGGCAAGAGCACCGCATGCCACACTTCATATGTCTAAGAAAAAAAAAAAAAGCTATTTCTGGGGGACGTTATTGCTCTTCATGGTTTTCTCAATTATTTCTTCGTTCTGCTCCTCCCCATGTGCATCAACACCACTATTAGTAAAGTCAGCCATTAGCACTGAAAAGTGTGATTTTGTTGCAGCACTAATCACAAGGTTCCTACTCTCTGCCGCAACATGGAGAGGCCCCAGCTCTTTGCTCTGACTCCCTGCCGCGCTGCGATCTGTAAATACATTTCTTGGACCAGAGCAAGGAAGCCAACCGAAAGGTACACATCCATCTGAATACGCTTTTCAGTCTTCATTTTGTCCAAACAGAGAGGGCTGTTATTTTGTCCTTTTCCAGGGGAGTCTACACAGGCAGGCTAGAAATGCTGACAGACTCTTTAAGGGAAAAGCTGGTGCTGATGACAGCCTGCAACTGGTACCACCACGCTCCAGCTCCATCTCCACATAACCCTTCCCGCCTCCACCCAACCATCACACTACAAATTTACCAATGGATGTCACTTGCATTTCTGAAAATCTGAACACAGTACGTACTCCAAAAAATGAACCCCATGTATTTAACTTGCAAAAAATAGCCCCTAGCTTTACCGTGCCTTAGTCTTTTAGGAAAGAGCACAAGCTCACAGGTTTTGAGAGGCACCAAGAAACGCTGTAGTATGCTGCCAGTCCTCATAAGCACACAAGCAATAAGCAAGGGATTGCAGCTACTACATTGCTATGTTGTTTCAGAAATGTATTTATTCTATTCTATGTAAATTCTCTTTGCTTTATTTTATTTATTTATAATGAAAATAAAACCCTTTGTGGTAAACTGAGGTTCTGAGTCTTAATTAAACCTACAGGCTGCAGGAACACATAATAAAACTGTTCTTAATTCCAAAGCACAGAGAAGATAATGCAAGAGGAATCACAACTCCACAGTACAAACCATTTAAAACCCAATTAAAAGCAGACATAGGCCAAGCTAAGCAGGAAGATGGTACCCCAGAGGAAATAAAGAAACAAACTCAAATTTTTGGCATATTCATTTTAAATGTACTTTTTTTTCTAAATACCCCTTTAGACTTGGTATCTAAATGTATTTGAAGATCACAGTCCTAGCTATCTCCAGCCAGCTTGCATCTACCATTCTCTGAAAAGCCCCACTAGAATCAGTGGTCTAATTCTGGATTTCCTTCCACCTTGTGTTAATTATTTACATGCATAGAGTTCGTGCGAGCTGATCTTCAGCATCACAGCGCAAGCATCAGCAGAAACTCCCACCTGATCTATTATGTGACTAAGACAAGAATCATTACGCTCTGGCACAAGGTTTTATCATCAGCTTTTATCTAAACAGTGATAATATCTGCTACATTATCCCACAGGGGCAGAGTTCTGTTTTATGCAACAGTTCAAGGTTGCATCTTTTTGGCTGATGTGTCGCAGTCAAGAAGGGCACGGACAGGGAGACCGATATAGGAATATAAAAGGGAACATAAACATGTTCAGAACAAACAAATAACCAAATAGGCACGTACTTTACTGAAATATACCCGTGTTACTCCTAAAACATAGTTCAAAAATATATATATAACTGTTTAGTGTGAAAAACAGAAATCAAGCTTAAGTGATCCCCAGCTCTTCAGCTGGATAAACAACAACTCGTCCTTATTCTGATTAAGGAGAGCTATTACGTGTTTTTCCTGAAGCTATTATTCTGCTAGGAGCATGCTGTAATTTACAAGTCCCTACAAAAATGTCCCCTTAATGAAATGAATAGGAAATTAATGCTGTCAGGCAGAAAGCTTTTAGCTAATAGTTTCTAACACTTTCCTCTTTGAGAAATTGGAGAGCAATTTTCATTTACCAGTTATCTAAAGGTGAAAACAACCTGTGGTTTCACTGATAGCACCTTGATCCTCTTGTCAGACATTTTTGGTTTGGGGATAGCATACAGCAGTCGTTGAAGTCTTCTGCCCAGCAACACTGACAAGCAGGATGTGCCTGGACCCAAAGTGACAAGACTTTCAGGAAACAGCATCCCACTTAAGGCACAAACAGGTCTAAGATCCATTCCTATTCCTAATATGATCAAAAGAAGTTGGGTTTAAAACTCCCACCGTCTCCTATGCATCAATGGAGATGTTAGGTAAGATCATGGCGAGACCAAAATGTACATTTGTCACAGAACAGTGGAAGGGTTGACTCACACTGAGACCCAGAACAGTAGGCATGTTGCACAGAAGTAGCAAGATCAGAGAAATAATGACTTTACAATGGTCCACAGAGATGTCATGGAAAAAATGGCAAGACTAAAGACTGAGACAAGAACTGATGAAATCATCCTCAACCAGCATTAAGAGCAATTTAACATGTTCTAGTTTCACCCTGTTTTCTTATTCAGAAAACATAAAAGTATGCTGAAGGACTTGAGTACCCCTCCTAACACTCACACAACTCGGGCTAGGTCCTGGGCTAGTGAGTGGGGTCTCACAGCCATAGGAAAACACCAACAGTTTGTACCTGGATCCCGAAACTTCATCTTTGAACAGCACCTGTAGCATTGGGAACGAGAGGGTGAGGCGACCATCAAGAACGAGATCAGGCTCTAAAGCAGAAGTGTGCAGGTGATTCAAGGATGCAACATCTGCTGCTGTCAAACCAACAGCACGCACCACAGAGCCACATCACCCCATCTGCTGCCTGTTCTTACCATGGGAGTGTGGAACGCCAGCTGGCAGGCACACCCTGGAACCAGTTATTACCTCACACTGACATCATAACAGAGACATTCTGAGTGTGAAAGTACCATCAGTGAGACCAGCGGTCTCCCTTTCTGTCCGAGGAAAGGTGGCACGGAAGGAAGGGTACCGCTGGCCGACTGAACCCGCACCAATGCCAACAGGCCGTGGTGCTCAGGCACGGCTGGTAACGCTGAACCCGCAGTCTTTGAGACGGAGACAAAAAGCCACGTCTCTCCCATTAGGAAAAGGTAGGTAGGGAAGGACACAGGGAGCACTGGCTGTGCTTCTCTCCTGTTAATTCTTCTCTCGGGAGCCCTACTTTGAAGCACTCTTGAATTACATGCCTGACACTCGCTTTGAACACGTTCTCAAAGTGATGAATGTCCCCTTAACCGACTTTTTATTTTGAAATACATTATTATATGGCCTTCTAGCGAGATGGAGTTGTCAGCCACGTGAATGACAACCCCTGGCAGAAGACCAGCTCGCAAACCCCCTCTTCCCACAGTCACTTGCACAAACCTTACAGCTGAAACAAAAGCAACTAATTAATCATCACTCACACGTCATCTAATAGAAAATGGTTCCAGCAGATGTAGAAATAAACAGACTATTGACGAATTTTTCTTCTTGGGAAGCAGCGAAATTTTTTTAAAGAAGACGAGAGACTAAATGGTACCACGGCTGTGCCCAGCTTATAACCAGGGATGGCTTTTCCCAGCTTAAGGCTTGATACAACTTTTCAAATATGGCATTTGCTATCAGTTTGTAAAAAAGACAATCTTGAAAGTGAAAAATTTACTACACTACGTTATCCACTATGCACTTTTAAATTATATTAGGAAACAATCTATCAAAGACCTTAAACATTAGCTTGACTCTTTGGTCAAGAAGCCAGGAATTTCTGACATCTAAGAGAGGATACAAAGACTAATGTTACGCAGGACATTTAAGTACAAAATAAGGAGGGCTCTGATGCAAAGCAGCAGACAATCTTTCCAGGCTGCACGTATCATTGCTAGGATACCCACAGACCAGCTATCACACTTATGGGATTGTTTCACATCAAGGAAAAAAAAGGCGTGGGGGCAAAGACCAGACCCCGAGCCTTGGATCTCTGTGCTCGGAGCCATAATTAGGGGAACTCAGGTCACGCTTCCTTTCTTTCTCGCTATCACTTTGGACCAAAGGATCTGTCCTTCTGCTCTTCATTTCGGCACACTTCACAAAGGAGACCCCAGGGGGCAGGGGATGGTTTCTCACAGAACAGCCTTATCTTTACCATCAGAGCTGTCTCCTGGAAGAGGTCGATTTTGCAGGGAGAGGAAGGACTGGAAGCTGGACTCCCTGGCAGTGCTCAGATCATTAAAATTCCCATTTAAAGAAACCCCACGCTTCTTCCAAAACTGGGAGAAAAAAGGCAAGCATCCTGACCAGTTCTTGGAAAGGCAGGCCCCATTCTCAATTAATTCCCTTTGTCACAAGGATGCTTAATTTCCTAGTTGTGCAGGCTGCCCACCCCTCACCTGAGCAGACTCGCTGAGGCCAGGAGAACCAGTCCCTTGGGGCAAGGCTGAACTCTCTACGTGCTGAGTGCTGTGAAGATGACACCCTCTTTAGATAGTTTCTGCTTCTGCTGTGTATCTTGCCGAAGCACCAGTATCAGAGCATCAGCAGATCTTTTTTTCCAATAGACACCCATCAAGTTCAGAGGGAAGGGCAGACCTGCACAAAGACCTACTCGCTGGTATAAAATACCCAGGTCCACTGAAACCGGTGTCACCAGAGTCCAACAATGGTCTGGTGGGTGGGAAATTAAACTCCTTGAAATAGTAGCCGCAACAAAAATGAAGGCTTCCATCTCCATGCTCCTTTGTTTTCTAAAAGCACCCAGTTAAATTGAAACTTCAATGTAAAAATAAATTTTTCCCTTACGTTACAGGTGTGTAGAAACCGATCACACAGGAAAAGAACACGAAGCCCACAGAATCAAGTCTACCCCCTTTAAATTTTTTTCAGCTTCTCTTACTTGCATCTGTTTCTGTGTTTTCAGAACCCCCTCCCTGTTCACAATAAACATGTCACCCTCTTTGTCTCACTGCAATTCACATATTGGTTTTGATAGCTTTGCTCTACAACTTATTCCATATGTTTGCTTCCCTCTGAGTAGAACAGTTCCGCCTGACTTCCCTTTTGCTCTTAATTTCCTAATAATTAGACTGACTGCATAGCTCATTCTTTTTTCTTTTTTTTTTTAAATAAAAAAAAAAAACAACACACAATGCCATGTGAATAGATTCTAGTGGTCTACTTTATCCTTATCATTTTCAGCTTCTATTCTGTTAATGCGCTTGTTAGGTCATATCAAATTGTTCGCTCCAAAAAGAGATAAATGTTTCCCTTATTTTTGCCTCATTAAAATAATTAAACCAAGAAAAGCAGAGACAAAAAGAGAATAGGTCTCTGGCCATCCACTCCTCCCATTTTTGAGTGGAGGCCAACTGCAGTCAGTTCTCAAAAAAAAAAAAAAAAAAGAAAAAATCATCAATGCAAATCTGAACCCTTTATTGTCCCTGAGGTCTAGTTTAGAGCCTTCAGTAATAACACCAGTTCTTTGGATCTATATCCTTCCGTTTTACTGATGAAACCTGTAAATAACCTGTATGCCAGCCTAACATTTTTAAGGATGTTTTGCTGCAATGGACATTAAATTCTAGCTCATTCCGAATGAAGAACACCACAGTCAAGATGTGGTTTAGTCTAGTTTCTATGGTTTAGTCTTTATTATATCCACCTTTTCCGTGATGATACTGCATCTTGCAGTACACTGCGTTTCCTTTGCGTTTACCTCTTGTCCTTGAAAGCTATGGCTAGAACAGAGCAATTCCATGAAGGATCTGGCCTACAAGACCAAAATCCCATCAATTCTGTTTGTTTATATTTGATTGCGCTGGTAGTCTAAAACAATGACAGCTACAGTGAACCCTACCATGCCCATCATTCACATCTTTTCACAAGAACATGTCTTAAAACTAACCACACTGGCTTTCTCCATCAGCTTCTTTCAAAGGCACACGGACAACCCAGCGCTACATCTGAGACCGGGATCACAATCTGCCATCTGTGCAATTCAGAACAGATCCAGGAGAGCTCCAACTGTTCCCCTGGTTATCTTACCCACCCCTGGAAGATGGGAAGGCTGCCCAGATGCAGAACTCATAGAGCTCTCCTTGGACACGGGCTCTCAACCTTGTGAAAAAGAAAATGCTTCACTACCTGCCCTTCACTCCCCTCCTGTCTCATGCCAACACACAGGCACGGAGTAGGTAGCACATAGCATAGAACTGTTGGATCAAAACCCTGTGTTTATGTATTTGAAAGTTCATATAAACATTTATGCAAAAGAAAAAAAAAGTGCATAAAACCTAAACCCTCTTTTTTTCTCGTCAGTGCTGCCTCTCAATGGGTAAGAGGGACTTTCCTTCTATCATTCTTCCGGCCTTCTTTAGAGAAATGACATTTTTCAGCTGTAATACTCTCCACCAAACCCTCCAAAGGAATTTCCTACCAAATTTCCCCCCAGCAGACCCCCAGCAACCCAAGCCCGCAGCTGCTGTATTCTTCACCCTTTTCTTTTAAAGGGGGAAAAAGGTATTTCTGTTGTTCAGAACATCTTCCTGATCTCCAGAGAACTGACTGCACTTATTTCCTTCCAGACTGCTAGAGAAGTATAACCAGAAGGACCATCTTACTGGCTTATTGTCAGTTTACCATCAAAAAAGTAGCCATCGCGCCTATCTTGGAAAAGGCATGCAGGCAGGTGTGAAAACGGGACACGTGTACAACAGAGGACCAAGAAGAACTTTACTACCTATGAAAACACGAGTGAGCAACTACGGGCTCTACACACCTAAGCCCAGCTTGCAGAGCAGAGCAGCTTTGGCATCAATACCATCAATACCAGCTTCGCCAGCGGTTTTGACGGAGCCGCAGGGGTGAGGCAGGCAGCGGGAGGCAGGGGCCAGGGGCTGCGGGTCCCCCTTCGGACGGCGCTGCTGCCACAGACCTTGTGCCGCGGGGTCACAACCGGCCTCGCCGACCTGTGGGCATCCATTCGTGGTCTGGTCATTATCAGCAGCTGTATTGCAAGACCGCCTAGGGGCGCTGGCCATGAAGTAGGACCCCCCCACCTCATGCTAGAACTGGATAAACCCAATGCTACCACCCTGGCCCCTTTCCATCCCTCTCTTTGCAAAGCATCAGCTACCTCATTCCCTTTAGGTTTTATAGAAAGAAAAATAGTTGTTGGTGGGTTTTTTTGGTTTGGGGTTGGGTTTTTTTTGGCCTTCTCACCTTGTTTGCTCTCAGATTAGCAAATAAACAGATTTTGCATGAAATTACACTAATTAATGAGAACACTTCTCATGTTTTGGCTTTATTTCAGCCTTGAAAACTTGGTATGAAGTGGCTGGGGGGTGGTTCACAACTGTTTTTTGCTTTTTTTCTCCGCAGCGTCTGGATTTCTTTCAGAAAACAGGCACCCTAGCACAAAAACAGTTTGCCATAGCCTCTCACTTACTACAAAAACAGAAGGAAAAGAACCGCCGCACAAATCTGCTGTTACATGGCTTGTCATCCCCCCGCTTCTCCCCTTCTCAAGCCTGCGCAAAGCTGTCCCGGCTCGCGCCTGGCCGCAGATCCATCACGCTGAATATCTCTATTGTTCCCAGGTTGAAAAGCATCTTTGCGGAGCTCACGTTGTTAACGGTGCTCCCGAAACGCCAGAACACATGTTAAGCACTGTCAGCCCCTCTGCCTTTTGAAATACGCCTTTGCACAGGGCATCTTTCAAAACAATAAATCCTGAATATTTAAAAGTGTGCGGCCGGGGAGGAAAAACCAAGCTTCTCCACAGCCAATGATTCCACCGTAGGGGCTTATTTCTTCTTTCTTGACCTTGCAGTAATGAAGTTAAGTGTTTTAGAACAAATGGGAGACAAGGGTGCTGCCAAAAGTCAGCGATGGAGTTAACGGCCCCTTTGTCCGTTACCCAGATTTGACTCTGAATCATTCCTTGGCCCCAAACAACCCCCGGGCCACGTGGTGTGAGGAGTGAGCGGTGGAGGAGGCCTGGGGAGCACCGATTCAGAGGAACAAGAGGCTGATTCAGAGGAACTGGAAGGGATCCCAGAAAAACAAACGGTGGAAAAGCTTCAGCCACTGAGCTGGGACTTCAACGAGCCTCTTGAAGAGGACACTGGTACAGCCGGCTCCGGGCGAAGGCTGCCGGCAAGCCATAGAGCCAGTGCCAGCCCCGCCGCCGGGGAGCGTGTCCCCGTCGGTACGACATGCCTCCTCTTCGGGCCATCATCTTTTGACGTGTTTTCAGCGAGCAAAACGCAGGCACGACGGCAAAACATCAGGCTGCCCGGACACAAGGCTCCTCCACCGGCACTTCGCATTTGGGGTCTACTCTCGGGAAAGCGCTTACTCATTTCGCTCCACAGGAAGCGACACAGCCCCACTGCCTCAAGAATAATTTATTGTCATTAATAATAATACACTGATACAGGACTTTTCATCCCAAAGGATCAAAAAAGCAATTTACAATCTCAAAGCAATTTTCAGAGCGGAATAGTTTGTGCTTTAAGGCACGCTCTGCAGTCATGTACGGAGGAGGTGTGCCATGCTGTTGACTCCAGTGGCACCCCCCCGCGGCACCCCAGGGAGAAGAAAAGGTGGCAATGGGTGAACTAAACGCCGCAGGGGATGTAAAGCCATCCACTCCACTGAATCCAACGGCTTGATGCCATTAAGGCCACACTCCCCCATCCTCTGGGCAGGGGATGCGACCCTCCATGGGTCAATCGGTGCAAAAGGACGCAGCGATGGACCAACCAATGGAGGTTTCAGAAAGGAAAGGAGAGTGAAAGCAGACCAGAGAGAGACCGGCGGTTCCTGCACTCGTGCTTCCTTTGCTGCCCAAAGCTAAAATGCAGTGCTTGCTGAACACCAGTAGTTAAAACATCAGTATGCCCTTGATGCTCTTGTATCTCTCAGGCTGGAAAAAAAAAGATGGCAGCAACAAGAACTCTTTTTTGGTTGTGATTTCACATTGCAACCCGGGTGCCAGGTCTCTCTTGCACAGCAAACTCTGACTACAAAAAAATTAGGCAAAAATTAGAAAATATAAAGCTGCACAAATATTAGCAAGTTGGTACAGGTTTAGAGTAAGGTCTTTCTTCTGTATACCTTCTATATCTTCCTTCCCTGAGCGCTTAACGCATAAGCTGGAGAGATAAAAACCTAACTTTTGCTTAATGACCACACAGAGGAAAGGGTAACACATCTCTCTGGGGAGCACCGGTCACATATGGAATTTTTCACCAGAGGTCACTAAACTCAAATCTAATCTACTTTACTAATGACTCAGATGTATTAGAGTCTACTGTTGCTTGGTGGCTTACAAGTAAAATCATTTTTCGATCTCAGATGACATTTTTGCACGTACCAGTCTCCAGCTTATATAGACCTTGTAAATCGCCAGCTGCAGCGAGGAGGGCGAGGGCTAAAGAGTGAAAAGAGTCTCCCTTCCCAGATGACCCATGTGGATCTGGACTGGAAGGTGGGATCTCCATCCTCCTGGCATGACCCTCACATACCTCTTCTTCCAGTCTCCCTCCTGAGCCCTCTTTCTTTATTTTTTTCTGTACCCAATCCTCTTCTTTGGGTTTCTCCTTTTACAATGCAAGTACACTTTCAGGTCTCCGATTTAAAAAAAAACAACAACAAAACAAAAAATCAACCAACCCTGTTTGCACTTCCCCTCATCACGAACACAGATCTCTCTTCTCCATGTCTCACCCCTTAGCCTGTTGGGAACACAGTTCATATAAGAGCTCAGAAATTAAAACAGATGAAATGAGGTTAGAGGATGAGGTCAGGTGGAGAAATCCCCATTGCTACTAAACGCAGCTAGTTTTCATTACGGCGAAGTGAAATGGTGCTAAAAATAGGTCTGAGTACGAAGCATTGTCAGTACCAAGGCTCCTAGCACTGCTAACCCAGGGAATTAGTTTATGAATTTTCCCAGTGCAGATAGAGCCTTAAAAACACACTTCTGTGATCTTCTTTGGAAAAAAAAAAAGAAAAGAAAAAAGAAAAGAAAAAAGAAAAGAAAAAAGAAAAGAAAAAAGAAAAGAAAAAAGAAAAGAAAAAGACCATGTCAAATATTCATAGAGCCATGAGTCTTTCTACCTTGAGGGCAGGTAAGATAAACAAGCATGCCATATATCAAGTTGTATTCTGGAATGGAAGAATCTACCCTTCTTTGCATGCTACCCAGCTCGCATCTGTGAATTCTTTTATTTACAAGACTACACTGAAATTTTCATTAAGCATTTGGGGATTTAAGGAATCATTTGTGTATTACAATCAATAGCAACTTGTATCATTCACTGGCAAGTCACTCTAATAGCATTATACAAAATGTTTCTACCATACTGAATGAGTGATGATGGTATAAACCAGTTTTGAGGAAACTTTGATTGCATTAAGTGCAGGGTTGTTATTTTATTCTTAAACAGTCTTTACCAGCATCAAAGGGATATAATTGAAATATGTTGCAATGATTTCAAACGCTGATGGCTGCTGACATATGATTTTACAAACACGCAGACAGAAATTAGGATAGCAGAGGCTATTACAGCTACAAATAAACTTTTAAACAATTTAGGAATACATTAAAGGAAGGCAGAAAGCTCAGAGGACCGAGCAGCTGACTCTCACGGCTTCTGATGAATAGGTAATGATAGATAGTGCAGCAGAGCAAGAGTACGCTTGCTGCCTGGCAGAGCGGGTCTGGAAAAGCCAACAGTCTCCCCACCCCCAAATCACTACAGGTAAGACCTGTAAAACCAGGCTCCTGCCTGCATTGCACAGCCACGGAACTCCCAGGGAACCTTCAGGTTTTGACCACCAGCTTCCATGGTGGTCGAAGTGTTTCACGCCTGCCTTGCGAGCCCTGGGCCCAAGGGGGTGTCCTCCCGGGACAGGATGGTGGTCCATGCGTGTGTCCCCAAAGCTCCTGAATGCTGAGTCTTGCTCTACCGTGAGTGCCCCGTGTGATATTTAACATGAATGCAAGCTGGGGCCTCCAGCCGTAGCAAAGGGAGTAGCAGTCCCCTGCCTTGTGGTGGAAAGGGAAGAATCAACGGCTTCCTTTAAGGATATAAAGCCTTAAGCATTTGCTGATATTGCGTTCAAAGCACACTACCAACACAGTGCCAGTAATGAAACTCTATTTTCACTGCAGTACGATGGAAATTACTTTCTAAATCTGTGCATTCCTCATTAGTGTATACGTGTGTGTGTCTATATATATAAATATTTTTCTATAATCTCCAAGAACATCTGAAATGAGCAGAAGAGACAAGTTTCTTTCTCTCCACGCTGACCAGGGACTGACACACCACCCCTACCAAAGTCCCATCAGGAGCCACCCTAAGAACCCTCCTCTGCTTTCGGGTCTTCCCTTCTGGGCTAGCCAGCCAACAGGGATGCTAAGTAACCTCTACCCAACGCTCCTCTACACTCTTCTTCTCCAACAGGGTCCTTTATGCCTTCCCACAGTACCAAAACAGCTTTCAAAAACTTCATTATTTCTGGTGGAGTCACACTTTGTATGCTATACAAATATGTATTTCTGTTTTTAAACAAGAACAAAAAAAAGAAAAAGATGATGATTTCCAGCGGCTAAGAGTTTTTTATACTGGTTTATGGTATATGCTGCTGAGATATGTATTATACATATAATAACTGACAGGTTGTTTCACTTTGTTTTTCAATCTAGGCTTCTCTAAGTTCGTCCTCAAAGGAATAAATAAAACTCCCTCCCCAAATTATTAACAAATAATATATACTCTGGCCAGATTTTCAAATTGCACTAAATTGCACAGTAACATTGATTTGAATGCGGTTACAGCAGTTTACATCACTGCAAGACCTGACTGAAATTAATATTTCAGGCAGTTTAGTAATACTGGTACAGGCTATTCCCACTTGTTTAATAGCCACAGTTAAGTGTAAATTTGCAAATAATAAATGCGTTAATGACTATATTTATATGCACATGCTTCTATCAAAACTACTAATGAGGCCTGAAGCACAATAACAAACCAGCAACAAAGCTGAATATTCACGCCAGCGCGTTAAGAGCAGACAACTTCCCACGCTCACCCACAAATGCAGATGCTTCCAGAGAAAACGGGCGCCAGGCGGGTGGGGAGAAAGGACGGATTTGGGGGGACGATACATACAGACTACCGTGTGTTTTAATAGTATCATACCCTCCCACCGCAGCAGTTTTCTTGTGGTCCAGCACAGGCTGCAGCAGGGGTAGGAGGGGTTGGCACCGGGGCAGCTGCCTCGGGTCAAATGACGTATCGTTCTACACTAAATATGGGATGGGATGAACAAGATATACATATTTACACTATCCACATAGATACAGCTTCAAAATATCGTTCTAATATTAGTTGTATGAGAAGGCTTCTCAAAGACCTGTTACCTGTACAAACAAAGCTCCCAGCATCTCAGACCACAAAATCCCAGTTGCACCGACAGGCAGTAATCCTTGCAACCTTTTCAGCAAAGTAAAATTTCATCTCGTTAGCGGAAAATTAAATCAAAGCATGTCCTTCTGCTTAAGTGGACAGCAAGGGATGGTGCAGAACTCGTTCCCGCTCTGCCACCCCCGAAGTCAGTGCCTCAGGCGGGCCGTCGCGCCCACGCTGGCAGGTGTTGCTAGTCCTGCAAACTACTGCATTTCTCAAAACGTAAAGAAAGGACCTGGAGCTTTGCAGTTGTTATGGCTACGTAGCACCTTAACTTCTTTTAAAAAGTTACAAGATATACCAGAGAATGTGAAATATAAAAGGAATAACTCTCTGAGTTGTTTTTTAACGTTAAAGATGGCTAGAAATTCCAATTACAACATCCGCACGGATGAATCCAGTGCGTATGTAAAAGATGTAACATGATCAAAACTTCAGTCATTACTATCGTTTCCAGGTCTTTAAAACCTCAGATTCACTGAATGCAAGGGATTGACAGCCACAGTTGTAATCTTCATTTTTAATTGCTACGGAAGTAGTTTCATGGGGATTTAGTGGAAGCATTAAAAATGCTTTAAACGTCTAAAGCGTTTCTCGGTACTAAAGCTTCATTAGGAGGCTAGCAACCCAACCGAGTATTTTTCAAAGCAACGGCCGCATAAAACCCCGCTTTCCCCCCCTCGAACCAGCCCGAGCGCCTCAGGCCGGACCGGCCCCTCGCTCCCCGGGCCGGCCGCTAGAGGGCGCCCTCGCCGCGCCTCCGCGCCCCGCCGGCCGCCGGGCTC
>VYZM01002523.1:562756-581570 GCA_013398915.1 Dromas ardeola | reverse complement strand
GTGTTACAGGAGAGAAATCGCCAACTCCTGCCTTTTTTTTCTTTTTTTTGGGGGGGTGGTGGTGGTGGTGGTGTTATTTCTATAAGTACCGTCCTTGCGCTGTGTGCTCGGTTTCCTCTCCCCCCCTTCCCAGTGGGAAAACGCGGTCCGGCAGCGATTCCCAGCCCACAAGTTTGAAATCGGGAGGATTTGGGGGAAATTGTTACCGCGTAGTCTCGACAAGGAATGACAAATAACTGCTTGCAGGAGGATATTAAAAACCCCAGGTATGTTAGCAGGATCAAGTCAGTATGCCCCGTACTTGATGTAACGTACTCCGAGACCGGCCTTAGCGTTTTCATAACTCAATTTGCCTCTGCTCTGACAGAGATGTATAGTATTGATAGGCAAAGAAGAAAAGCGGTTGTGTTGGTGTCAGGGACAATTAAGGTCTGTGCTCCCGTGCCCATTAGCCGAGTGATTGGGAGCTGCTGGAACAGTTTAGTCATTCCTGTGGGGGATAAAGGACATGGATACTCTGTCGAGGGATATTGATTGAGAAGGACACAAACAGTAGCTGGGATACTTTTTTCAGTGACACAGAAGTTAATGATTTAGCGATTCATACAAGAAAAGCCGCCTTGCCACCTTTGGTAATTGTTTGCATTGCAGATAGTGCCCTATGAAGTGACCTTGTCAAATTAGCAGAAGCCCAGAGCACCATGGAGCAGGTAACTCGCCGGCAAACCACAGAGGTGAGTTTATCCATAAGTGAATCTCCATACACGCGCGCACACACTCTCTCTCTCTCTGCGTTCCATCCTTGCTGGGCACAATTTCTAGGAGCTCTTTTTAGGACAGAGTAGTTCAGCGCTGGATTCCTGTTCTGCTCATCCCATGCCTTCGTGAAAGATCCCAGGAAGCCCAACTCTAACAGACAAGAAAACCAAATCCTGCTCCCCTTCTTTTTTTCCTACAAACACGGAGTACAAAAGCAAAATTAAGAGACAAAATCAGAGAGCAATTCTTCTCGGGATCAACAGGAGAAGCCGGAGAAGGGAAACTGCCTAACTGCTGGGGAACCACATGCTGCAGCAGAGCACAGTTGCTCCCCAATTTGCTTGCAAGCCGCAAGCACGGCAAAGCAAATGCAAACGTGAACCGAGCTCTCAGAGTACGAAAAGGGCTCAGCTGCAGGATTACAGGCCTCGAGAGACCGCTAATGGGCGACAGAGACTGTCACCTGCAGGCTGCTCTTCGGCTCAGATTCACACTGGCTGAAAGTTTTCACCAGATGACAGCTTGCTGGTGGTCTGTCTGGAGTATGCTGGTGCCTGCCTATCTGCCTTAAAAATTGCCTTTCTAATTCACAATAACTCTGTTATTGTGTCTCGTTTATGCTTTCTTCTTACCTACATTGTGATTATTTTTTTTTTAACATTTCATGCCTATATAGTAAATTCAAAAAACATTGGTATGCAGAGGACACTTTTTGAAGCAGTGTCATTTAACTTTGCTTAATAAAGTGAATGGTCTGTGTGCTCAAACGCACAGCCCTTGATGCTGCTACAGGAAAAAGTATGGGAAAGCTTTTGTTCCCCCTGTTTAGAAACAGCTGGGTTTGCCACTCACTGTGTAACGTGTTACCCATCACATGGTAAAACTCTACACAAGGCAATGCAGAGCAGCTTTATGAGAAGTGTGGATGAGCATCTTCCCCCCCAACACCTTGCCCTGGGGGAAAAAAACTATAATTTGATATTAACACATCCACAGGGATTTGTAGCTTTTTCCATTAAAGTGTTCAACATGAACAATACATTTCATGGTCTCCATGTTCCTAACAGACTTTCATGATGGAACCGCCCTGTTCTCCTTGAAGGTAATGGAAGATTCCCTGTTTAGATTAATTACATTCACTACGTCCTAAAATATATACATATATCAGACCATGTTGCTTCCCAGCACCCTCTGAAATACAGTAATTTATGAAGTAAATTATGAAGTAATTATTTGCACTTAACTCACTGGTGTGACTCCAGTTGCGTTTCAGTGGCATTATACCTGTTGGAAACTGAAGTACCATTGAAGGTAAATCAGGCCCAAGACTTCCCCAGTTTCATGCAGGATTAATTCAGATACCTCAGGAGCACTCAGTACTCAATCTCTTTCTTTTTCTTAACCCTAATTAAAGAAAATCTTTTACCTAAAAGCAGAACTTCTTTGATGTGCGTTACTCATATCCTCCTCCCTCCCCCCGTAAACGTACAGTGTAAAGCACGTAAATCATACTGAACATTACCAATCTAAAGGGAAGTGACAGAAGACTGTAACTGCCATTAAATGTTTATTGCATCCCTGCCATGTAATGCAATTAGATGGCAAGGAACATGTAATGTGTATTGCTCTGGTGGGAGAATGGAGAAATTATTGGATTTTCTCTCTTAATCTGTTTATATCTTGCAGTGGGGGCATTAGGTAGATTAAGCTAGGGACAGTGCCCCCATTCAGTATGCTAAGTAGTGTTTGTCACTCGTTGCATTATACAGCAATAACAGCTGTAAGAGTCCTGCACGTTTCAGTAATATTGAATCAGCGGGAAAATGGCCGAAGAAGTCTACTGCCACCAAAGTACTCTCTTAGTACCTATTCCTAAGAGCTTCTCCCAGATAAGGGGCAAAATCTCCTAAAAAATAAATAAAAATAAATAAAAAAAAAAACCACCACTAACTCTGGTTATTTATTTATTTGTAGGGACTGGTGCTACAAGAGTATCTAACCTGTGTGATGTGTTGCTTTAATAAAACACCACTGTGCTCCTTCAACAGTGCTTTATATGCAGGTAGTTCTTCAGCCTCTGCTGAGGCTGAAAACTTCAAAGCTTAACGAACTCAGCTTCACGGTAGCTTCTGGAGGTCAGCAAGTTAAAAAGGATCTTCACGTTAAAGTGGGGACATGAAGCCATTAGAGGCTCTCAGTACAAAATAACAAATGAAGGGACAAGCGAGCAGGATTCAGCTCACTGTTCCAGCTTTGCTATTGATGCACACTATTCATCATTCAAAAATTATACCTCGTTATCTCTGCAGACTCCAGCTCAGACCCTATATTTTTCTCAACCATTTCTAACACAGAATTTGCAGCCCGGCTTCTGCTGGGGCAGAGGGGTGCTTACGCTGCTACAGCTTCTGCCACACCGTAGCCCCGGGACCACATCCCACTCTGCGGTGGTCCAATCCCTGCAGTCTCAAAGGCTCAATATGGATCTGTCAGCAGGTGGTTTTTCCAAAAGTTAATTAATCCTTTGAACATCTGATCTCAAAACTGTCCTCACAATTTTGCTAATTCAAGCTTCCTCGGCAGATTTCTAGGGTTTCCCGTCTTGAACCTAGCGATAGTTGCTAATGAAAAGCTAAGTGGCCAGCTGTGGCTCCTTAATACAACCTCACGTCATTGCTGCTCTAACACCCTTCTCCTCCAGCCCTTGCGTTCGCTCCTCTGAGGTGATGGTTAGGCAGCCCTAGAAACCGACGGCCTTTGTTCATGCATGGATAGATTTAACACGGTGAGGAGCAATACAAGGCTTCTCCGAGACATCCTACTGATGCACTTTCACCCTACGTTGTGGCAGCGCCATTTAAAGTGTATCTTCCTCAGAGGCTCAACTCAGGCACTTGCTCCCCGTGTTTGAGCCCTGGCCTTAGCCCAGCACAGCCCCCAGCGCCTACGTGCTTTTCCCGAACCCATGTCACCTCACTTTTGCTCTGCGTGCGCAGGAGCGTGTCTGGGATTTCGAAAGCCCTGTTCCACTGCCCTTCGTGCTGCAATAAGCGCTGCTGCTCCAATGTAGTTTCCTAGAAAACTGTAGGAGGACGTAGCCATCTGCCCGGGCACGCGGCAGAAGGCACTGGAAGACTCCTCCTCCTCAGGTGACAGCCTGCGTCCTCTATAAACACATACTAAGGGAAATGAAACCGAAACCCTATGCAAAGCCATGGCTGCCAACCCAGTGTCACAATACAAACAGTATAATTTATCTCGTTAATTGCTTCAAGCAGCTTCATCATCAGTCCTACCACTCTCTAACCTCCTCATGTCCCCAGCCCCTCGCGCAAGTCACCGTGCTGCAGTCACAGCCACGACTAGCACCCGACAGCCTTGAGTCTTCTCAGAAGGGTGTACAGCTTTGCGTTTGGTGACAGGGAATTTGCAGCCCTGCTAGCAGGGAATGTGGCAGCAACGCGCACGAGGAAGGGCTCGAGCTGCTGCTCTCACTGATCGCTGATGCCTGGGGTGACACTTTGAGCTGCCGCCACCTCCTGCACTACAAAAAGCCAAGCAGCAGAGAAAAGTCTATGCAAAGAAAGTTCCGCGTTACTCCATCTTCGCTGGGCGAGCTGGCCGCACTGTATTACTCTTCTTGGCGGCCGCCATACGTGATACTTCAGGGGGATTAAAGACATTCTAGTAACAGATCTAGACTCAGAAAACAACGAGGACTATTCTGAACTCACCGCTTGGCCCAAGGAATTTGAGAGCCATGACTAAAATGAGCTTCAACTCAAAATTCTCCTCTATACATTAGCAAACTAACAGGAGCAAAGACCTTCCATGGAGCCTTCTGCACCTCTCCAAGATGAAAGGACGGGAAGGGTGGAAAGCTCCTCTCCTGGGGGTGGGCAACAGCCAGGTGAGACCGTGAGTGCCCAGCAAAGCCCGAACCGTTCTGCCGTTTTCCAAGGGCTTTGTAGCAATTCAGTTTTCACCCTTTTTCCTTTGTCAGGTGAAATATTTGAATTGCTCTGTCTGATGATGGGATATATATTCACATCACAGTGAAAATCCCAGTCCTTCCCACAGTGTTATTTTTATGTTAGGCATAGGAAGACTAAAAGTTTCTGACTGACACCTTTTCATTAAAGGGAGAAAAAACATCTATCAAATCTCTAGATGTAATAATGTAATATGATTATTGCTAAAAATAAGATCAATTTATGGTACAAAAATCAATTCTAGCAATTTCCACTGCTAGATATATTGCTTTTATGTCCTTTTGTGTACAGTACTTCAGCTAACTGAAAACTGACACTCAAAAGTTCTCATATGAACAGCTCGGCTTTTCAAGATACTAATGTGAAAAAAAAAAAAAAAAAAAAAGAATTTTCCTCTAGCTATTAAAGCGGGCCAAATGGGGCCCTCCTGGAAAAGACTGCAATATAAAGTCAGGAGAGCTGCCGTTGCTTATACTCAAGCAGAAGCTGTCCATGCAGAAAGGCTCAGTCTCCTTGTATTTCCTAGGGCGACAGTAATTTGATGGCAGATAACTAATCTGTAAGATATACAGGCAAAGCATATATTTTCTTGAATTAAGACAAAGGAAACTCATTCTGTCTGCCTCTCAAATTTGGGAGATTAATCGTATTACGGAGGGAAGGTTTTATTACTACATGTAAATCAGGCTCGGAAAACCAAAGAGTGGAACAATACTTCATCCTCTTACGGAGCCAGTTGAACAGCACTTTGTGAATTGGCAAGTCACTGCATTTTGATATTTTTTGGCACTCAGAGCGTCTGCAAACCAGTCACGCTATCTGATAATCTTTTTGCTATTTGATAATATGGTACTAAAGGCACAAGTGAACAAAAGGCAGCCAGGGAATTATTTGTGAATTATACAATATTGGTATTCAGTAATTAAGCCTTAGAATTAGTTGGGAGAGGAGAGTATTAGACTTCAAAATTGCTCTACTGAGTACAATATTTGTCTTCAATGTCAAACACATTTATTCAACTGAATCATGCAGATCTGTTTCCAAGCTTTGAGACTTCATGCCTACTGAAGGCCTTGAAAATGACTGACTCCAGCTGAAGAGGAAAGCATTTACCACACGCTCACAGCTGAATCCCCAGCCCCCGTTCATTCCCCAACTTCAGCACCCGGCCAAGACTGCAAGAATTGAATCCCCATTCTTCATGTACAGGAATATCACGGTTTATATAATCTCACATAAGAAATACTCATTTCCGTGACTCCTTGTTTGACAGTAGGTTTCTGTAGGTAAATGTTTACTACATTTTCAATCTTATTTCTACTGAAGCCAGTTTATGAAAATCCCACCAACTTCACGTAGAGCTGTCGGGCAGCAAATATTCGTTAGAGACTGCTAAAATTGAGTCATTTACATCTTATAAGAGAGGTATCCATTAGAGTATAGATTTAACTAAAAATAAAAGAAAATACGGACAACGAAGAGAGGAGTTTCATTGTGATACTGATGCAAGGGACTATAAAACATCTGGAAGATGTTAATGACTGCACTGGCTGTAATCACAGAACACGCCATCTACGCTCTGAGAGCGGATTCTCCTTGACTTAAAGGGGAAAGGAAAAAGTCAGGCGAGACAGCGGATGTGTTGTTACTCGGGGTAAGCTGGCACTGATAAAATACCAGGGGGAGGCTCTGGCTGTGCTGGCTCTCCGACGGGCAAACAGACAGCCTAAGCTCCTTTCCGCCGGGTCTGAGTGTCACCACTGATAGTCCCTCAAGAAACGCGGGGTGTGCTCAATCCCAATACGCCGAGCGCTGCCCAGCCTCCCACCGCTTATCACCTCTGCCGATACTTTGAGGAGGGAGGAACCGCGCTTTCCTCCTGACTTACCCTCCTTCTCCACCCACCCCACTCCCACTTTCAAAAAGGAAATGTTTACGTGAAGTCTCACAGATTTTACTGGTTTAATTGTTTTTCTCTCCCTTAGAGAGATTTTAAATGCTCAGGCATTTTTCTCTAAACAAGTATTTGCAATTATAAAAGAATAGTGTACATTCAGGTAAAATGCCGAGCGTGATGACAGAGGCAGAATGCGATGGAAGAAATCGTTACAACTGGAGCGGGAGAGCACACTAACGTGTTTCAGTTGCTTTTGTCCCTCCTCTCCTCCGACTTTCTCCTGTGCCCTCCAAGCAAGCTGAAAATCGGCACCCCCAGTCCCGCTCTGAAAGGCAAACTGCGCTCTGACACTGAAGTAGATGTTTTGTTTGTGGCATTTTTTTAAAAGTAGAAATGCATCGTGAAAAAGCCCTGTACAGGGCTGGGTCACTTGTGGCTTCACGTTGGTGTTCGCTGAACGCACCGGGTAAAGTCCCGTCCCTGCCGACGTCAATGGAGGCCTTTCCACTGATTGCGGTGGAGGCAGGGTTTGACCCCTGCTGAGCCCTTCCTCCCCTTCGCGCCATCACCCCTGCCTCAGGTACCAGCCCCCCTTCACAAAACTTCTCAACTCTACCTACGCCAGCCTACTGATGCTCCTTTTAACTTGTTTCCTTTTAAGAAAAACACACCTTTTATGTGCAGCGTAAGTCAAAGGTGGTAACTGAGCTGTTCAGATTTGTGCTTCCTGAACCCAGTAACTCAAACGTGCATTTTGAAGTAACCACAGTAATTTTGATTGGCACTGAAAAATGGCAGCAAGAAGATAAAGTAGTGGCAAAAAAATGAATTATCACGTTCTTCTTCACAAGTTATAGAACACCTTATTTCTTTCTTCGTTTTATTTACAATCCGATCTGAATATTATTCAACTACGTTTGCTGTCTGCCAGTATTTGCAGGACTATTTTCATGGAAAATTTTTATGTACACTTTACTCCCAAACTCTTTGTGTTGGCAATATACCATTTCACCTGGCAAGGCATACAAGATATTAAGAGCCATTCCTGCTTCCTAGTGCTAGAAGATATTAAATCATAAGTTTGCTGCTGACACCCCTCTGATATGCAATACATTTTTAATACGAATTTTCAGACAAATGATCAATCACACCACAACTCAACGGACTTTAAGGATTCGCAAATGATTTCAATACTAACTTACCCAGATGCTGAAAAATAGTAGCAAGGATGACCGAGTCACAGAAATTAAAACTAGTGACATACTGACAAATATGCTAATCCGCATTAACAGTTCTGTTTGCGTTTGCTCTGGGAGATAAAAAGCATTACAACTAATGACAGCATCAGCCTTATCAACAACATCCAGAGAAGCAACAAAATATTTGGATAGCTGTTGGGACAGCTTCTGAAAATGGTCTGCGGAATTCAGCCAGAAACTTTTCAAAAAGGGTTGCTGGGGATTGGGTTTTTTGGGACATAGGTTGGTCGCCTGACTTGCAGGACCCCCGCCAGAGGCAAACCGACTGCTCTGTCGAGACCGTCCTTCAAAACGATGCACGGAAACAAAATACGACAATGAAAAGCATGCAAATTAAGTGAAGGTTTTAGAAACTTCAAAAAGATTCAAATTTAATTCCAGACTATTTGGAAGAAGTGAAGGGAGGAAGGAGCTGGGGAACGAGGCAGAGATTAACTTTTGAGAATTGTTTCACATAGTCATAGGAAGAAGAAATTGGAAGGAAAGGCTGAGGCTATGCTAGAGTGAATTTAACATGCTTTAACATATTTCTGCTTTCATTTGTTTTATGCTCGGGGAATAGTGAGAACAGACAGCTACAATGGATGTTATTTAAATACAAAGCAGAGAGCAAATCCTAGCGGCATGTCTGTTGAAAAGGAAGGAAAAATGCCAGTTCTCAATTACATGTTCTCATTGGTCAAATCTACGTACAAAATAGTTTACACAACACCCCAATGTTGCCTGCACATATTTCTGCAGCCAGAGAGCAAGCCAACAGTAGAACTATTTTGGCGTGGAGACTCACAGTGACTGGAGTGCTCTGCCTCCAGGGTCAGGCTTCCGTCACACCCTTCACTGACCCAAACTTGCCAAAAAAGCCTTGAGTATCACCATGCACGCATGAAGAATTTCCTCAACTTTTTAAAAGTAGCATTTTTTTTTTTCTTGTGTTGGGGTTGATACCAAGAAAACTGGCAAGGATTGGATCAGTTAAAGTATGTATGCAAATGTAACTAACATAATGGCTGCAGGAGATTAAGGCGGACAAACTTGCTGGTATGTAACTGGGAATGGATGCTTCTCTCCTCATTCTCCCAAAAGCTCCCCTCCCAACAGGAAAGCTTAGAATAGAATAGACTATTTCGGTTGGAAGGGACCTAGAATGATCATCTAGTTCAAGTGCCTGGACAGTTCAGGGCTGACCAAAAGTTAAAGCAAATTATTAAGGGCATTGTCCAAATGCTCTCAAACACTGACAGGCTTGGGGCATCGACCACCTCTTTAGGAAGCCTGTTCCAGTGTTTGACCACCCTCTCGGTATGTTCTGGAGCATGTTTTGGAGACTCAGGTTGCCTGAAGGCATGGATTAGTGTTTCACACTGCAAAACAGTACCAGGTATGGTCCATTGCTCCCCACAACAGACACCCTGACTGTTGTGATGCATCTTTTCCATACCTTCCCTTGAAACAACAAAGCTACACTTGTTAGGAACATTTTAAAATATTTTTGCCCTTACAAATCAAGATGCAGCACTCTTGAAGGCTCAAAAAGAAAAAAAAAAAAAAAAAAGTTTCTAGGACTGCAAGGCACATGTAACTCCTGTGTCATTAGCCCCCAGTGGAAGCCTTGTGAATAAGCATCAATGGGAAATTGGTACTTCCCGCACATTGCATCCAATGGACAGCAAGGAGATAACACTGCTGCTCACTACATAGTGTGTCTGTGTCATGGCATGCACGGATGAAACTTCAGTCCACAGTTCTTCTCCAGAGTACATCTACCTTTTCTTAACTTCTCGTAATGCCCATTTAAATGGTGTTAATTCGTTCCAGAGAACATAAACCCACCATTTTGCCACTGAGGCATGGCTTTACAGTATGAGAAAAGCTAGAAAGCATCACTCAATTTTCACTCCAGAAAGCTGTTGCTGTCCCTATACTTGAGTTTCAGTATGTTATTAATATGCAATTAACTGATTAATCTAACACTTCAAAATATTCCACAGAACGACTAAGACTGTTATGTAAAGCACAGTATCTCCATGTCACCAAAAGTGGACAGTTCTATTAGATACATGATTCCAGTTCCCCAGCTCAAGCATTTGTTCTACCATGTATAAATTAAGTGAAGCAGATTTATTTGCAGTATAAAGTACTGCAACATACATTAATTGACTGAAGCAGATTTATTATGCGCTAGACAAACAGGCAGATTTGAAAACAGCCTTTTAAAACAACGGAAGTATGTGTAATAATCCCAATATCAAAGCAAGATTTAGAGTGGTAAACTATATAATAAAATACATCTAAGAACAGAACCCTGTGCAAATGAATGACATTTCTGAATTTAATTCATACCTATACAAAGGACACATACAAAATCTCATTGACACTGAATTACTACTAGAAAGTAGTAGTAGACATAAGTGACGTCTAAGACAAAGATGTAAGTGGTGTGTCCCATTGAAAATTACAATATTACACCAAAGAGAACGGACTGTCCTTAGGACAATATAAAAACTGCAACTCCATTTTCCCTTATTTTTATCAGCAGATAATCTGACCTTGAATGTAACAGACAAGTAAAAAGCAGTCCTGACCATTTTAACCCTAACAGTGTTTTGCACAGGGACAGAATAAGACCATCTCTCTGCATGGAAGTTCTAGTCAGGCCAATTGAAGGGCAGACAGACAGTGGACAGCCCAAGGTGAGTGCAACTCTATCATTCTTCTCCTCCTTTCATTTCGTGCAGTACTGACTACAGCATTTGTGGGAAATAATCTAATATCCACAGGTTATATAGCTTTCTGATTTGGTAGAAAGGGAAAAAAAAAATAGAAGGAAGGAACACTAATCTTCCTTTGCCAGGTAAAACCAATACCAAAAAAAGACGTGAAAGTTGTTTTGAGGTACTTCGCTTCGTGAATTTTTTAACTCTGTGTTCAGTGAAGACCGGAGGATGAACTTTAATGGGAAACCCCTGCCCAGTTCTTTTGCACACCAGCAGCAGAAATACACCATGTACCAAAACCCCCAACTGTATCTTGGCCAAGAGCAAGTCCCGTTTCTCCAGCTATGGGTTTCGCAAGCGTCTATCACAGGCTATCCCTACAGTGCAAATAACAAGAAGAAAATTCACTTTATACCACCGAGAACAAGCTCTCCATGTCTGAACAGCAAAGTTGTGCACCCCACCACGTGAGTACTGCCTTCACTGCAGAGCAGGGATTTTTGGTTTTTGTGACCTTCTGTCTAAGGTGCGGGGCTCAGCTGGCCTCCCGCAGAAACGTCACGCAGCGTCTCACGGCAAAGGCACGAAGCATTACCTGCTAGAGCAGTGCCAGTCACCAGTAGCCGGGGCAGTTCCTACAAGACTTGCACATCAGGGTGTCCTGAAGGCTGTGCATAACACACAAGCTCTTACATGAAGCCCACAAAATGCCACGCAGAGGAAAGGAGTGGAAGGGTGGGATGATGGCGTTCCTGCATGGGCAGGGATGCTTTTGAGCGAAATGAGAGAAAGGTCAGTCACAGCCAGAAAACCAGGGGTACTTTAAAAGCTACTGCAACAAAGTCCCATTTTGTAGCTAATAATGATTTGGATCTGCACTTCGAAAAAGCAAGGGGTTTTTTTGCCACTTGACAAAAATATGTTGCCTTCTTGGCCGCAATTTGGGGAGTCCATTTTCCTTCTGAGACAAGTCAAATGAGCGCAAGTGCTTAGGACATATCTACCCAGGCTTTAACCCCAGCTTCTGAACTTGGGGGCATGTGGTTTGCCTCTTAAAGCATATTTGATATCAGTACTGCTGTAGCCTGGTGGTACTTCTATGCAGGAAATCACTATTTCTGGGATTCAAACACCCATTTGGACCCAAAGGTATATAACAAAGTAGTAACAAAGATACTCTCAAATTCAACAACAGGCAGAAACCTCATTCAGTCTGGAGAAGTCACCAGCTCCACCCTGCCCAGAGAAGCCCTCAATATCAAAGGAAAGATAAAAACAAACAGCTTCGTAACATGGATCATCACTTCCTAACTTCTGTAAAGCAATTAATGCCAAAATACAGGTAAGAATTTCTGAACGTTATTGGATTCCCAGACTGATGGGAAGTGCTGGGTGGGAGGACCCAGTGGAGCCAAGGAAAGGTTCAGCCCATCCAGAGAGCAGGGCCAAGGCTTTCGGAAATGGATAATGATTTTGCCCAACTCAACCATGGGATGACTGAAGCACAAAGCCTGCTGGAGAAGCCCCAGAAACTGCTTTAAGAGGAGCACCCTTAGGTCAGTAGTTATCTTTTTTCCCCTTTGAATTATGTTGCCCCCTTTCCAGATCATAAATCAGCCACCTTGGCAACCTGCAGAAGGCAGGCAGAGGGCTAGGCAGCAACATCTGTGGCAGAGGTCTCGTAACAGCTTCTATTTCACTGATAAACACATCGTGAGCACTTGGCACAGACGTTTGGCAGGTGCCCTCACCCGCAAGCGCGTGGAGGTTGGCGTGCACACTTAAGGGACAAAGAAAGCTTTGTCACCAGGACCACAAATGTGACCATTGCTCCCCCGCAGACAGATGCCTCTTCCGACTGCTCCGTGCTCCTACCTTTGCCTGGTGCTGCGAGGCACCGACAGCTAAAAACAGCTTGGTTTGCACTCACTTCTGTTGTCAGCTGGATTGTGCAGGAGCGTTTTTAGACAGCTCAGCACCCTCCCTCCTGCCCCCCAGCCCAGCCACCAAAGCCATTGCACACACTCTCAAGCACGCTCCCAGGAAGAAAAAGTCGCCATTTCTGGAGCATGTACTATGTTTGCAAAGGACTGATTAATCAATCCCAACTATCTCTCTTCATCTTTGCATCCACCCATTCGTCTTTTTGTCTCCAGTTAGCTCTCAGTCTTTTTTTCAGTGTTTTCTGTTACAAAACTGGGAGTGTCTGCTTTCTTGGAAACTTGCTGCCTGGAAATGTACCTGGAGATAGCATATACAATTGTGCTTACTCCTTATATTATTACTGGAGTGCCAAGGTCCAAATACTTCTTGGCATTCTTTAACCCTAAATGCTCATTTGATCAATAAATAAAAGAATCCAGTAGCTTAGCTGAAGTAGAAAATAAATATTAGCAGCCATCAAAATGTCTTTAACTTTCAAATATATAAATCTACTGATGTATTGACCTCTCCAAACTGCAAGGACGTTTAACCAAAATGTTCAATTAAAAAGAAAATAACCAAACCTTATTCTATGTGTTATTTATACATGAAAATGAAAGGTAACATGCCTGCCTATCCCTCTGATTCACTTACATCCTGCAATGCATTTTAGACATGTTCACGTAATCCTGCAGGTTTCTTAAAGTATCTCAGGAGGTTACTCCAGTTGTTTTCTGGGGGTACTCCCACCCGGGGAGACCCAAGCGATGGGTTTTCTAGATACACTTTCCAAAGGAGGAAATAAAGAGAATCTAACGCACTGCAGATCTCCATCCTCCAGTGCCGACATCATTCCATAAACACCAGAGCCTGAGCGGTCATTACTCAAAATCCAGACCAGTAATAGAACACATAATATGACTTAAAAAATACAAAAAGGAGAATTGACTTGTACGTGTTTCATGAGCTGAGAAACGCAGCAACATCTAGCCCTCAGTTTCATGACGGCTAATAAAAGTGGAAGAGCTGAGCTGAAGACCGCTTCTGTGTTTTGGGATGTGTCTCTTTACAGCCTGATTTTGTAGTTCCCTGAAGGAGGCTGGAGCTCCAGAACAGGAAAGCAAAGCCATTCACCCTCTGGGCACAGGCAAAGTCTGGGCTGGCTACGTGATGCCTCTCTGGCAACTCCAGACCAGCATCTCTATCCCATTCCACCCTCTTCAAATACAACTGGTGCCCAACACAGGGTGAAGCGAGGGCACTTCTCTTAAACAACTGCACCAAGATCCTGAGGGACTTTCAGCTGTGCAGATCGGAGGCATGCAGCATTCATGCAGCATTGCAGAATGGCTCCCTCCTGTGAGCACGGGGGCAGTGGTAGAGCTGCAGCCCCCCACCTTCACTGCTAAAACCGTCTTGGAAACGCTCTGGGAAGACTGTTCACCTGGTGGGGAGAAAAGGAGGCTTTTACGAGAGCAGTGAGTAATAGAAAAGCCACGTGAGGGGTGTCATTAGAGTCACACAAACTTGCGCACGTAGGCGAGGAGGCTGGAGAAAACCACGTGGCATGGAGCAAACTGGGAAGGGCTGGTCCTCAGAGGCACCGGCAAAGGAGGACCAACAGCTCTGCAGCACAGGGCTCCTCCAACTGGGCTTTTGCAGCCAGCTGCTGTCCTCAGCACAGGTCTGTGGAGCCAAAAATCAAGATTAGGAGCCCCACTCCCAGTTTTGTCTGTACCAGCAGCTTGCTGACCACCCGATGAGGATGAGCGGCAAAGAAGAGGTGGGCCAGCAGCAGTCAGGCTGGTCACAAATCAGGCTGCGGTATAAAAGCCCAGCGCCCACTTCCTACATTCTCCATGGCCTTTTGATGGAAACAAGCAACACCGCCCATTTTCATACCACAAATTACTTCCATGTTTTCTGTGAGCCCACCAGAGGGGAATTCCTGTGTCTACTCACTCCCCAGTCCTGCCTCCCGCTCCTCTGGTTTCCATCTAAAAATGGAGATAATTACACTTGCCTTTCTCCAATATGTTTTTCCTACTGCAAATAAAAACGCGCAACATTCACTCAAAGGCTTCTGAGCTTCTGGGGAGCGGGATCTGAGCTTTCACTATGCAAAGGCATCCTTTCTCAGGGGGCATTAGCTTTGTACTTCATAGCCAAGATGGCCTTCATTAATTTAAGTCGTATAAAAAGAAAACATGTTTAAGAAAATAATGTGGAATCAAATAATATACTGAAAAATCTTCCCAAATTTTATTATGAATAGTTTTTAAATTAGTGGATAATTTTTTAATACAATGTATCATATTTAATGTTCTACCAAGCCAAATCCATAGATACCCCCAGCTCTTTACATTTCTTCCTCTGTTAGCGTAATACACTGGGTCACGCGTGACTACTGTTTATTTTAACTTTGCAAAATTGATCCCAGCTTCATATTTTTGAGAAAGATTGGTCCATTTTGGTACATTTCCAGAATAAATCCTGCCTGTTCTTTTAAAGTGGGATAGACTCTTGACACACCACCATTGTGACTGTGGAAGGCATTTCTGGCATGCGTAATGAGTGATTGACTTCCCTGCTTGTTTTCATAGTAATAAACGTGTGCTACCATTAGGCAGGAAAACAAAGTATTCCCAAAAAATATCTGCTAAGCACATTTTGGAGCTAATGGGTTAGTATAGATACATCATGCTCTCTTTCTGTGCTAAGAGGTATTTGATTGCATGAAATTCACTCGCTCCCACATAATTTAAACCGTCAAAGTGGAACACTGTATTTTCCCTTTTCTGCCCATGTAAAAAGAGCAGGCAATCTTGCCAAGGTTAACTACACAATCTTGTTAGGTTTCTATAGATTTCATTAATGCCTCATAAAAGAGAATCAATAAAACTCCTTGCATGCCGATATAAAAAATGACCTTTCAATTTACTCTTTCAGATATGAAAAAAAGAAATGTAATCAATAGACATCAAAACTTCTCTGATGAAAGCTCCTGCAACGGGGAGTTTAGATTAAGAATTCTTCAGAGAAGTTATGCTCCTGCTCTGAACTCCTTCCTAAGGGACTGTTCTGAGCCTATCGGGGAACTTTGGTGGGACTACTCATTTTAGGCCACAACCTTGCAAAACTGCATATCAGAGGCGTGGGATTATTCACACACTGAAGCACAGACGCTTGCAGAAGTGTCGTCACGCTTCAAAGGTTAATAGGACCGCTCATGAGAGAAAGGACTTTTACAGAACTGTGCCTTTACTCCCATTTATGCTTCAGATTTTCCTTCGACATTTTTCCACAGGTATGAACCCCCACAGTGCTCAAACTGACTTTGTTGGTTCCTTCTGTGTAATTTACAGCTTAGGGTACCCAGCAAGTACACCAAAATGACACCTACCTCAGCATCCTCACAGGACAGTCACTGATAACAAATGGCTCTGCCCTGGCAGCAGCGTTAGCACTCAAAAACAAGGGCCTGTTGCATGGCCTTTTCACGGAGACTTGCCATTTATTTTGTTCCAAATTCCTCACTCAGACAGCTTAAGGGATCCCATTTTATGTTGCCTTTGGGTTTTAGTTTCCTCTTGTATTCAAAGATAATAACGACCCTCTGATATCTTTTTCTAGTGGCTAGATGGACCAATTCAGAAAATTGTTAGAAGTCCTCCCCTCCCACTTCTGCAAGATTTCTCAGGTGGGTAAGGAACAGCCTCACGTTAAAAAAAAAACAACAAAAACAAAACAAACAATAACAACATCAAGAGACAACCTGGTGGCAATATTAATTTTTTGTCTTGTTTTTAAAGTACCTCTGTTATTTAATATGCCTCATAGCCACAATATCATAGACACTTCAGATTGATAATGACGCATTTACATTTATTTAAAAAAACAAAACAAAACAACACAACACAACAAACCACCAACCCCCCCAAAAAACAACTTAAATTCATGTGACTTTTCTTTTGGTTTTCAGGGAGTTCTTCCTCCCTGCTTGCCTCAGCTCATACCGAATTATCTTCCAGCCAGAACCGGGGATCCTGAGATCTTTCCCAAAGCAGCATTTACCTCTTCAAACATTTCTCCAGCATTTTGTTACAGGCACCTGCTGCTGCTAATTCCCAGCCTGTCTCCCAGCCGCTTTCCCTGGTTTATGTCTGGGCCTCATTCAGTCCACCTGATTGCAAACAACCACCGCTGAGAGAGGACTGCGCGGCTCCCCGCGGTCATGAGGCAGGTCCCGTCCGCTTTGAGCGTGCTGGCGTCCTAACAACATGGAGACGTTTCTTTATCACCATCTTCCCTTTCTTGCCTCCAGCAGCATCATGCATAACATGCTTCGGTAACGTATAAACAGACCGCCTGCACGCATTTGTGCCTGTTTTGTGGTTTTGAAGTGGCTAGTAAATACGTACTACTCTGCTCCCCAAAATATATTTCTTATTTAGCCAGAGGATCAAAACACTGTCCTTCTCCAGCCTCAAATTCCACAGATAAGTTTGTTCCCATCCCAAGTTTTCATGCAAGAGAGAAGAATGTTTAGTCTATACCTTATGTTTATAAACATGTATTTTGGGGGAAAGAGGACTTTAACTTCTTTATACAGTGTAATATTTGTCTTACCACCCAGGGAAATAAAAATAAATACTGTAGTGTATTCAAAACCCTTAATTTTTCAAATACATGTATTTTTTCCATTGTTTCTAATTAATATTTGAAACTGCTAATGCTAACAGGTGAATTTTGAGATGTTTTAATTTTCCATTGCCTACTTTGAGAGAAACCAGTGAGGAAAATCACGGAATCTTCAGAGTTGGAAGGGACCTCTAGAGATCATCTAGTCCAACTCCCCTGCTCAAGCAGGACTGCCTAGAGCACATGACTCAGGACTGCATCCAGACGGGTCTTGAAAGTCCCCAGAGAAGGGGACTCCACAACCTCCCTGGGCAGCCTGTTCCAGCGCTCTGTCACCCTCACCGTAAAGAAGTTTTAAATAAAGTGTTATTTTTGTTTTTGTAAATATCCTCTAAGATGATCAAAAGTGGCCGGTCGGTCATTGCCATAGCTAGGAAGATGGCCTTGATGGTACAGAGACGGTGCTGAGAAAAGTTCATCTCAGGTTTCGATCAGAAGTAGGGTGATGTTCCGATAAGAAACTGCAGAGAGCAGGGGCAATGTGAACATACAGCCTTTTCATTGTAATTACTAAGTCTCTGCAAAGGCTTTGCATCTGTGGGGTGGTGGGTGGCTGCAAAAACTTCCAAAGAAAAATTTCTTTTTAAAAAATGAAAAGCCCCAAATGACTAGTAGTCATAAACCAGCATTTTACCCAATAATTGCCATTCTAGATGCCTATCTTTTCTTTAGGCCCTCTTAACTGGGACAAGATCTTGTAAAGATACATTTTCCTCTTCATTTTAG
This sequence comes from Dromas ardeola, assembly GCA_013398915.1. NCBI lineage: Eukaryota > Metazoa > Chordata > Aves > Charadriiformes > Dromadidae > Dromas > Dromas ardeola. The sequence goes on along the minus strand of VYZM01002523.1, from coordinate 563,599 downwards.
TGGCAAAGAATCTCTTTGTTAACACCGGGATCGCTCTCTGATATACTTTGCAGGGTCTGCTCCTTTTTTTTCCCTTTTTTTTTTTTTTTAAAGGCGTTCTTAGAGTCATGGAATTTTTTTCTGTCCAAATAGACGGGATAGAAATCTCTCCACCATGAATACAGTCTTACAGAAATCCTAACCGTTATCTACCCTCGGCTGGTGCAGAACCGAGGCACTCGCTGAACTCGGGGAAGCTGCGTTGGTTTACACAAGACAAGAGGCTCAGCTGCAAACACATTTTGTGAAGGCTTCTTCCACTTTGAAACTTCACCTATCTGAGCATAATCAGAAGTTCCCAAACCTAGAGCCTGTAGGCTGAAATTTATTAGAAACAGACGGGGCTAAGTGGCACACACAATTTACCTGTGCACCTAAATACAGTTAGAATCATAGAATCATAGGGTTGGAAGGGACCTCTGGAGATCATCTAGTCCAACCCCCCTGCCAGAGCAGGGCCACCTAGAGCAGGTTACACAGGAACGCGTCCAGGCGGGTTTTGAATGTCTCCAGAGACAGAGACTCAACCACCTCTCTGGGCAGCCTGTTCCAGTGCTCTGCCACCCTCAAAGTAAAGAAGTTCCTCCTCATGTTGAGATGGAACTTCCTATGCTCAAGTTTGTACCCATTACCTCCTGTCCTATTGCCGGGCACCACTGAAAAGAGCCTGGCCCCATCCTCCTGACACCCACCCTTTAAGTATTTGTATGCATTAATTAGGTCACCCCTCAGCCGTCTCTTTTCCAGACTAAACAGACCCAATTCCCTCAGCCTTTCCTCATAAGAGAGGTGTTCCAGTCCCCT